>JAJOZX010002202.1:0-97500 GCA_023014485.1 Bathynomus jamesi
CGCTCTATTCATTATGAAATATTTTAGCTATATGCCTAAAAAGTAAAAAAATATATTATACAAGTGAAACAAGTGATGATAGATGTTACTGTTCCAATTCCGCTTTGACAAAATCACGAAAAATTCTATTTTACTTACGAGGCCATAGCCGGATAACCTGAGCTGATTGAGAAAAACGGATTGCAGATTCTAAATCAGCTGGAAAAACTATAAGAATCACTTACAAAACCCTTGACAGCAAAATTGATGCATACCAGTTATACGTGATTATAATTTGCTAGGCGTTCTCTCTTATTGCAAAACACACTCCATATATATATATATATATATCGGTCGTAATATAACCTAACCTAGCATAGCCTAACCAGGAAATAATATAGCCTAACTTAAACTAGAATAGCCAGACCGCAGACCGGGCGTAATATTAACTAACCTAGCATAGCCACACCGGGCGTAATATTACCTAGCATAGCATAGCATAGCCTAGCCTAGCATAGCCTAGCTAGCCTAGCATAGCCTAGCATAGCCTAGCATAGCCGATCATAACCTAACCTAGCCTAAACAAACTTAGCATATTCTGACAGGGCGTAATATAACCTAACCTAGCATAGCCTGACCGGGTCATAATATAACCTAACCTAGCATAGCCTAACCAGTTATAATGTAACCTAACCTAGCGTTCTCTAACCTAACCTGATTATAATTTGCTGGGCGTTTTCTCTCATTGAAACTCTCGCCCATATATATATCGGTCGTAATATAATCTAAATTAGCGTCGTCTAACCGGTACATAATATAGCCTAACCTAATATAGCCTAACCTAATATAGCCTAACCTAGCCCGACCGGGTGTAATATAACCTATCCTAGCATAGCCTGTCCGGGTGTAATATAACCTAACCAAGCATAGCCTAACCAAGACATAATATAGTCTAACCTAACGTAACCTAGCATAGCCTGACCGGGCATAATATAACCTAACTTACCATAGCCTAACCGGGTCATAATATAACTAACCTATTTTAAATTTAGTGAACGTTACTTTGCAAGATTTTAATGGTGGACTCTTTCTCTTTTATAATTATCTAGTAATCTCATTTTTTCTTTTTATTCCGAGTTTTTCTTGTTTTCTACAACGAAAAAATTAATCCCAGGGCTCTTTCTCGTTCATACGGACGTCTATTTACTGATGTTAGTCGGGGTATTTTGTTTTAAAATTTGACAGTTTTGATCTGTACCGTTTTAATTATGTCGTAGATAACATCATAATATTTTTTCTCTATTTATTACCCGGTTTTCGGAATAACTAATTCGGTTTAACATTTTCTGGCGTATTATTATTTTCTTGTTATTCTAGCCAGCTTCAGAAAATTGTATTGAACCTAAGGGGACGCGGCTTTGTGATTAGCGGTTAATATATACGGTTGGGTAGCCAAGTGATTAAGGCACTGGGTGGTAGTGGTTCGGAATCCACGTTAAACAGTAGGTCTAAAGTGGAATTACAAGCTTGACCTTCGTGAGAATGAACAATTCAGGTGGAAGCAAAACAGGGTTAACCAAGGCATTGAATAACGGGATTGAATATCTTGTTAAATTTGCCGGGGCGTCCTAATCGGCATTTTCTCTTCAATTAAACTTTAATTTAATTTAACTTTAAATAAAAAAACATTCATCATGAACTAATCATATTAATTTCTCCTTAAAGGACCGATGCGGAGCTCAAACGTGTTGTAGCAACTTTTCGTGACAGCATTGATGAAAGGCGAATAAATGATTTGGAGGCTTTACCGCAGAGCCAATCCAGTGACATGAATACCGAGGTCGAGGTATTGTCTCACATCCGGTTCACGAACGCCAGGTCATCAAGGAACTAATGTAAGTTTTTGTCTACTCCTCGCATTTTATAGTAAATGTTTCTATACCAGGTATCCTCAATTATAGCCTAGTTTGCATTAGCACTGAGCTATGATTTCTGAACACAAATCGATTTAGTAAAAATGGACTTTAATTAAAAAGAATCAGTATGAACTAATTATGTTAATTTCTCCTTAAAGGACGGATGCGGACCTCGATCGTGTTACAGCAACTTTTCGTGTAGGGGGATAAATGATTTGGAGGCTTTACCGCACAGCCAACTCAGTGACATGAATACCGAGGTCGAGGTATTGGCTCACATCAGGTCCGACGAATGCCAGGTCATCGAGTAACTAATGTAAGTTTTTGTGTGGTTAAGTACAAAACACATTGTATTTTCATTTAATTTATTAAATGGTAGAAAGCATGTTTTAGTACAATTCGGCTTACAGAACTAGCGTCCACTAAATAAGATTAACATTAATGGAGACATTTTACAATTGTATATACATATGTAAAACTTTACACAATATAGTTACAAATATATATACACCTTTACACAGTAAAACGAGTGCGAACAAATGGGAACCTCTTTTTTATTTGTCTGCATATCATTTCATCATTCATTTCAGTGTCGCACAAATAGAATAATTTTTAAAAATTTATAAATCCCTTTCCAAATGACGTGTGCAGGAGAAATGAAAGGCAATACATGCCAAAGTATTGCTAAAATATCCTGGGAAACGGTAAGGATTCCAGACAATTTCAGGGACATGTATCTGTTAGATATATTGTATAACCACAGGGACACTCCAGGGTTGAGTGCCGAGTGAATCAAAATAGTACATTCTTTCCTTATTTTTAAAATAGATTGCAAACCAATGAATTCCCACATTACCAACAATGTCCGTAATAACGATAATCCCATACGAACCTCTCGTAGTTGGCCAATTTCAATATTTCATTCTTCGCAAACACGCCGATAAATTTGAAGCGTGTGATTCGGTCAATTTTCATTACTCTCTGGAGTGTATTCGCGTACATTTTAAAAGTCTGTGACAACGTTCCTGACACGGTCAATTTCTATTAGAGCCTGTGATTCGAGGTAAACGAGTACGCTAATAGGCGCGTCTATAGGGTTGGCAAATTCCAACCTGACTGAGATGTTCCCACTTTATTGTGGACTTAAGTGTGTATTTCCACCAGCATATAAGTCAGGGTAGTATCAAATGAGTAAAGGTTAAATTCTTCGAAAAATTCTTTCTGCGTTACGCCAAACCCATCTCGTCACAGGCACCGGCATTATGAGCCAGATTACTATAAGCTCTCACACACAGCGGGAACACCGCTTCTGATGAGTAGTCCGCAACCATAGGTCTCCCCAATGTAACGTCATTTACGTAGTTATATATTTTAAGGCCGTAATTCTCGAATTTAAAGGCACTCTTTATATTTTCCATTCGTCGAAGCGTGATCCTGCATTCCAATTAATATCCTTTTAAGTAGAACTCCCAGGGCCACGTTTTCTAGCTGGTTCGAGGCAAACCCGGCTGGCACCGTGTATAGTTTGATCTGTGCTATGCTAATTGGGTATTTTACTGTTGCGTATATTAAATTTTTTTCAATTTCTGCATATTTCGGGGAACTTAATTTCACTCGCCGTACACGTAAATATGTTTCTATGATGTGAATCACAACGGTTTTTGCGCTCTCTTCTTGATCAGGTCCCATATTTATGCAGATCCTAGGACTCGTGCGATTGAGCTTTACTTTCATGTCGATGCCGTTCATAAACAGTTTCTCCTTTAACGTGAAGTCTGTATGAAGACGCACAAAACATTCGTATATCTTTTGTTTAGAATTTTTAAATTTATCCTTTATACTAGTTTCATCTTTCGTCTGATAATAGCCCTTGGCGGTGAAAAAAGGTGTCCGTTTCTTTTGAAAAGTTGAGGATATTTTCCAGATAGGCTCGTAGGTGATAACTCGTTCCTGCGGAGATGTTAACATGATTTAAATACCCTTCACACTGGCTGAATATGGAGTGTACGAAGTTGTTTTCAGGGTATGCAGAGTAACTATCATCGCAATCCGTTCCATCTGAATGGGCTATACGCTGTTTAGTGTACATGTGCATGCAGCTCGGATCCAAAAAAGTTTGGACCTGAGCTGGGTATCACGAATTCTATACAGGCACTCGGGGAACTAATTACGTTTAATGGGTTAATTGTAATAAAGTCGCTATGCTTAATAGAAACCTCAGTAAGGGGCATATCAAAGAGGGACAGTTCCGATTTACAACATTGTGAACTGCACGGATGGATGAAACGCGCCATGACGAGTCAGAAATAGTGCCACCTCTCTCGACAAGTAGTAATCAGTATGATTCTTGAGAGTAGTGTCCTCAGCTTATATCAGTTAAAAAAATGATCAGCCATAGGCTTCATACGCTTAGAACACTTCTTTTTTGATGTCGTTTTACGTTTAGCGCCACGTGTTGGTAACCCCTTCTTCCTGACAACCCTCTCCTCCTTCTTTCCGCCACCACGCATTTTTCTCTTTGCATCTTTGATGATTTCGTCCTGTGTACGTTTGAAATGTTTTTTTAGAGCTTCTTTAGGTTAGTTCCACCCATTATGTCTTCTACCGCGTTAAAACCTGATTGTAACGCCCTCTTCCCGAGATATCTAGCCCCCCTCTTCAACAGTGGGACAGCGGT
This sequence comes from Bathynomus jamesi, assembly GCA_023014485.1. Classification (NCBI taxonomy): domain Eukaryota; kingdom Metazoa; phylum Arthropoda; class Malacostraca; order Isopoda; family Cirolanidae; genus Bathynomus; species Bathynomus jamesi. The sequence goes on from JAJOZX010002202.1 coordinate 4,573, forward strand.
GCGTAGTATCGTTGAAAAAAATGGATTCAAGCCCACTCCCACGCTGATATCTCACCCATCAATAGACTGTGAAAGGCCTTCGGGTCATTATAACTGAAAGCGACGGACGTGTAGCTTCACTCTTAAGCTCCCATCACCGAATGGGAAATTTATTCCCTCAATCGTTCTTATACATATTGAGATACTGGTTAATAGATTAGTTGCGACATTGACATAATGAGGCTTGTCATATGTAATGCTCAAACCTTTCCCTCGATGGTTGGGGATGTGTGCAAGGCGCAGCAGGCGCGTCTGGGTTTCCCTAACAAATTGATGCAGTAAGATATTGCTGTAAATATAGCACATGTCTGGAGATGGGTAGCTTTCACACAATTTCTCGAATTTCAACCGATACATTAAGCTGGACAAGTGTCATGTTTTGCCTCGTGAAAGGTATCTCTTTGGAGAGCTGCATCATATCGAACCTCGGCAACAATTGTGAACAGCTCTTTGTCTTTAATATTTCTACTAAGCGTTGATTTTAACTTCAACGTGCTTGCAGGCGTGTCTATGTTCACGACTTCAAAAAGTATATCTTTTGTCAGGTACGACTTTTCAAGATTCTTCTTTAACCCCGTCACAATGTCCATGGCTTTGTCATAATGACATCACCGAACAGAACTGATCGCATAGTGTTGTCTAAGGTTATGCCTAATTTTTCACACTCATCGATTCTACTAAGGATCAGAAATATGATGTGCTCATTTTCAAGAGTTAAAAATTTGGTGGCTAGCTGGAATTCACAAACACCAACTTTGTACGAATCACGTTCCAATTCAATGGGCACATGGAGTTCTGTTACAAAGTTGGCCAGGGTGCTGTTAGGATGTACAGACAGAGAAGAAGAGGAGGAGATTGTGATATTGTAGTGGTTAGGCGCGATGTTGCATATTATTTAAGCTTCATTATTGCAGCAGCTTTTATATAGGTGTTGAAGCTTTCTGGGTACCCTAGCCATTTCACTAGGTACAATTTAAAACTCACTTTTTCCTAAATTAAATGTCACTTTCTGCAACTCCGGGTAAAAAACCTCCTGCGATTTCTTCCCCATTCAAATCTTCAACGTAATACATCATTATCTCGCCTTTAGGTCTCGTGGCACTAACTTTAAAAATCTCAGGTGTCCATCCTTGCTCAAATCCCTTCGCGAATTTATTTCCCAAACGTGATAGCTTTACATAATCAGTGACTGAGAAACGTGTAGTGTGGTGGAGGTGCTCCATCTCTTCTCACATCTGTGCGCGTATCTCTTTCTGAAACCGTTGTACGTAAATTCCACCCAGTAAATTCCACCCAGTAAATTCCATCCCTGGAAAATCCACCCAGTAAATTCCACCCATAGTAAATTCCACACATGGTTATCAAAAAAGTTTACAGTTTATTAAAAAGTTTATGCAAAATAAAAAAACTGGTAAAATATATAGGTTAAGTCAACTGTACACCCTTGATGATTGGTTAGGTTTAGTTGTGATATTTTCGTTAAAACTAACGAAAATCACGCTAACTCAAAAACAAATGATTTGCTATAGAAACGATAGTCAAAATCATTCGAATCACCTAAAAACACACCAGAAAAACACTGACCACTGACTATGAAAAACTGACCTTAGAAAATAAAGTTATAATTGTTAAAAATTTTTGATGGAATTTACCATGGGTGGAATTTATGGGTGGAATTTATCATGGGTGGAATTTACTGGGTGGATTTTTCGGGGGTGGAATGTACTGGGTAGAATTTACATGGAACCTCTAAAACATCGTTAGGTGTTGTACCACTCGTAAGGTGATGTGAATGGTTGTATGCCGAGGCCAATGACCCCAGAATGTTTATATATCTGTATGTGTTTTTATGCGTAAAATAGCGATACATGCGTTCCTTTATGGTACGTTGAACTCTTTCAGCTAAAGAGGCCTTATGTATAGAAATGCTCCTGTAGTAACTGATATTAAACTGTCAGCATGCTCTAAAAAGTGCGGACTATAAATTCTTTCCTCATATCCGTACAAAAATAGCCAGGAACCCTGTTTTCTTTCAACATCAACGCTTTGGTAACTTTAGCAACTGTTTCAGGCGATTTATTTTTCAGAGGAATTAGCCACAGATATCTAGAGAATACATCTATTATGAATAGGATGGAGCGGTAGCCGTGATTATACAGTGAATATCTTTTCATGTCTGTTAAATCTGCTTTCCAAATAGAGTCAATCGAAGCCGCTGTTGTCTTGGCCGTTTTAAACCTTTTTCTCACCGGCTTATGTAGTGTATAAGCATCCTGCTCCCGCAAAAACCTCTCAACATCTTTTTTCCCTACTCTGTAAACAACTCTGTACAGTCTATTAACGCCACCATAGGAGGCTGGGTTAGAAATGTCATCATAACGTTTTCTTAATATGTTAGCCATTTGCATATTTTAGACACGTGGATAAGTTTGGCCGTTTGTTCTCTTCTTTCACCTCTTCAGAGATGCTACTGTTGGGGGTGATGGCGTACTCAGTTGTGACACATGCGAGACTTCCTCCAAGTCTTTTAACCTATTCAGATTACCTATCAATGTTTTGGGGACATTTATTTCTTGTAGTCTTGCTTTAATATGCTTCCATCCTGTCAGTGAGGACCTGTCCCACTAGGGTGTGTCAATTTTGGGGGTGAAATGACTAAATTGAAAATCATGTGATTTGGTAGCAATTTAATGTAATCATTTGGCATACAAAATAATATCCTTGCTTCAAAAACAATAAAAAATAAATCCTACCTACATCAATTTTAATTCAAAAATTCCATTTTTCCGTAAATTCGTAACAAAATAACAAATGTGCGCGAACATCCTATCAACATTTAAAGTGGCAATAAGATATCATTCAGAGTCTTTATTTGAAAGTAACCAATGTAGTCATGTCCTTTTTGCTGCGGTTCCTTCACATCAGCATTCGGCTTGCTACTTGCGCTTTGATGTAGCCTTCTCGCCTCTCGTGACTGTAAACTTGACTAGCTGCTTCTGTGACCATTTTCACACATCTCTCTACACTCCGAGTGTGAGAAGGCCACATTGGCACTTGCATTGGGGCCTCTTTAAGTTGTGTTAAATCTTTGTTTGTTATATATGTTGTCAGTGGTGGCTCCAAAACTTCCGAACTCAAGTTAACTAATTCTGACAATTTCGTGGCATTGACGTTTATCGGAGGTACCTTCCTTGTCTGAACAGAGCAGTCTCCCAGCTGATCATCATCTAGTGATGTTCCTCTAAGCTTTAGAATGATTTCCACAGCCTCAGTTCGCTCTTTGGTACATTGGCTGCAGAGTATTGCTTGCAAAACTGCCTCTGGCCTAGCATACCAAGCAGACCTTCTCACCACAGGTAACACGATGTCCACCACTACTTTCCTTTGGGTTCTCAGTAGCTGTAATTGAAACAAGATGTGGTTGGGCCCCTCCATCCACATTGGATTAAGTTTTACATTGAACCAGTGAGGAAGATAAAACCCAATAATAAATTCAACAATCAACATCAAATTCTGTAGCATTTTGCCCTTTAGTGCATGTTTGGAAACCCAAATCCTGCAGAAACGAATCGCTGTAGTCAACTAACGACTGTGACTTACGGGTCCAATCTCCAAGAGAGCCAGATTTTGAGGCAACTCTCCTGATCTGATTGCTTGAATACGATAAGCGTAAGATTGATCCGTGCTGAGGTCTTTGATAACTTCTTCAGACAACACTGGTAGGGGAGGGCCAACTTCGACCTTTGGAAACTTTGTATTTATTTCTAATTCCGTTGATTCATCTAGCATGTTGCCAAGGGGGCCTGACCACTTGTTGTTGCTCTTTGTAGGACCATCAAGTTCCTGGATGAGACGACGAAGAGGTAGTTCCCCTGTGAGCAAATCACATACAATCCAAACAAGCCTTCTTCCAAGTTTTTTCTCTAAATGCGTCATAACACCACCCTGCCATCCAGTGTTCACCGCAGTTGAGTCTCCACCAACGGCCTGCAGTGAACTGTCAAGTCGTTCTTTCTTGAAGCCAACATATTATTTGATCAGCAATTGCCTCTGCATGTTTCTTGCCTTCTACTTCTGCTTCAGGAACAAAGTGAAACAAATAGCGGCCACCAGGTTCGGAACACACAGAGTAGTGTTCTTCTTTGATAAGACCGGGAAACTTTCTGTCTATTCCCTCTACCTCTAGGAGAATTTTTGTGTCATCTCTTCTTCCATCAAACAAAAAGCAAGAGAGACCTTCCTCCTTCAAATCTTTTTCATGCTGATCAGATATTTCCTCCATTATTTTTTCTTGTGTCTTATCTTATTATGATCTATCACTAAGGATGTATCCTCTCGGCTCATGAGGCCTGCATCTATCCAAGCGGCAGTGGCAATCTTTGCAGTCTCTAGTAGCCCCGTATGGTGGCGAATACTGGCAAGGGCAATGTTTGAGATGTCTTTAGTGTTGTATTTCATTCTCTTCGGCGAAGGTTCAGATGGCATTTTGGAGCTATCATCTGATGTTGCTTCTTTCTGTTCATCTGAAGAGCTTTCAAAGAAGTAAGTGAGAAACCTCTTGATAGAGCTCTTCATCTCTTTGGGTGGCTTCTTCACTTCTTTTTCTTCCTTTCTTCCATCTCTCGGATTTTCTCTTTTTTCTTAGCAATAACAATCTGTTTTTTGGTTTCTGAATAATCTGCCGAACCAATCTGCATACTTCCTTGGCCTCCTGCCTTTGTTCTCTGTGCCTTTATGAAAGCCAGCTCCAAAACATGGATCTTCTTCTCACGAGGACAGCGACAATCAATGTGAGGGTGAGGTTCTCTTCTGCATGAGGGAGAACAATTGGCTTCAGAACACAACTCTATGGGACACTGGCAGTTAAAAATGTCAAGAAGAGTATCAAGTGTGTGCAGAAATTTATTTTTCTTTGCTAGTTTTCCTTTACCGAGTGATGTCTCAACTGCTTTGTGCCACAGCTTTGTTAATTTTAGCTCAATAGTTCTATACTGATTGAGTACAGGTGGATTGAATAACACATTAGCTTTTTTCCACTGATGCAGAAGAGGGGGAGTCATGTCCCTTATGAGCTCTTTCTCTGTGTAGTTCCTTCTATCTTTTGTATTTTGTTCACGAAGGAGTAACCCTAGTCTCAGCATGTCTCGCACTTTGTTGGTTCTGATACGGGAAGCTCCTTGCCTGAACCGACTAACAGGCTCAAGTGGCATGACGACTGACCTCTTGTCTTCAATTTTGGCATCTAAGGAATATCTGAAAAGAAAGAAAAACATTTAAGTATTTTATATCAATTACGATGTTTCAAAGTTTAGTCATTCGATGTTCTAAAATTCAATAAAAAAATATTTCATAGGATTACAACAATTAGAAAGAAGAATATGATAATAATAAATAATTGTAATAATCAATAATTCATACAGTTAAACTGTAGTATTCGTCTAGTAGAATAACTATGAAGTAGGTACAACAGCAATAAGAGCAAACCACCGTCTATGACATCTAAGAGGCAACTGAAGACTGAGAGTGAGGGACAGTTCTATTCATGTTGTGACTTGTACATTGAACAACAACTATATGACCTTGAAAACACTCCATATGCGATCAGTGGGATAATTCTGTGACAGATGAATAGTTAATCAATTTATGTCCTATTATTTAGTAATTGGAGTCAATTTCTGAAACTAAGGTAAAATTGATGTAGGTAAGGGTTATTTTATTTCATTTTGGTTGGCCAATTTCAAGTTTTGACATGAAAAGACACTATTTTCACTACCAAAATTGATTTGAAAAAAGTTGACAAAATTGACACCCTACAGTGTCCCAATTTCTCACCAGATCATGGACAATGTCGACGATATTGGATCCCTATACCCTTGTTCATTCAACAATGACCTCGCCTGTATCGGTCGACTGTATGATGGGGTCCTCATTCAATAGATTATAAACATTTAAGCTTTATTCCTCAATGTATGTGGGAGACTACTTTTTAATACATGGCCGATGTGTTGCGTTCCGTTATTCTTTGGTTGGTCATCTTTAACGTCGGGCCCAGGTTCTATGTCGCCATGCTGATCGTTGCTCGCGCTGTGCCTAATAACCACGGGGACGTCTGTCGGATTCTTATAATCTTCGTACTCATGAAGAAATTTCTGCAGAGCCTCTTGGTACAAAATCCTTTTCTCATCAGGTGACTTTTTACTCTTTAATAGGGCTAACAACTCGCTTTCCTTTTTTTAAGCCTACATTTACGGGGTTCTAGAACCGTGTCTGGAATCTTTGAACTTTGCAATGAAGCATACACCTCGTGCGGAATCACTACCACTTTCTTCATTATATTAATCTAGTCAGTAAAGGTCCCAAAGCTGAAAATAAGATGGCGAGGAATGATCCCTCTGTTTGTACACTAATTCGCTTTTTCTTCCCCACAGTTTAACTTTTATGAGCGAGCGCACGTATTATCTTCTTGTAACGACATAACGGAGCGTTCTGAGGGTGTTCCATTGGCACATTACATTTTATAACATTGAGAGAGATTTCAGAGTTACATTTTAAAAAGTCGGATTCGATATTTTTAACAAACATCTGTTGCAGTGCAAGGGGCAATCGTTGATAGATTTTTATTAATTCACGATATTTCTTCAGCCTATTTGTCGTTCTGGAATATACACCGTTTCAGGCTCGTTTGGGAATATATTTGTTCTTAGAGGCACCCTAAACGTGTTTCGCGGTTAAAGGTCACAAAACAAATATCTGTAACGCTGATTTTTGGCTTCTTTATAAACCTCCAAAACATCCTTTCGTTGATTCGGGAACATTTGATTGGCTAATACCCCAATTTCTGTCACATCTCTACTTTGTGCGAATAAGACTAGATATTGTGTATTTAACGACACATCGCTCATGTATCTATTTTTGAAAAACAGATTCTGGTTGGTGGACAATACGCTTATGTTAAGATTGTGGGAGAACACTGTAAATGTCTCGGCAAAGTTTTATCCATTTCCAACATGAGGTCTTCAATTACAATGACTGTATGCTCATTTCTCTTTAACGAGTTAAAGTCATATACACCTTCGTGGAACAAAATATCATCTTGGTACTTGTTGAACACTGATTGATACGTCGAATAGCACCATATTACTTTATGTACAAATTTTGGGAATATCTCCCTCTTATCTTTAATGATTTTAAGCATAAACACAATTCTACATCATCCTATAGGGCCAGATAGAATGCATGTGATGTGGAGGGGCTTGTGAACCTGAATTTTTCTACAGACTCCATCTCTAACACGTCACACCCCTAAGTGGGTCATTTACAAAATATAACAAAATTTAAGTGCTGCTCGTTATATTCTTGTTTTTCTTCTTCCACAGAACCGTGAATGACGACGATTTACAGCCCCCCACCCACCATCGATATCACAGATGACCCCGATGACCGTGTAGCTGCAGAACCCTTCCCCGCTGACGAACCCTCACCAGCGATAACTGTTGCATGTGATATTTCAAAGCGGAAACATGATGACGAACCCTCCACGTCAGGTATAAAGTGTACCAAAATTGCGCCGGTTGTTAGACCCCCAGTAATAGAGCCCCAACCCTCTACGTCTTACGACACAACCCCCACAATACTACCTTCCTCAAATATACCCCATTATTCCTGTTCAGTTCCGGGTACTTCCTCCACAGCAGCAGCAGCTTCTCATGCTTTGGAGGAAGGTATAACATTCGAGTTGGTGCGCACCGCTACCCCGACCCTTGCTCTGACTAGAAGTCGGTACGTGGTCAGGATTGACCCTGGATCCCTGTGTACCAACGGCGTTGGGCTGCGACGCGGAGTTGAAAGTATTGTGGAGTTTGCCCTTCAGAACCGCGATGAACGTGAAGTCCGGACGAGGTTGTCCTTCAGGTTCGGTTCACATGACGGGGACGTGGATGATTTTTTGGGTAGGAATAACGTTCAGACGTTTGTCGGCTGTAGACAGAATATATCTTAGGCCGTATAATGCAGGCCTCTCAAAGTAGTACAGCCTTAAATATGGACAACTTCATGGTAGATATTGACAGAGTATTGCGGGTTGCTGGACACAGTGCCACACCTTATACTCTTAATTTCAATTCTCCGGTTATTTACAGAAAGCATTTAAGCGTCGATCGTGGTTGCGGCTTTATAGCAATAGTCTTAGGTCATACGTTCACTGTGCTAAATACAGAGACGCAAAAAATTTGGCTGCCTACGGTTATGCAGCGTGCCCGTAAACTGGCTTCAGATTGCAAGCTTCAGTCGAGTGTAATATGGATCCTGAAGAACTGAGAATGGTCGAGCAGGAAACGAATGCTCGTATAGTCGTATTTGGAATGGATGATCGTCGTAGGACTGTGTATATTTTTAAAAGCTGTGTGGGAGATCGTACAAGGCCTCTACTTAGTTTAGGATTGTCAGGAACATCGTATCTCCCCATCGGTAACATAAGGACTCTCTACGCTAGTTATGATAAAAGTCGAAAATATGGAAGGCATCATAATTTGTGTAAGGGATGTCTCGAGTACTTTTAAGAATACATTGAATAGCGCGTGGGAACAAGATGTTCAAATACTCTCTGGATATTCTTTCGAGAGTATTGCCGGATTTCGCAGCACATACGATTTAATGGACTACGTTGTAGAGCTAAACTGTATAAAAGCGTACACATATCGTGATGTGAAAGAAACAACGCGTGCAGAAGAGAAGCAGCGGGTATGGTCAATGTGTCTTGTTGATGAGTGGTATGACAGGCGGTATTATGTCATGCTGCATCACACCGAGAACGCGAACCCTGTCATCATCGACTCGCTAAAGTATTTTTACCACTACATTCATATATATCACGACGAGGTTCGCAGTGAGATTGTGGCTTAAGGCCTGTGTGAATTGTTTCATAGAATTTAGAGACGAGTATGGATTGTTAAATACAAAGGAAAAATACAGTAACATGTTTCTCCCAAATTGTGCACCGACTTGTGAATAAAATGTGTTTAGTTCGTGAAATTCCTCCCCTACGCGAAAATGCATGGTGCGTGTTCTGGGTGAGTGGGAGCTATAAAACATTAAAACCGATATTGCTTCATGTATCGGAAAATTTCTCAAAACCTCAAAACACCTACTCAGTATAATGGGATACAAGTATTCACGTCGTTACAAACCCCCTGAAACCCGATTCAACAGTTTATGGTGTAGCACGCTCCCCCGACAAGCCGAGCAGCCCACCCGTGTACCTCACTCCTCCACACCTGAAACACAAGAGTTCGAACAAACCCGTACACGTTTCACCGTGACTCGCTCCTCCCTTCGAACCAATCAGCCCACCCGTGGCTCTTAGTTATCTCAGAGCTTGAACCGACTGGACGTACACTCCTCGAACGATGGAACTTCTTTGAGAAGCATTCTCAATGCCTCGTACGGTCTACAATAACCAATGGGTAAACTGAGTTTTTCATTCGGCAGAAAGGCATCTCACATTCCTACACGAATTAATTCAATAAGTATTTTTTGTGAGAATGTAAGGACAAAAACTCACGTTCTCACCTATTGTAAATAGATTACCTACCTATTGATTCTCACAAGGATATAGCCATTTTTTGTAGCCCAATCTCTGAATTGCTCCGAAAAAGTCATGCAAGGACCTATAGGGGGTTCGTTAAGCCCCAAGATGATGATTTCCACCAATACCACCTTATTTTCATTTATTTTGGTGGTCTGTTTACATGATCGTATATCTTGGTTATTGAATCTTGAAACGTCACTCTTGTGACATCATATCGGTAAAATTCTTTTCTTTTTGAACTGTTCCCCACTCGCATCTATCGGCTAGTTACAACATAAGTCTGCGCATGCGTATTGCATTATCTTAGTCTACATTGGATTGTTATTTATAAAGTAGAATCATCTAACATGATTTTGCTCCGTGTAAGTTGTTCCACCACTTTTTCAATTGTTTTGCCAGAATCAATGGACTCTGCTAAATTGCTTTGTTATTCTGGAGAGGCTCGATGATTCCATCTTCGAGTTCTCCTCTGAACGTAAGTAGAAAAAGTTTTATATATTATATTATAACATTTAATTTTAGTTTAGTGTTTATTTATGCAGTGCTTTCAATAGTATGTGCTTTCAATAATATGTGCTTTTAGTATGTGATTTCATAGCTTATGCCCTGATAGGTTATCACTGACACGTTGTGCTTTTAGTTTATGGTTTCGTAGTTTCTTTAATAGGTTTTTCTTAGTTTATATAATGTTTTCGTAGTGTGAGCATTCTGTGGTAGTACCCCAGTAAGGCCAGCCTATTCCGGTTTGTCTGTGCGAATACAATAGGTAAAATGTCTGCGATAAGTTTGTGTAATCTTGTATGTAACATTATATATCTACGGTAGATAATTATATGGTTTTACGGTAGATAGTAGTTTAATTTCCTTACAATATTTCCTTATTTATTACAGGGCGAGGCGTAGGGGCGGAGACCGTCGTTTGGAGAAAACCAGCGAGAGTGGAGAAAGAGCAGCAGCAGCACCTACAAGAAGAGTAGTAGTCCAGGCAGCGGGAGAAGTTGTCCCAAAGGCGGTATGGGAGCAAGCCTTGGGAGGAGGACCTGGACGAAGAAGAGGACACGATGGGAGAATCTATGTACGGTAGCGATGCGGGGAAGGTAGACCATTTGATGAGGAAGCGTACTGATTCCCTCATCAAGAGTGGTCGCTCCCATGACATTCCTCGCATCGAGTATCATCTACCGTTCCCTTGTCAAGGGAGGTATGAATCCAAGAAGGACATCGTGAAACGCCATTCTGAAGAGCTTTCTTCTGTGCTGGAGCGTCATCGCGTTGAAATGGAGGAGGCATGTCAGAGAAGCCATTTGCAGAAGGTATCGGGAGAGTCGTGTGGCCGAGGAAACTCCGAGATTGAAGTATAAGCCGACAACATCAACCCGAAGAACTACTTTGTGCCCTCTGTATCACTGCGTCGGGACCTTCGTGAATGCCACCCGGCATTTGCAACAGGTCCACAGAGATGACGTTATAACGCGTGAAGAGAGGGAATTCTATTTCGCAGTAATGACGAAGAACAACGAGAAGGCTGGGTTGGCTGCGGCGAGTGAAGAAGGCGCGCGGCCACCCACATCACGGAGCGAGGCCCAGCTCCGTGAGATTGGCCACAAACTACTGCAGAAAAAAAACGAAGCCAAAAGGAACTTGCCTGAAGAAGATCAATCGGTGCCGCCACCAAAACGGATGAAGACCTTCGAACCAAAAATGGTTAAAACGTACAAGTGTTCAATTTGCAACAGTCGTGACGTGCGTTCGACAACATTTGAAGAGGGAACACGGAAAAACTCTTCAGATCAAATAGAACACGAAAGATTGAACACTCTCCAGCAACAAATGGGCCGGAAACCCCAAGCCAGAAAACATTCTCCGGTCCATACCAGAACCCACGTCACGCACGAAATTGAAAGAGCGACGGAGGTAGGACTCATGGCTGGCGACTCCTTCGACACAATCTACAAAAATTTCAAGGAATAGTACGCTCGGCAGAGGTGAACCACTATCGGACTACGAGTATTTTCAACAGAATCATCTCCCTCCTTCAACCAACGCAAAAAGATTTCTGTTTCAATGGTTTAAGAACACTCCTTTCGGCGGATAACATTTTCGCCATTCAGAGGGAGGGAGAGAGATTCGGACCGTCCATGAAAATGAAGTCGATTAGGACGGTCCGAAAATTTTTAACATACATACAAACAACATACGAAGACATTTCACTCCTGACGAGGCGCCAATTCCTCGTACTGGAACAACTAATTAAAGTCTCGTTATAAAAGGCCTCTGCCGAGGAACAAGAGATGATCGTCGCCAGACAATCAGACCCATCATATTGTATGTGGAAACTAACTTACTGCCCTTGAAGTACCTCATGGACTACACTAATACCTGCCCTATAAAAACGATCTTCAGGAACTACTTATGTGATTCCGTCAGAGATATAACAGTTGGCGGAATGCACCAGTGCCTGAAGATCAGAGATATTCTCCTGGTCATTATGACCATATCAACGTTTCGGCGGTCCAAAGAGGCAACGAAACTAAAGGTAAAAGATGTTAAAGCCGGGATTAAGAAATGAATAGAGGACCGCCGACATGACCGGGAGGACAAATGGTAATTATTCGTTTTTTGACCCACTCTCTTTTTATAATGAGAGCAAACTTTTCTGGTCAACTTTGAGGTGCTCTGCACGAATCTGCCATCCGTTTCCTGTGCAAATGCGTAGTTTTCGAAAACTGCACAGGAAACGGATGGCAGTTTCGTACAAAACACCTCAAAATTAACCAGAAAAGTTTGCACTCGTCATTTTCGTTTAAACTAACGAATTTAAACGAAAATATCATGACTTAACCTAACCACTCATTTAGGGCGTACAGTTGACCTAACCGGTGTCACGTACTGAACTGTCGATCAATTTGTCATGCGTGGTCTTTACGGGGGCTCCGCCCCCGTAACCCCGAGAACTAAATTATACAAATGATAATGTAATAACATGTGCCGAACCCAACCCGAGGGTAAGGCAAGCCAGCCTTGTTCTCGGCCGGTCCCAATTCCGGATAAATGGGGAGGGTTGGCGTCAGGAAAGGCATCTGGCCATAAAAACCCAGCCAAAACCACAATGGTGAGTCTTCAACACGAAAATGCGATGACGGCTAGGGCATACCCCGTAGGCGACGTAGAGAGACCTCGCCCGACCTCTGTGGTGAGGCGAGGGCTACCGCACCAAGAGCGGGTGCGGCTAACGAAGCGAGCTCGGGTGGACCTGAAAATTGCGACGCTGAATGTTGGAAGCATGACTGGCAGAGGAAGAGAGAGATTGTGGAGTTGATGAAGAAGAGGAGAGTTGGGGTGTTTTGTGTACAAGAAACACGCTGGAAGGGGAACAAAGCAAGAGAACTCAGTGAGGGATATAAATTGTTCTACAGTGGGGCGTCGGTTGAGGGAAGGAATGGTGTGGGTATTGTATTGGCGAAGGAATTGAAGGATAGCATAGTGGAAGTAAAGCGAAGAGGAGATAGACTGGTGACTTTGAGAATGAATTATGGGGAACATGTCCTCAATATAATCAGTGCATACGCGCCCCAAAGTGGATGTCCGGACGACGTTAAGGAAGCATTCTGGAGGTTATTGGAGGAAGAAATGGAGAGTATTGCTGAGGACGAACGAGTGGTGTTGGGCGGGATATGAATGGACACGTTGGTGAACATAACGATGGAGTGGTCAGAGTGCACGGTGGTCATGGCTATGGAGAGGCAAACGTGGACGGTGAGTGTGTTGGATATGGCTGTATCGTTTGATCTAGCGATTGTAAATACGTTTTTCAGAAAGAGGGAGGAGCATGTTATTATCTACAAGAATGGAGGCAAAACATCGCAAATTGATTTCATACTGTATAGGAGGGCGCAATTGACCGAGGTGAGGGACTGAAAAGTTATTCCAGGAGACCATGTGACGCAACAACACCGGTTGGTAGTCATGGATGTGATGTTGAAGAGGAAGAAAGACCCGAGGAACAACAGTGAGGAGAATTAGGTGGTACAAACAGAGAGGAGGGGAAGAAACGGGAATTTAGTGTGTGTTGAGTGAAATCCATGTGGATGAACAGAATGTACAGGATTGGTGGGTACATAATGCGAATGTCATGAGAACGACAGGTAGAGACATATTGGGGGAAACATCAGGTAAAGTGTGGGAAGATAAGGAAGGATGGTGGTGGAGTGATGAGATCCAAAGAGCACTACGAAGTAAGAGAAACTGAGAAGTTATGAGAAGAATCGAGGAGTGAAGAGTGTAAGGTGGTATATAAAGAAGCAAAGAAACAGGGAAAGAGAGCAGTGGCGAGAGCAAAGGCGGAGGCATATCGGCAGATGTATGAGGATTTAGAGGATCGTGAAGGACAAAAGAAGATATACAGATTGGCTAAGAGCAGAAATAGAGCGACAAGAGACTTTACACAGGTAAAACAAATTAAGGGAAGGGAGGGGGCTGTGCTGCAAAGAGATGAAGAGATAAAGGATAGATGGAAGGAATATTTTGAGGAATTATTAAATAAAGAAAACCCAAGATCTTTCTATGAGGATGGATTACCAAATGTAGCTATGACAACAAGTGGGGAGGATGGAAGTGAGTCGCGCTCTGAATAGGATGAAAAATAACAAAGCGACTGGCCCAGACGAGATACCAGCTGAGGCATGGAAGGCACTGGGAGATGAGGGGGTGGATCTGGTGTGGGATCTAATGCAGAAGTTGTTTGACCAGGAGGTGATTCCGGATGAGTGGCGGACCAGCATTATAGTGCCTATATTCAAAGAGAAGGGAGATGTACAAGATTGCACGAATTATAGAGGGATGAAGCTAATATCACATACAATGAAGATATGGGAGCGAATAGTGGAGAGTAGGTTGAGAGACGAAGCGGAAGGGTCAGTGGAACAGTTTGGATTTATGCCGGGAAGGAGAACGACAGATGCAATTTTTGCATTGAAACAGTTGGCAAAGAGGTACAGAGAGGGGCAAAAGGCATTGCACATGGTTTTTATTGACTTGGAGAAGGCATATGATAGGATACTACGGCAGGAAGTTTGGAGATGCTTAAGGGAAAAGATGGTACCGGAGAAGTATGTTAAACTGATCAAGGGGATGTACAGGGGAGTAACAACTAAGGTGAGGAGTAGCGTGGGTGTGTCAGAGAGCTTTGGGGTGGAAGTTGGTCTGCACCAAGGATCAGCTTTGAGCCCTTCTTTTCAATGTGTTATTCGATGTGTTGACGGACAGGATTAGAGGGGAGGCGCCGTGGTGCATGATGTATGCAGACGATGTTGTGTTGAGTGGGGAGACGAAAGAGGTGAAGCAGCAGTTGTGAAATTGGAGAGAGGCGTTGGAAAGTACGGGGATGAGAATTAGCCGAAAGAAGACCGAATATACGAGATGTGATGTGCAGCAGGACCGAGGATGGGAAGTGACATTGAGTGGAGAGCGTGTTAAGACGGTGAAGTATTTTAAATACTTGGGGTCAACAGTGGATGCAGAGGGGGGGAGCAGAGAGAGATAAACTGTAGAATACAGTCGGGGTGGAAGAACTGGAGAGACGTATCAGGGGTGCTCTGTGGTAAGAGGGTCCCAGTGAAACTGTAGGGAAAGGTATTCAAAACAGTGGTGAGGCCGGCAATGTTGTATGGAATGGAGACTGTGCCAATGAAGAAGAGCAATGAAAGAAAAATCGATGTGGCTGAAATGAAGATGTTGAGATGGATGTGTGGAGTGACGAGGAGGGATAGGGTCCGAAATGAGCATATAAGAGGAACAGTGAAGGTGGCGGAAGCATCTAAGAAGGTGCAGGAGGCCAGGCTGAGGTGGTATGGACACGTCAGGAGAAGAGAGGAGTAGTATGTGGGTCGCAGAGTGCTGGAGATGGAGTTGCCGGGACGGAGAAGAGGAGGAAGACCGAAGACGAGATGGAGGGACTGTGTGGTGGCGGACATCAGGGAGAAGGACTTGGAGGAGGACGCGGTATACGACAGAGGAGAGTGGAGAAGACGAACCAAAAACAGCGACCCCATGTAAAGATGGGATAATAAGCTGCGGAAGAAGAAGAATGTAATAACATGTGCCAACCTTGCATGGGTAGTCCGCTAAATTTCGCCTGCCCTTAAACTGAAATGACACGTTTATTTTTAGGATTTTTTTTACGGCACCTAAAGACCTTCTGGTCTTTTCTTAAAATACAAGCACTATTGTATTTAGGGCAGGTCACGGATGTGTTAATTATTCCGTGATTGAAAAAAAGGTCAACTCTTGTCTTCATCGAGGGCAATATGGCAGATCACGTCTTCAAAATCAAATGTGCATAACTGACACATCATACTTCGTCACCAAAAAACCGAACTGAACAGACGAAAAATTGCTAAAAATGATTTATTTGTAAAACAGGACAAATTGAATTACGCAGAAGTAGCCAGAATCACCAAAAATAAGAAATATTCACCAAATAGTCGAGAGATAGAGATATATATATATATATATATATATATATATATAGAAAAAACACCAAAAATAGGAAATATATTTTAATAAAAAAAACATTTTATACAAGTTTGCACAAGATATATATATTTTCTTATTCAGTTTTGATTGGTTATTCAATATATATTGTTGTTATAGCTGGGTGTGACTGGGTCAAAAAACGAATAATAACCGGACAAATTATTAATTAACATCAAACATAAAACGGGCAGGTACAACTATGGGGCCTTCTACATCCTGCAAGGAGATGCAACCCGTGTTCTCGAAAAATACACAAGACTTATACGTCCCCTCTTCAAATCAACGGTTTATCATTAGACGAGGAGTATTTCTTCTGCTCGTTTAATGGTAAACCCGTTACCCTCCAATTAGTCACAACAATGCTAAAGAATGGATATAGAGTTGGATATCCTAATAAAAAAAAATCAGTCGGCTCTAGATCCATTCGCAAATCAGTTGTGACGTATTTCCTTGGGCAGTACCCTAAATATGCAGAGTCGCTCTCGACCCTTTTAGGGCACGACCTAAAGACAGCCCAAAGACATTACGATTCGTATGGAGGGCAGAGGAGGGGACTTAAGCGTCTTACCTCATTAAAAAATATTTTTTCAGAAAGAGGAACACGGGCTGGGTGTGGGGTAGGAACGTTGGAGTCCCCCACCTGAACGTCTTATCCGTCGTTCTAGTTGCTGCGACGTCCAATGCCAATCATCAGTCTTTGACACTGTGGTTCGCGGGCGGACCTTTTTGGTCACTCGTAATTTCTCTGAAATTGTAGATTAGGATTCGTCCGGATTCGCCGCGGGTTCCGGACTGTTCGTCGGCGGGTGGACTGAGCCGTCTCGACCGGCGGATTGCTCTTGGTAACGGCCTCTTGAGTTTTTCGGGTGAAGTTTAAACAAGTAAAGAGAAAGTCCGGAGTCCGCTCCTGCCGTTGTTAGTTGTTAGGCCGGGTGACTCTTGCTCAGCAATTTCGTGGGCTTGGGACCCGGGCGGACTTGACGTCGGGCGCTTAGGCGCTCTTGATGTGGCAGTCTTGACCTATACGAATTGATTTGCAATTAGGCAATCCATCCGGTGGGAGCCGCCGCGCATCTAAGCCTACTTTGGGCTCATCTATCAACTAAAAATAAATAAACCACCCACCCGCCTCTCTATCTATCTATCTTTCTCTCTGTATTTCTATCCATCTTATTCTTTCAATGAGTAAACGGGACTCTACCTACCACAAAGAAGTAAGTCGCGGGGATGCTGCCTGCTTCTCTTGTGTAGAAACCAGCCAGCCTCTTTATTCCCCAACGACTAACCGAAGAGCGGTAGATACGCCCCGTTCATCGTTAAGAGATAGTCCGGAGGAACGGGTGGAATCAAAGGTTCCACAGTCCTCCGGTCGAACGTAGTTAGATTTTGTAGTTCGAGTCGTCCGGATTGATGGTTGGACGGAAATCAGTTGGGAGCTGTAGTTACATACACCCCCGCACGAAGCCACAATCTTCCACCACTGATGTGCATGCCATAAGCGACAGCAGACTAAGGCGGGAGCATGGTTATGACAATTCATAATGTTTCGTACGCATTCTCTGGTTTACCGAAATTCCGTCGAAAAGGCGAGCGACGCTAATTGAAATGGCCCGGACTCTTCGTCTGCGGGCGGAGGGAGGCGTCGGCGGTGCTTCTTTATCGCTGCTGACGTTCCTTCCTGTCACGACCGTCTATTTGCTCTTGGTAATGGCCGCTATCTTAATTATTGTTGTCTCATTCTCTAACCCTTTGCTGGGGAAACCATAAACCAGCAAACAGGAAAGAGAGAGCCCGGAGTAGCAGGTTGTTGAAAAGCTTCCACAGTCTCTGGGCGGTTAAGGTATTTCTGTCTTATTCTTTCTCCCTAAATCTTTTCTCTCCTCCTTGAGCTACGAAGACAACACTCGGTATGAAAGCGACCGAGGAGTGTCTTCGCGTGGAGTCGAGTCGAGTATCCCACCCTCTATCTCACTCTTGTGTTGTGTTACGTAGCGGTGTTGGTATACGCGTTGGTGGTCCAGAACGGGGTTCTCTTTGAGATCCTTTAATATGCCCCTTCGTGGAAGTATCATTCGCAGCGTTAGCAGGCAGGATCGAAAGAGAAACACCCTCTATTTCTCGCGTTGTGTTACGTAGCGGTGTTGGTATACGCGTTGGTGGTCCAAAACGGGGTTCTCTGAGATCCTTTACTATGCCCCTTCGTGGAAGCATCATTCGCAGCGGAAACCGCCAGGAAAGAGAAAAACACCCTCCGTCTGTCTCTCGCGTTGTGTTACGTTGCGTTGTTGGTGTCCGCGGTGGTGGTCTTGAAAGGGGTTGACCGTAAGGGCTGTCTGCTGGTACGACTCGGCTTGGCTGCTCGAGTCGTGTCGGTAGAGGATGATTACTCGAGGCTATCTCGCTGAGCTCCCTTAGTAAGTCCCGCCGTGGAACCATCATTATTAGCGGCAGAAGAAGCAAGGAAAGAGACAAAAAACCGTCTATCTCACTCTGCGTTGTGTTACGTAACGGTGCTGGTATACGCGTTGGTGGTCCAGAACGGGGTTCTCGCTAAGATCCCTGATTACGCCCCTCCGTGGTCGCATCATTCGCGGCGAAACCAGCCAGGAAAGAGAGAGAAACACCCTCTATCTCAATCTAATATAAATCAGAAAGAGTCCGGAGTAGCAGGTTCTCCGGGCGCCCTAAGTTTTTAGGTAATGTGTTATTTGGCCGTTCTATTCAGCTCTCTGTATGTCAACTAATAAGAAGCGCTAATAGGCTCAGCCCAAAGCCAAGTTACGAAAGATGATACGGTAGTGACCCATATACGTTGTTGCTATACGCGATAGAGGTCTAGAACGGGGTTGACCGTAGGTGCCGTCCGCCGGTATGACTCGGCTTCGCTGCTCGAGTTGTGTCGGTAGAAGATGGTTACTCGAGGCTATCTCGCTGAGCTCCCTTAGTAAGACCTGCGAAGCATCATTAAAAGCAGACATAAAAGAGAGAAACACCCTCTATCTCAATCTCTTGCGTTGTGTTCTGTTGCGTTGTTGGTATAGGCGGTTGTTTTCTAGAACGGGTATGTTTTTATGATGCCCCTTTCTAGGCAATGGTGCCGCCGAAGCATTATTCGCAGCGGAAACAGCCTGGAGAGAGAGAGAGAGACTCAATCTCAATGCCTTGCGATACGTTGTGTTGTTGGTATAGGCGGCGGTGGTTTTTAGAACGGGTATGTTGCTATGATGCCCCTTTCTAGGCAATGGCGCCGCCGAAGCATCATTCGCAGCGGAAACCGCCAGGAATGAGAGAGAACACCCTCAATCTCTTGCGTTGCGATACGTTTCGTTGTTGGTATAGGTGGTTCTCGTTATCTACAACGGGGTTCCTGATCCGAACCCCGTTGCAGGCAATGGCTCTGCCGAAGCATCAATCTTAGAGGAAGCAGGCAGAAATGAAAGAACACCCTCAATCTCTTGCGTTGTCACGTAGCGGTGTTGGTATACGCGTTGGTTGTCCAGAACGGGGTTCTCGCTAAGATCCCTGATTATGCCCTTCCGTGGACGCATCATTCGCGGCAAAAGTAGCCAGGAAAGAGAGAGACTCAATCTCTTGCGTTGTGTTGTTGGTATCAGCGGTTGTTTTTTGCAACAGAGGACCTCATCCGACCCGTGTTGCAGCAATGGCGCCGTGGAACCATCATTCGCAGCAGAACCAGCAATGACACCATCATTCGCAGCAGAACCAGCAATGACAGACACACACAGTCACAAACACATCTTAAGTGGCATGTGTCCGACCACAGATTCAATGCTCTGACCTCATTAAGTAAAGTGGCATGTCGCCGCTAATAAGCAAAGTCCGAAACAAAATCTGCTCAAATCCCTATGCTAATTTACGAAAACGAAAGATGGTATCAAATTCGAAAAGGAATTGGATGCACCTTTTCGTAAGAACAAGTTGGCATCTTTTTTTAATGCAAGTAGTTTTATACTTAAGTTTAAGATGTAAATTTCTGAACCATTTTTTCTAGGATGAATCGAGTGACGTATTCGAATCTCACATTAACTGCTAAACACATAAGAGTGTGTTGGTTTTTCACCTATATTTTCTTTTATTTATTCAAAAATATTTTATATATTATTAATTTTGCTTATCTTCTCAAAGTCTAAATTTTATATACGAAAGACAAATGGTTTGAATAAGTAAATTCTGTACTGCACATTTATTAAGAATAACTTTTATTTCATTTAACCTCATATACAGTAGTGTATGAAATTTATTACAAATCATTGAAAAAAAATTTCAATAATGAAGTTTAACGAAGTTTAATTCATTCATTTTATTTATTCAAAATTGTTTGATATATTATTAATTTTGTGTCTTTGCAAAGTCTAAATACATTTTACATGTTAAATAAAAAAAAATACAAAAAAAGTATAAGGATGAAAGACTAAAGAATTTAATGATTTTAAAGTTTCATGAAGTTTTATTTTATATTTGTCTAAAATTTTCTACATTTTTTTAAATTTCTCTTTAGATAGCAAAATAGGTTTTAATCTAGGTAAAATCTTTTATCTCCTTTATACTTCGTATAAATTGAAGACCTGCCACTTGTTTCTTGATCCCTTTGAAATCATAATCTACGACAACTTTTTCTATTATCTCATTCTTTGTCCAAGTGGGATCAATAACAAGTGGCAGGTCTTCTTCCTCCTCTGGCTCCTTCTCTGACTCCTTCCGTTGTGAAGACATTTCCACTGCGACGGTGATGCCGCTCATGTCGACCCTGCCGCTCATCCTCCTTTTCCTCCTCCTCGAGGAGGACATCCTGCAAGAAGGATCTTACGTTCGATTGGAGGGGGCTCCAACGTTCCTACTCCACACCCAGCCCGTGTTCCTCTTTCTGAAAAAATATTTTTTAATGAGGTAAGAAGCTTAAGTTCCCTCCTCTGCCCTCCATACAAATCGTAATGTCTTTGGGCTGTCTTTAGGTCGTGCCCTAAAAGGGTCGCGAGCGACTGCATATTTAGGGCACTGCCCAAGGAAATACGTCACAACTGATTTGCGAATAGATCTAGAGCTGACTGATTTTTTTTTTATTAGGATATCCAACTCTATATCCATTCTTTACCATTGTTGTGACTAATTGGAGGGGTAACGGGTTTACCATTAAACGAGCAGAAGAAATACTCTTCGTCTAATGATAAACCCGTTGATTTAAAGAGGGGACGTATAAGTCGTGTATTTTTCGAGGACACGGGCTGCATTTCCTTGCCGGATGTAGAAGGCCCCATAGTTGTACCTGCCCGTTTTATGTTGTTTGATGTTAATTAATAATTTGTCATCCCGGTCATGTCGGCGGTCCTCTATCCATTTCTTAATCCCGGCTTTAACATCTTTCACCTTTAGTTTGGTTGCCTCTTTGGACCGCCGAAACGTTGATATGGTCATAATGACCAGGAGGATATCTCTAATCTTCAGGCACTGGTGCATTCCGCCAGCTGTTATATCTCCGACGGAATCACATAAGAAGTTCCTGAAGATCGTTTTTATAGGGCAGGTATTAGTGTAGTCCATGAGGTCCTTCAAGGGCAGTAAGTTAGTTTCCACATACAATATGATGGGTCTGATTGTCTGGCGACGATCATTTCTTCTTCCTCAGCAGAGGCCTTTTGTAACGAGACTTTAATTAGTGTTTCCAGTACGAGGAATTGGCGCCTCGTCAGGAGTGAAATGTCTTCGTATGTTCTTTGTATGTATGTTAAAAATTTTCGGACCGTCCTAATCGACTTCA
Source organism: Bathynomus jamesi (assembly GCA_023014485.1). Lineage (NCBI taxonomy): Eukaryota > Metazoa > Arthropoda > Malacostraca > Isopoda > Cirolanidae > Bathynomus > Bathynomus jamesi. The sequence goes on from JAJOZX010002202.1 coordinate 26,508, forward strand.
TTTTCCTGGACGGTCCGAATCTCTCCCCCTCCCTCTGAATGGCGAAAATGTTATCCGCCGAAAGGAGTGTTCTTAAACCATTGAAACAGAAATCTTTTTGCGTTGGTTGAAGGAGGGAGATGATTCTGTTGAAAATACTCGTAGTCCGATAGTGGTTCACCTCTGCCGAGCGTACTATTCCTTGAAATTTTTGTAGATTGTGTCGAAGGAGTCGCCAGCGATGAGTCCTACCTCCGTCACTCTTCTTTCAATTTCGTGCGTGACGTGGGTTCTGGTATGGACCGGGGAATGTCTTCTGGCTTGGGGTTTCCAGCCCATTTGTTGCTGGAGTGTTCAATCTTTCGTGTTCCCTCTTCAAATTGAACACTTGTACGTTTTAACCATTTTTGGTGGTGGCACCGATTGATCTTCTTCAGGCAAGGAAGGAAATAATAGAATAAGCGGGCTTAACAGGCAAGGAAGGAAATAATAGAATAAGCGGGCTTAACAGGCAAGGAAGGAAATAATAGAATAAGCGGGCTTAACAGGCAAGGAAGGAAATAATAGAATAAGCGGGCTTAACAGGCAAGGAAGGAAATAATAGAATAAGCGGGCTTAACAGGCAAGGAAGGAAATAATAGAATAAGCGGGCTTAACAGGCAAGGAAGGAAATAATAGAATAAGCGGGCTTAACAGGCAAGGAAGGAAATAATAGAATAAGCGGGCTTAACAGGCAAGGAAGGAAATAATAGAATAAGCGGGCTTAACAGGCAAGGAAGGAAATAATAGAATAAGCGGGCTTAATAGGCAAGGAAGGAAATAATAGAATAAGCGGGCTTAATAGGCAAGGAAGGAAATAATAGAATAAGCGGGCTTAATAGGCAAGGAAGGAAATAATAGAATAAGCGGGCTTAATAGGCAAGGGAAAAATAATAGAATAAGCGGGCTTAATAGGCAAGGAAGGAAATAATAGAATAAGCGGGCTTAATAGGCAAGGAAGGAAATAATAGAATAAGCGGGCTTAATAGGCAAGGAAGGAAATAATAGAATAAGCGGGCTTAATAGGCAAGGAAGGAAATAATAGAATAAGCGGGCTTAATAGGCAAGGAAGGAAATAATAGAATAAGCGGGCTTAATAGGCAAGGAAGGAAATAATAGAATAAGCGGGCTTAATAGGCAAGGAAGGAAATAATAGAATAAGCGGGCTTAATAGGCAAGGAAGGAAATAATAGAATAAGCGGGCTTAATAGGCAAGGAAGGAAATAATAGAATAAGCGGGCTTAATAGGCAAGGAAGGAAATAATAGAATAAGCGGGCTTAATAGGCAAGGAAGGAAATAATAGAATAAGCGGGCTTAATAGGCAAGGAAGGAAATAATAGAATAAGCGGGCTTAATAGGCAAGGAAGGAAATAATAGAATAAGCGGGCTTAATAGGCAAGGAAGGAAATAATAGAATAAGCGGGCTTAATAGGCAAGGAAGGAAAATAGAATAAGCGGGCTTAATAGGCAAGGAAGGAAATAATAGAATAAGCGGGCTTAATAGGCAAGGAAGGAAATAATAGAATAAGCGGGCTTAATAGGCAAGGAAGGAAATAATAGAATAAGCGGGCTTAATAGGCAAGGAAGGAAATAATAGAATAAGCGGGCTTAATAGGCAAGGAAGGAAATAATAGAATAAGCGGGCTTAATAGGCAAGGAAGGAAATAATAGAATAAGCGGGCTTAATAGGCAAGGAAGGAAATAATAGAATAAGCGGGCTTAATAGGCAAGGAAGGAAATAATAGAATAAGCGGGCTTAATAGGCAAGGAAGGAAATAATAGAATAAGCGGGCTTAATAGGCAAGGAAGGAAATAATAGAATAAGCGGGCTTAATAGGCAAGGAAGGAAAATAGAATAAGCGGGCTTAATAGGCAAGGAAGGAAATAATAGAATAAGCGGGCTTAATAGGCAAGGAAGGAAATAATAGAATAAGCGGGCTTAATAGGCAAGGAAGGAAATAATAGAATAAGCGGGCTTAATAGGCAAGGAAGGAATAATAGAATAAGCGGGCTTAATAGGCAAGGAAGGAAATAATAGAATAAGCGGGCTTAATAGGCAAGGAAGGAAATAATAGAATAAGCGGGCTTAATAGGCAAGGAAGGAAATATAATAAGCGGGCTTAATAGGCAAGGAAGGAAATAATAGAATAAGCGGCTTAATAGGCAAGGAGGAAATAATAGAATAAGCGGGCTTAATATGAAGGAAGGAATAATAGAATAAGCGGGCTTAATAGGCAGGAAGGAAATAATAAATAGCGGGCTTAATAGGCAAGGAAGGAAATAATAGAATAAGCGGCTTAATAGCAAGGAAGGAAATAATAGAATAAGCGGGCTTAATAGGCCAAGGAAGGAAATAATAGAAAGCGGGCTTAATAGGCAAGTAAGGAATAATCGAATAACGGGCTTAATAGGCAAGGAAGGAAATAATAGAATAAGCGGGCTTAATAGGCAAGGAAGGAAATAATAGAATAAGCGGGCTTAATAGGCAAGGAAGGAAATAATAGAATAAGCGGGCTTAATAGGCAAGGAAGGAAATAATAGAATAAGCGGGCTTAATAGGCAAGGAAGGAAATAATAGAATAAGCGGGCTTAATAGGCAAGGAAGGAAATAATAGAATAAGCGGGCTTAATAGGCAAGGAAGGAAATAATAGAATAAGCGGGCTTAATAGGCAAGGAAGGAAATAATAGAATAGCGGGCTTAATAGGCAAGGAAGGAAATAATAGAATAAGCGGGCTTAATAGGCAAGGAAGGAAATAATAGAATAAGCGGGCTTAATAGGCAAGGAAGGAAATAATAGAATAAGCGGGCTTAATAGGCAAGGAAGGAAATAATAGAATAAGCGGGCTTAATAGGCAAGGAAGGAAATAATAGAATAAGCGGGCTTAATAGGCAAGGAAGGAATAAGAATAAGCGGGCTTAATAGGCAAGGAAGGAAATAATAGAATAAGCGGGCTTAATAGGCAAGGAAGGAAATAATAGAATAAGCGGGCTTAATAGGCAAGGAAGGAAATAATAGAATAAGCGGGCTTAATAGGCAAGGAAGGAAATAATAGAATAAGCGGGCTTAATAGGCAAGGAAGGAAATAATAGAATAAGCGGGCTTAATAGGCAAGGAAGGAAATAATAGAATAAGCGGGCTTAATAGGCAAGGAAGGAAATAATAGAATAAGCGGGCTTAATAGGCAAGGAAGGAATAATAGAATAAGCGGGCTTAATAGGCAAGGAAGGAAATAATAGAATAAGCGGGCTTAATAGGCAAGGAAGGAATAATAGAATAAGCGGGCTTAATAGGCAAGGAAGGAAATAATAGAATAAGCGGGCTTAATAGGCAAGGAAGGAAATAATAGAATAAGCGGGCTTAATAGGCAAGGAAGGAAATAATAGAATAAGCGGGCTTAATAGGCAAGGAAGGAAATAATAGAATAAGCGGGCTTAATAGGCAAGGAAGGAAATAATAGAATAAGCGGGCTTAATAGGCAAGGAAGGAAATAATAGAATAAGTAAGTAAGTAAGTAAGTAAGTAAGTAAGGAAGGAAATAATAGAATAAGTAAGTAAGTAAGTAAGTAAGTAAGTAGTAAGGAAGGAAATAATAGAATAAGTAAGTAAGTAAGTAAGTAAGTAAGTAAGTAAGGAAGGAAATAATAGAATAAGTAAGTAAGTAAGTAAGTAAGTAAGTAAGTAAGGAAGGAAATAATAGAATAAGTAAGTAAGTAAGTAAGTAAGTAAGTAAGGAAGGAAATAATAGAATAAGTAAGTAAGTAAGTAAGTAAGTAAGTAAGTAAGGAAGGAAATAATAGAATAAGTAAGTAAGTAAGTAAGTAAGTAAGTAAGTAAGGAAGGAAATAATAGAATAAGTAAGTAAGTAAGTAAGTAAGTAAGTAAGTAAGGAAGGAAATAATAGAATAAGTAAGTAAGTAAGTAAGTAAGTAAGTAAGTAAGGAAAATAATAGAATAAGTAAGTAAGTAAGTAAGTAAGTAAGTAAGTAAGGAAGGAAATAATAGAATAAGTAAGTAAGTAAGTAAGTAAGTAGTAAGTAAGGAAGGAAATAATAGAATAAGTAAGTAAGTAAGTAAGTAAGTAAGTAAGTAAGGAAGGAAATAATAGAATAAGTAAGTAAGTAAGTAAGTAAGTAAGTAAGTAAGGAAGGAAATAATAGAATAAGTAAGTAAGTAAGTAAGTAAGTAAGTAAGTAAGGAAGGAAATAATAGAATAAGTAAGTAAGTAAGTAAGTAAGTAAGTAAGTAAGGAAGGAAATAATAGAATAAGTAAGTAAGTAAGTAAGTAAGTAAGTAAGTAAGGAAATAATAGAATAAGTAAGTAAGTAAGTAAGTAAGTAAGTAAGTAAGGAAGGAAATAATAGAATAAGTAAGTAAGTAAGTAAGTAAGTAAGTAAGTAAGGAAGGAAATAATAGAATAAGTAAGTAAGTAAGTAAGTAAGTAAGTAAGTAAGGAAGGAAATAATAGAATAAGTAAGTAAGTAAGTAAGTAAGTAAGTAAGTAAGGAAGGAAATAATAGAATAAGTAAGTAAGTAAGTAAGTAAGTAAGTAAGTAAGGAAGGAAATAATAGAATAATAAGTAAGTAAGTAAGTAAGTAAGTAAGTAAGGAAGGAAATAATAGAATAAGTAAGTAAGTAAGTAAGTAAGTAAGTAAGTAAGGAAGGAAATAATAGAATAAGTAAGTAAGTAAGTAAGTAAGTAAGTAAGTAAGGAAGGAAATAATAGAATAAGTAAGTAAGTAAGTAAGTAAGTAAGTAAGTAAGGAAGGAAATAATAGAATAAGTAAGTAAGTAAGTAAGTAAGTAAGTAAGTAAGGAAGGAAATAATAGAATAAGTAAGTAAGTAAGTAAGTAAGTAAGTAAGTAAGGAAGGAAATAATAGAATAAGTAAGTAAGTAAGTAAGTAAGTAAGTAAGTAAGGAAGGAAATAATAGAATAAGTAAGTAAGTAAGTAAGTAAGTAAGTAAGTAAGGAAGGAAATAATAGAATAAGTAAGTAAGTAAGAAGTAAGTAAGTAAGTAAGGAAGGAAATAATAGAATAAGTAAGTAAGTAAGTAAGTAAGTAAGTAAGTAAGGAAGGAAATAATAGAATAAGTAAGTAAGTAAGTAAGTAAGTAAGTAAGTAAGGAAGGAAATAATAGAATAAGTAAGTAAGTAAGTAAGTAAGTAAGTAAGTAAGGAAGGAAATAATAGAATAAGTAAGTAAGTAAGTAAGTAAGTAAGTAAGTAAGGAAGGAAATAATAGAATAAGTAAGTAGTAAGTAAGTAAGTAAGTAAGTAAGGAAGGAAATAATAGAATAAGTAAGTAAGTAAGTAAGTAAGTAAGTAAGTAAGGAAGGAAATAATAGAATAAGTAAGTAAGTAAGTAAGTAAGTAAGTAAGTAAGGAAGGAAATAATAGAATAAGTAAGTAAGTAAGTAGTAAGTAAGTAAGTAAGGAAGGAAATAATAGAATAAGTAAGTAAGTAAGTAAGTAAGTAAGTAAGTAAGGAAGGAAATAATAGAATAAGTAAGTAAGTAAGTAAGTAAGTAAGTAAGTAAGGAAGGAAATAATAGAATAAGTAAGTAAGTAAGTAAGTAAGTAAGTAAGTAAGGAAGGAAATAATAGAATAAGTAAGTAAGTAAGTAAGTAAGTAAGTAAGTAAGGAAGGAAATAATAGAATAAGTAAGTAAGTAAGTAAGTAAGTAAGTAAGTAAGGAAGGAAATAATAGAATAAGTAAGTAAGTAAGTAAGTAAGTAAGTAAGTAAGGAAGGAAATAATAGAATAAGTAAGTAAGTAAGTAAGGAAGGAAATAATAGAATAAGTAAGTAAGTAAGTAAGTAAGTAAGTAAGGAAGGAAATAATAGAATAAGTAAGTAAGTAAGTAAGTAAGTAAGTAAGTAAGGAAATAATAGAATAAGTAAGTAAGTAAGTAAGTAAGTAAGTAAGTAAGGAAATAATAGAATAAGTAAGTAAGTAAGTAAGTAAGTAAGTAAGGAAGGAAATAATAGAATAAGTAAGTAAGTAAGTAAGTAAGTAAGTAAGGAAGGAAATAATAGAATAAGTAAGTAAGTAAGTAAGTAAGTAAGTAAGGAAGGAAATAATAGAATAAGTAAGTAAGTAAGTAAGTAAGTAAGTAAGGAAGGAAATATAGAATTAAGTAAGTAAGTAAGTAAGTAAGTAAGGAAGGAAATAATAGAATAAGTAAGTAAGTAAGTAAGTAAGTAAGTAAGGAAGGAAATAATAGAATAAGTAAGTAAGTAAGTAAGTAAGTAAGTAAGGAAGGAAATAATAGAATAAAGTAAGTAAGTAAGTAAGTAAGTAAGGAAGGAAATAATAGAATAAGTAAGTAAGTAAGTAAGTAAGTAAGTAAGGAAGGAAATAATAGAATAAGTAAGTAAGTAAGTAAGTAAGTAAGTAAGGAAGGAATAATAGAATAAGTAAGTAAGTAAGTAAGTAAGTAAGGAAGGAAATAATAGAATAAGTAAGTAAGTAAGTAAGGAAGGAAATAATAGAATAAGTAAGTAAGTAAGTAAGTAAGTAAGGAAGGAAATAATAGAATAAGTAAGTAAGTAAGTAAGTAAGTAAGTAAGGAAATAATAGAATAAGTAAGTAAGTAAGTAAGTAAGTAAGGAAGGAAATAATAGAATAAGTAAGTAAGTAAGTAAGTAAGTAAGGAAGGAAATAATAGAATAAGTAAGTAAGTAAGTAAGTAAGTAAGGAAGGAAATAATAGAATAAGTAAGTAAGTAAGTAAGTAAGTAAGGAAGGAAATAATAGAATAAGTAAGTAAGTAAGTAAGTAAGTAAGGAAGGAAATAATAGAATAAGTAAGTAAGTAAGTAAGTAAGTAAGGAAGGAAATAATAGAATAAGTAGTAAGTAAGTAAGTAAGTAAGGAAGGAAATAATAGAATAAGTAAGTAAGTAAGTAAGTAAGTAAGTAAGGAAGGAAATAATAGAATAAGTAAGTAAGTAAGTAAGTAAGTAAGTAAGGAAGGAAATAATAGAATAAGTAAGTAAGTAAGTAAGTAAGTAAGTAAGGAAGGAAATAATAGAATAAGTAAGTAAGTAAGTAAGTAAGTAAGTAAGGAAGGAAATAATAGAATAAGTAAGTAAGTAAGTAAGTAAGTAAGTAAGGAAGGAAATAATAGAATAAGTAAGTAAGTAAGTAAGTAAGTAAGTAAGGAAGGAAATAATAGAATAAGTAAGTAAGTAAGTAAGTAAGTAAGTAAGTAAGGAAGGAAATAATAGAATAAGTAAGTAAGTAAGTAAGTAAGTAAGTAAGTAAGAAGGATAATAGAATAAGTAAGTAAGTAAGTAAGTAAGGAAGGAAATAATAGAATAAGTAAGTAAGTAAGTAAGTAAGTAAGTAAGTAAGGAAGGAAATAATAGAATAAGTAAGTAAGTAAGTAAGTAAGTAAGTAGTAAGGAAGGAAATAATAGAATAAGTAAGTAAGTAAGTAAGTAAGTAAGTAAGGAAGGAAATAATAGAATAAGTAAGTAAGTAAGTAAGTAAGTAAGTAAGGAAGGAAATAATAGAATAAGTAAGTAAGTAAGTAAGTAAGTAAGTAAGGAAATAATAGAATAAGTAAGTAAGTAAGTAAGTAAGTAAGTAAGGAAGGAATAATAGAATAAGTAAGTAAGTAAGTAAGTAAGTAAGTAAGGAAGGAAATAATAGAATAAGTAAGTAAGTAAGTAAGTAAGTAAGTAAGGAAGGAAATAATAGAATAAGTAAGTAAGTAAGTAAGTAAGTAAGTAAGGAAGGAAATAATAGAATAAGTAAGTAAGTAAGTAAGTAAGTAAGGAAGGAAATAATAGAATAAGTAAGTAAGTAAGTAAGTAAGTAAGTAAGGAAATAATAGAATAAGTAAGTAAGTAAGTAAGTAAGTAAGGAGGAAATAATAGAATAAGTAAGTAAGTAAGTAAGTAAGTAAGGAAGGAAATAATAGAATAAGTAAGTAAGTAAGTAAGTAAGTAAGTAAGGAAATAGAATAAGTAAGTAAGTAAGTAAGTAAGTAAGGAAGGAAATAATAGAATAAGTAAGTAAGTAAGTAAGTAAGTAAGGAAGGAAATAATAGAATAAGTAAGTAAGTAAGTAAGTAAGGAAGGAAATAATAGAATAAGTAAGTAAGTAAGTAAGTAAGTAAGGAAGGAAATAATAGAATAAGTAAGTAAGTAAGTAAGTAAGTAAGTAAGGAAATAATAGAATAAGTAAGTAAGTAAGTAGTAAGTAAGGAAGGAAATAATAGAATAAGTAAGTAAGTAAGTAAGTAAGTAAGGAAGGAAATAATAGAATAAGTAAGTAAGTAAGTAAGTAAGTAAGGAAGGAAATAATAGAATAAGTAAGTAAGTAAGTAAGTAAGTAAGGAAGGAAATAATAGAATAAGTAAGTAAGTAAGTAATAAGTAAGGAAGGAAATAATAGAATAAGTAAGTAAGTAAGTAAGTAAGTAAGGAAGGAAATAATAGAATAAGTAAGTAAGTAAGTAAGTAAGTAAGGAAGGAAATAATAGAATAAGTAAGTAAGTAAGTAAGTAAGTAAGTAAGGAAGGAAATAATAGAATAAGTAAGTAAGTAAGTAAGTAAGTAAGTAAGGAAGGAAATAATAGAATAAGTAAGTAAGTAAGTAAGTAAGTAAGTAAGGAAGGAAATAATAGAATAAGTAAGTAAGTAAGTAAGTAAGTAAGTAAGGAAGGAAATAATAGAATAAGTAAGTAAGTAAGTAAGTAAGTAAGTAAGGAAGGAAATAATAGAATAAGTAAGTAAGTAAGTAAGTAAGTAAGGAAATAATAGAATAAGTAAGTAAGTAAGGAAGGAAATAATAGAATAAGTAAGTAAGTAAGGAAGGAAATAATAGAATAAGTAAGTAAGTAAGGAAGGAAAATAGAATAAGTAAGGAAGGAAGGAAAAAAATAAACTATCTACCGTAAAACCCTATAATTATCTACCGTAGATATATAATGTTACCTACAAGATTACACAAACTTATCGCAGACATTTTACCTATTGTATTCGCACAGACAAACCCGAAGAGGCTGTTAGTGTGAGCATACTGGGGTACTACCACAGAATGCTCACAATAGGAAAATATTATATAAACTAAGAAAAACCTATTAAAGAAACTACGAAACCATAAACTAACAAAGCACAACGTGTCTGATAACCTATCAGCACACATTAATTATTGAAAGCACACATTAATTATTGAAAGCACACATTAATTATTGAAAGCACACATTAATTATTGAAAGCACACATTAATTATTGAAAGCACACATTAATTATTGAAAGCACACATTAATTATTGAAAGCACACATTAATTATTGAAAGCACATATTAATTATTGAAAGCACATATTAATTATTGAAAGCACATATTAATTATTGAAAGCACATATTAATTATTGAAAGCACATATTAATTATTGAAAGCACATATTAATTATTGAAAGCACATATTAATTATTGAAAGCACATATTAATTATTGAAAGCACATATTAATTATTGAAAGCACATATTAATTATTGAAAGCACATATTAATTATTGAAAGCACATATTAATTATTGAAAGCACATATTAATTATTGAAAGCACATATTAATTATTGAAAGCACATATTAATTATTGAAAGCACATATTAATTATTGAAAGCACATATTAATTATTGAAAGCACATATTAATTATTGAAAGCACATATTAATTATTGAAAGCACATATTAATTATTGAAAGCACATATTAATTATTGAAAGCACATATTAATTATTGAAAGCACATATTAATTATTGAAAGCACATATTAATTATTGAAAGCACATATTAATTATTGAAAGCACATATTAATTATTGAAAGCACATATTAATTATTGAAAGCACATATTAATTATTGAAAGCACATATTAATTATTGAAAACACTGCATAAATAAACACTAAACTAAAATTAAATGTTATAATATAATATATAAAACTTTTTCTACTTACGTTCAGAGGAGAACTCGAAGATGGAATCATCGAGCCTCTCCAGAATAACAAAGCAATTTAGCAGAGAGTCCATTGATTCTGGCAAAACAATTGAAAAAGTGGTGGAACAACTTACACGGAGCAAAATCATGTTAGATGATTCTACTTTATAAATAACAATCCAATGTAGACTAAGATAATGCAATACGCATGCGCAGACTTATGTTGTAACTAGCCGATAGATGCGAGTGGGGAACAGTTCAAAAAGAAAAGAATTTTACCGATATGATGTCACAAGAGTGACGTTTCAAGATTCAATAACCAAGATATACGATCATGTAAATAGACCACCAAAATAAATGAAAATAAGGTGGTATTGGTGGAAATCATCTTCTTGGGGCTTAACGAACCCCCCTATAGGTCCTTGCATGACTTTTTCGGAGCAATTCAGAGATTTGGCTACAAAAAGTGGCTATATCCTTGTGAGAATCAATAGGTAGGTAATCTATTTACAATAGGTGAGAAAGTGAGTTTTTGTCCTTACATTCTCACAAAACTACTTATTGAATTACTTCGTGTAGGAATGTGAGATGCCTTTCTGCCTTATGAAAAACTCACAGTTTACCCATTGGTTATTGTAGACCATACGAGGCATTGAGAATGCTTCTCAAAGGAAGTTCCATCGTTCGAAGAGTGTACGTCCAGTCGGTTCAAGCTCTGAGATAACTAAGAGCCACGGGTGGGCTGATTGGTTCGAAGGGAGGAGCGAGTCACACGGGTGAAACGTGTACGGGTTTGTTCGAACTCTTGTGTTTCAGGTGTGGAGGAGTGAGGTACACGGGTGGGCTGCTCGGCTTGACGGGGGAGCGTGCTACACCATAAACTGTTGAATCGGGTTTCAACGGGTTTGTAACGACGTGAATACTTGTATCCCATTATACTTAGTAGGTGTTTTGAGAAATTTTCCGATACATGAAACAATATCGGTTTTAATGTTTTATAGCTCCCACTCCCCAGAACACGCACCAGGCATTTTCGCTTAGGGGAGGAATTTCACGAACTAAACACTTTTATTCACAAATCGGTGCAATTTGGGAGAAACATGTTACTGTATTTTTCCTTTGTATTTAACAATCCATACTCGTCTCTAAATTCTATAAAACAATTCACACAGGCCTTAAGCCACAATCTCACTACGAACCTCGTCGTGATATATATGAATGTAGTGGTAAAAATACTTTAGCGAGTCGATGATGACAGGTTTCGCGTACTCGGTGTGATGCAGCATGACATAATACCGCCTGTCAAACCACTCATCAACAAGACACATTGACCATACCCGCTGCTTCTCTTCTGCACGCGTTGTTTCTTTCACATCACGATATATGTACGCATTTATACAGTTTAGCTCTACAACGTAGTCCATCACATCGTATGTGCTGCGAAATCCGGCAATACTCTCGAGAGAATATCCATAGAGTATTTGAACATCTCGTTCCCACGCGCTATTCAATGTATTCTTAAAAGTACTCGAGACATCCCTTACACAAATCATGATGCCTTCCATATTTTCGACTTTTATCATAACTAGCGTAGAGAGTCCTTATGTTACCGATGGGGAGATACGATGTTCCTGACAATCCTAAACTAAGTAGAGGCCTTGTACGATCTCCCACACAGCTTTTAAAAATATACACAGTCCTACGACGATCATCCATTCCAAATACGACTATACTAGCATTCATTTCCTGCTCGACCATTCTCAGTTCTTCAGGACCCATATTACACTCAACTCAAGCTTGCAATCTGAAGCCAGTTTTCGGGCACGCTGCATAACCGTAGGCAGCCAAATTTTTTGCGTCTATGTATTTAGCGGTGTCCGGCGAATTTGTCTACAACGATTTGTCTAAAGATACAATTCATCTACAACAATTTGTCTACAACAATTTATCTACAGCAATTAGTCTACAGATACAATTTATCTACAATAATTTGTCTACAGATACAATTTGTCTAGAGAGGAAAGATGAAAGCTATTTGATGTTAATTATTATTAATTTTTTCAAAAAAATGAAAAATTTGTTTCTGCAATCGGTTTTCTTGAGAAATGATAAAGAAAACTATTATTGGATATTGAATAAATTTATTTACTGAAACGACGCAATACAGTCCAACATCTTTTTGAATAAGTCCGAACTGGTGTGGCGCTTACGCCATACAAATTCACAAAAAATGACAAGAATTAGTGCGATATCTTGCAAAAAACAATGGTATATGAAACTCGATTAGGTCAGGTTAGGTTAGGTCAGGTCAGGTTAGGTCAGGTGAGGTTAGGTTAGGTCAGGTTAGGTTAGGTTAGGTCAGGTTAGGTTAGGTTAGGTTTCTCAAGAAAACCGATTGCAGAAACAAAATCAGGGTCATCGACTGCCCTTGTTTACAATTTTGTAGGAAAATTGAGAGCAGTCCATGAAACATACTAGGTCCAATATTAGTAATAGTTTCTCTAGACAAATTGTATCTGTAGACAAATTATTGTAGATAAATTGTATCTGTAGACTAATTGTTGTAGATAAATTGTTGTAGACAAATTGTTGTAGATGAATTGTATCTTTAGAGAAATTGTTGTAGACAAATTCGACTAAAACCGTATTTAGCACAGTGAACGTATGACCTAAGACTATTGCTATAAAGCCGCAACCACGATCGACGTTTAAATGCTTTCTGTAAATAACCGAAGAATTGAAATTAAGAGTATTAGGTGTGGCACTATGACCAGCAACCCGCAATACTCTCTCAATATCTACCATGAAGTTGTCCATATTTAAGGCTATACTACTTTGAGAGGCCTGCATTATACGGCCTAAGATATATTCTATGTCTACAGCCGACAAACGTCTGAACGTTATTCCTACCCAAAAAAATCAGCCACGTTCCCGTCATGTGAACCGAACCTGAAGGACAACCTCGTCCGGACTTCACGTTCATCGCGGTTCTGAAGGGCAAACTCCACAATACTTTCAACTCCGCGTCGCAGCCCAACGCCGTTGGTATACAGGGATCCAGGGTCAACCCTGACCACGTACCGACTTCTAGTCAGAGCAAGGGTCGGGGTAGCGGTGCGCACCAACTCGAATGTTATACCTTCCTCCAAAGCATGAGAAGCTGCTGCTGCTGTGGAGGAAGTACCCGGAAATGAACAGGAATAATGGGGTATATTTGAGGAAGGTAGTATTGTGGGGGTTGTGTCGTAAGACGTAGAAGGTTGGGGCTCTATTACTGGGGGTCTAACAACCGACGCAATCTTGGCACAGTTTATACCTGACGTGGAGGGTTCGTCATCATGTTTCCGCTTTAAAATGTCAAATGCAACAGGTATCGCTGGTGAGGGTTCGTCAGCGGGGAAAGGTTCTGCAGTTACACGGTCATCGGGGTCATCTGTGATATGGATGGTGGGGGGGGGGGCTGTAAATCGTCGTCATTCACGTTTCTGTGGAAGAAGAAAAACAAGAATATAACGAGCAGCACTTAAATTTTGTTATATTTTGTAAATGACCCACTTAGGGGTGTGACGTTTTATAGATGGAGTCTGTAGAAAAATTCAGGTTCACAAGCCCCTCCACATCACATGCATTCTATCTGGCTCTATAGGATGTTGTAAAATTGTGTTTATGCTTAAAATCATTAAAGATAAGAGGGAGATATTCCCAAAATTTGTACATAAAGTAATATGGTGCTATTCGACGTATCAATCAGTGTTCAACAAGTACCAAGATGATATTTTGTTCCACAAAGGTGTATATCACTTTAACTCGTTTAAGAGAAATTAGCATACAGTCATTGTAATTGAAGATCTCATGTTGGAAATGGATAAAACTTTGCCGAGACATTTACAGTGTTCTCCCACAATCTTAACATAAGCGCATTCTCCACCAACCAGAATCTGTTTTTTAAAAATAGATACATGAGCGATGTGTCATTAAATATACAATATCTGGTCTTATTCGCACAAAGTAGAGATGTGACGGAAATTGGGGCATTAGCCAGTCAAATGTTCCCGAATCAACGAAAGGAAGTTTTGGAGGTTTATAAAGAAGCCACAAATCAGCGTTACAGATATTTGCTTTGTGTCCTTTAACCGCGAAACACGTTTAGGGTGCCTCTAAGAACAAATATATTCCCAAACGAGCCTGGAACGGTATATATTCCAGAATGACAAATAGGCTGAAGAAATATCGTGAATTAATAAAAATCTATCAACGATTGCCCCGGGCACTGCATCAGATGTTTGTTAAAAATATCGAATCCGACCTTTTAAAATGTATCTGTGAAATCTCTCTTAATGTTATAAAATGTAATGTGCCAATGAAACCCTCAGAACGCTCCCTTATGTCGTTACAAGAACATAATACGTGCGGTCGCTCGTAAAAGTCAAACTGTGGGGAAGAAAAAGCGAATTAGTGTACAAACAGAGGGATCATTCCTCGCCATCTTATTTTCAGTTTTGGAACCTTTACTGACTAGATTAATATAATGAAGAAAGTGGTAGTGATTCCGCACGAGGTGTAGGCTTCATCGCAAAGTTCAAAGATTTCAGACACGGTTCTAGACCCCCGTAAATCCGTAAATGTAGGCTTAAAAAAAGGAAAGCGAGTTGTTAGCCCTATTAAAGAGTGAAAAGTCACCTGATGAGAAAAGGATCTTGTACCAAGAGGCTCTGCAGAAATTTCTTCATGAGTACGAAGATTATAAGAATCCGACAGACGTCCCCGTGGTTATTAGGCACAGCGCGAGCAACGATCAGCATGGCGACATAGAACCTGGGCCCGACGTTAAAGATGACCAACCAAAGAATAACGGAACGCCACACGTCGGGCATGTATTAAAAAGTAGTCTCCCACATACATTGAGGAATAAAGGCTTAAGTCTTTATAATCTATTGCATGAGGACCCCATCATACAGTCGACCGATACAGGCGAGGTCATTGTTGAATGAACAAGGGTACAGGGATCCAATATCGTCGACATTGTCCATGATCTGGTGAAAAAGTGGGACAGGTCCTTACCGACAGGATGGAAGCATATTAAAGCAAGACTACAAGAAATAAATGTTCCCAAAACATTGATAGGTAATCTGAATAGGTTAAAAGACTTGGAGCAAGTCTCGCATATGTCACAACTGAGTACGAGATCACCCCCAACAGTAGCATCTCTGAAGAGGAAAGAAGAACAAACGGCCAAACTTATCCACGTGTCTCTAAAATATGCAAAATGGCTAACATATTAAGAAAACGCTGTTATGACATTTCTAACCCAGCCTCCTATGGTGGCGTTAATAGACTGTACAGAGTTGTTTACAGAGTAGGGAAAAAAGATGTTGAGAGGTTTTTGCGGGAGCAGGATGCTTATACACTACATAAGCCGGTGAGAAAAAGGTTTAAAACGGCCAAGAGAACAGCGGCTTCGATTGACTCTACTTGGCAAGCAGATTTAACAGACATGCAAAGATATTCACTGTATAATGACGGCTACTGCTACATCCTATTCATAATAGATGTATTCTCTAGATATCTGTGGCTAATTCTTCTGAAAAATAAATCGCCTGAAACAGTTGCTAAAGTTACGAAAGCGTTGATGTTGAAAGAAAACAGGGTTCCTGGCTATTTTTGTACGGATATGGGGAAAGAATTTATAGGCCGCGCTTTCTGGAGCATGCTGACAGAGTTTAATATCAGTTACTACACAAGCATTTCTATACATAAGGCCTCTTTAGCTGAAATAGTTCAACGTACCATAAAGGAACGCATGCATCGCTATTTTACACATAAAAACACACACAGATATATAAACATTCTGGGGTCATTGGCCTCGTCATACAACCATTCACATCACCTTACGAGTGGTACAACACCTAACGATGTTTTAGAGGTTCCATGTAAATTCTACCCAGTAAATTCCACCACAGTAAATTCCACCCCCGAAAAATCCACCCAGTAAATTCCACCCATAGTAAATTCCAACCATGGTAAATTCCACCCATGGTAAATTCCATCAAAAAATTTAAGAATTTTAACAATTATAACTGTTATTTTCTGAGGTTAATTTTTGAGAGTCAGTGGACAGTGTTTTTCTTGTGTGTTTTTAGGTGATTCGAATGATTTTGACTATCGTTTCTATATCAAATCATTTGTTTTTGAGTTAGCGTGATTTTCGTTAGTTTTAACGAAAATATCACAACTAAACCTAACCAATCATTAAGGGTGTACAGTTGACCTAACCTATATATTTTACGTTTTTTTATTTTGCATAAACTTTTTAATAAACTTTAGTAAACTGTAAACTTTTTGGATAACCATGGGTGGAATTTACTATGGGTGGAATTTACTGGGTGGATTTTTCAGGGATGGAATTTACTGGGTGGAATTTACTTACAACGGTTTTAGAAAGAGGTACGCGCACAGATGTGAGAAGAGATGGAGCACCTCCACCACACTCTACACGTTTCTCAGTCAATGATTATGTAAAGCTGTCACGTTTGGGAAATAAATTCGCGAAGGGATTTGAGCAAAGATGGACACCTGAAATTTTTAGAGTTAGTGCCGTGAGACCTAAAGGCGAGATAATGATGTATTACGTTGAAGATTTGAATGGGGAAGAAATCGCAGGAGGTTTTTTACCCGGAGTTGCAGAAAGTGACATTTAATTTAGGAAAAAGTGTGTTTTAAATTGTACCTGGTGAAATCGCTAGGGTACCCAGAAAGCTTCAACACCTATATAAAAGCTGCTGCAATAATGAAGCTTAAATAATATGCAATATCGCGCCTAACCACTACTATATCACAATCTCCTCCTCTTCTTCTCTGTCTGTACATCCTAACAGCACCCTGGCCAACTTTGTAACAGAACTCCATGTGCCCATTGAATTGGAACGTGATTCGTACAAAGTTGGTGTTTGTGAATTCCAGCTAGCCACCAAATTTTTAACTCTTGAAAATGAGCACATCATATTTCTGATCCTTAGTAGTATCGATGAGTGAGAAAAATTAGGCATAACCTTGGACAAAACTATGCGATCAGTTCTATTCGGTGATGTACAGTACTATCGTACAAATGTAGCACTAGGAATCGGTCATTATGACAAAGCCATGGACATTGTGACGGGGTTAAACAAGAATCTTGAAAAGTCGTACCTGACAAACGATATCCTTTTTGAAGTCGTGAAAATAGACACGCCTGCAAGCACGTTGAAGTTAAAATCAACGCTTAGTAGAAATATTAAAGACAAAGAGCTGTTCACAATTGTTGCGGAGGTTCGATATGGTGCAGCCCTCCAAAGAGATACCTTTCACGAGGCAAAACATGACACTTGTCCAGCTTAATGTATCAGTTGAAATTCGAGAAATTGTGTGAAAGCTACCCATCTCCAGACATGTGCTATATTTACAGCAATATCTTACTGCATCAATTTGTTAGGGAAACACAGACGCGCCTGCTGCGCCTTGCACACATCCCCAACCATCGAGGGAAAAGTTTGAGCATTACATATGACAAGCCTCATTATGTCAATGTCGCAACTAATCTATTAACCAGTCTCTCAATATATATAAGAACGATTGGGGAAATAAATTTCCCATTCGGTGATGGGAGCTTAACACGTTCGTCGCTTTCAGTTATAATGACCCGAAGGCCTTTCACAGTCTATTGATGGGTGAGATATCAGCGTGGGAGTGGGCTTGGATCCATTTTTTTCAACGATACTACGCACCGCTGTCCCACTGTTGAAGAGGGGGGCTAGATATCTCGGGAGGAGGGCGTTACAATCAGGTTTTAACGCGGTAGAAGACATAATGGAACTAAACCTAAAGAAGCACTAAAAAAAACATTTCAAACGTACACTGGACGAAATCATCAAAGATGCAAAGAGAAAAATGCGTGGTAGCGGAAAGAAGAAGGAGAGGGTTGTCAGGAAGAAGGGGTTACCAACACGTGGCGCTAAACGTAAAACGACATCAAAAAAGAAGTGTTCTAAGCGTATGAAGCCTATGGCTGATCATTTTTTTAACTGATATAAGCTGAGGACACTACTCTCAAGAATCATAGACTGATTACTACTTGTCGAGAGAGGTGGCACTATTTCTGACTCGTCATGGCGCGTTTAATCCATCCGTGCAGTTCACAATGTTGTAAATCGGAACTGTCCCTCTTTGATATGCCCCTTACTGAGGTTTCTATTAAGCAGAGCGACTTTATTACAATTAACCCATTAAACATAATTAGTTCCCCGAGTGCCAGTATAGAATTCGTGATACCCAGCTCAGGCCCAAACTTTTTTGGATCCGAGCTGCATGCACATGTACACTAAACAGCGTATAGCCCATTCAGATGGAACGGATTGCGATGATAGTTACTCTGCATACCCTGAAAACAACTTCCTACACTCCATATTCAGCCAGCGTGAAGGGTATTTAAATCATGTTAACATCTCCGCAGGAACGAGTTATTATCACCTACGAGCCTATCTGGAAAATATCCTCAACTTTTCAAAAGAAACGAAGGACACCTTTTTTCACCGCCAAGGGCTATTATCAGACTAAAGACGAAAGTAGTATAAAGGATAAATTTAAAAATTCTAAACAAAAGATATACGAATGTTTTTTGCGTCTTCATACAGACTTCACGTTAAAGGAGAAATTGTTTATGAACGGCATCGACATGAAAGTAAAGCTCAATCGCACGAGTCCTGAGATCTGCATAAATCTGTGACCTGATCAAGAAGAGAGCGCAAAAACCGTTGTGATTCACATCATAGAAACATATTTACGTGTACGGCGAGTGAAATTAAGTTCCCCGAAATATGCAGAAATTGAAAAAAATTTAATACACACAACAGTAAAATACCCAATTATCATAGTACAGATCAAACTATACACGGTGCCAGCCGGGTTTGCCTCGAACCAGCTAGAAAACGTGGCCCTGGGAGTTCTACCTAAAAGGATATTAATTGGAATGCAGGATCACGCTTCGACGAATGGAAAATATAAAAAGAGTGCCTTTAAATTCGAGAATTACTGCCTTAAAAATATAACTATACGTAACTGACGTTACACTGGGGGGGACCTATGGTTGCGGACTACTCATCAGAAGCGGTGTTCCCGCTCTGTGTGAGAGCTTATAGTAATCTGGCTCATAATGCCGGTGCCTGTGACGAGATGGGTTTGGCGTAACGCAGAAAGAATTTTTCGAAGAATTTAACCTTTACTCATTTGATACTACCCTGACTTATCTGCTGGTGGAAATACACACTTAAGTCCACAATAAAGTGGGAACATCTCAGTCAGGTTGGAATTTGCCAACCCTATAGACGCGCATATTAGCGTATTCGTTTACCTCGAATCACAGGCTCTAATAGAAATTGACAGTTTCAGGAACGTTGTCACAGACTTTTAAAATGGACGCGAATACACTCCAGAGAGTAATGAAAATTGACCGAATCACACGCTTCAAATTTATCGGCGTGTTTGCGAAGAATGAAATATTGAAATTGGCCAACTACGAGAGATTGGTATGGGATTATCGTCAATACGGACATTGTTGGTAATGTGGGAATTCATTGGTTTGCAATCTATTTTAAAAATAAGGAAAGAATGTACTATTTTGATTCACTCGGCACTCAACCCTGGAGTGTCCCTATGGTTATGCAATTTATCTAACTGATACACGTCCCTGAAATTGTCTGGAATCCTTACCGTTTCCCAGGATATTTTAGCAATACTTTGGCATGTATTGCCTTTCATTTCTCCTGCACACGTCATATGGGAAGGGATTTATAAATTTTTTAAAATTATTCTATTTGTGCGACACTGAAATGAATGATGAAATGATATGCAGACAAATAAAAAAGGTTCCCATTTGTTCGCACTCGTTTTACTGTGTAAAGGTGTATATATATTTGTAACTATATTGTGTAAAGTTTTACATATGTATATACAATTGTAAAATGTCTCCATTAATGTTAATCTTATTTAATCGACGCTAGTTCTGTAAGCCGAATTGTACTAAAACATGCTTTCTACCATTTAATAAATTAAATGAAAATACAATGTGTTTTGTACTTAACCACACAAAAACTTACATTAGTTACTCGATGACCTGGCATTCGTCGGACCTGATGTGAGCCAATACCTCGACCTCGGTATTCATGTCACTGAGTTGGCTGTGCGGTAAAGCCTCCAAATCATTTATCCCCCTACACGAAAAGTTGCTGTAACACGATCGAGGTCCGCATCCGTCCTTTAAGGAGAAATTAACATAATTAGTTCATACTGATTCTTTTTAATTAAAGTCCATTTTTACTAAATCGATTTGTGTTCAGAAATCATAGCTCAGTGCTAATGCAAACTAGGCTATAATTGAGGATACCTGCTATTGAAACATTTACTATAAAATGCGAGTAGACAAAAAACTTACATTAGTTCCTTGATGACCTGGCGTTCGTTGGACCGGATGTGAGACAATACCTCGACCTCGGTATTCATGTCACTGGGTTGGCTCTGCGGTAAAGCCTCCAAATCATTTATTCGCCTTTCATCAATGCTGTCACGAAAAGTTGCTATAACACGATTGAGCTCCGCATCGGTCCTTTAAGGAGAAATTAATATGATTAGTTCATGCTGAATGTTTTTTATTTATTAAATTAAATTAGAGTTTAATTGAGACAAGATGCCGATTAGGACGCCCCGGCAAATTTAACAAGATATTCAATCCCGTTATTCAATGCCTTGGTTAACCCTGTTTTGCTTCAACCTGAATTGTTCATTCTCACGAAGGTCAAGCTTGTCATTCCACCTTAGACCTACTGTTTAACGTGGATTCTGAACCACCACCACCCAGCGCCTTATTCACTAAGTTACCCAACCGTATATATTAACCGCTAATCACAAAGCCGCGGCTCTTAGGTTCAATACAATTGTCTGAAGCTGGCTAGAATAACATATGAAAAATAATAATACGCCAGAAAATGTTAAACCGAATTAGTTAATCCGAAAACCGTTTAATAAATAGAGAAAAAATATTATGATGTTATCTACGACATAATTAAAACGGTACAGATCAAAACTGTCAAATTTTAAAACAAAACACCCCGACTAACATTAATAAATAGACGTCCGTATGAACGAGAAAGAGCCCTGGGATTAATTATTTCGTTGTAGAAAACAAGAGAAACTCAGTATAAAAGGAAAAAATGAGATTACTAGATAATTATAAAAGAGAAAGAGACCACCATTAAAATCTTGCAAAGTAACGTTCACTAAATTTAAAATAGGTTAAGTTATATTATGACCCGGTTAGGCTATGTTAGGTTAGGTTATATTACGCCCGGTCAGGCTATGCTAGGATAGCTTATATTACACCCGGTCAGGCTATGCAAGGTAAGGTTAGGATAGGCTAGGCTAGGCTAGGTTAGGCTATATTATGTACCGGTTAGGCTACGCTAATTTAGATTATATTACGACCGATATATATATGGGAGAGAGTTGCAATAAGAGAAAACTCCCAGCAAATTATAATCAGGTTAGGTTAGAGAACGCTAGGTTATGTTACATTATATTTGGTTAGGCTATGCTAGGTTAGGTTATATTATGACCCGGTCAGGCTATGCTAGGTTAGGTTATATTACGCCCGGTCAGAATATGCTAGGTTTGTTTAGGTTAGGCTAGGTTAGGTTATATTATGATCAGCTAGGCTATGTTATGCTAGGTTAGGTAATATTACGCCCGGTGTGGCAATGCTAGGTTAGTTAGGTTAGGCTAGGTTAAGCTAGGCTATATTATGTCCTGGTTAGGCTATGCTAGGTTAGTTTATATTACGACCGATATATATATATATATATATATATATATATATATGGAGAGTGTTTTGCAATAAGAGAAAACGCCTAGCAAATTATAATCACAAAGCAGATATCCTTTCACTTCTTATCACGAATTTGAAAAAATTATAACACTTGCAATGAATGAAACGATGTATATAGCCCGAATCTCAAATTAAATTAATTAATTACATATTAATGTCGTCTTCAATGCTTGGTTCTTGCATTCCGTCGCAAATTTCTGCAATGGACTGCGTTGAAAGTAGCTCGTTCCGGTCTACAACGACGAAAATTACGCGCGTTGCCTCTGCGTAGAAATCTTTATCTTCAAACAATTCCGGGGAGATGTAAAGCTGCTGTGACTGACTCATGGCGAGATATTTCTATAGCACTTGCCGATAAAAACAACTGAAGTGTATTTCTGTGATGAAAATGCCCCTTTTATGGACTTGTAGTAATTGTGAACATCCCACAATACCCGAATCGCGATTTTCCTATTGGCCCTCGGTGAAATTTGGACGGGGCATAACGTGTAAGCACGCCTAGCCTCCAACTAGAGGTCCTGGGCTGTTCTCCTCCGCCGCCTACTGTACTGTGATTGGATGTCCCGTGAAATCTGGGGCGTGCCAGATATATCCAGTCGTAGAGAGAGAGAAGTGCTTTGTTTGGAAAATAAATTTGGCAATCGAGGGCTGATCGTATCGGTTTAAGTTTATGATCACCCTTCTAAATAAAATTGGAAAAATCAACTGTGCGTAAAGGCGAGATCTACCGTACTCTATACTGGGGTTTTAGAGCCTTACCTGTATCGCTGTCAGGTAATCAGAAAAGGAAGGATCTAAGTGACAATCGAAAATAAATTTAGATTTCGGGTACAATTCTCGTACGTTTTTAAAGTGAGAGACAGAGAAGCGCTAAAACGAGAAAATAAATTTGAAAAAATTAATTGCCCGTGAAGGTTAGCTGTATCATAAAAGTGTGAGTTTAATCTTTATGATGTCTAGAGAGTAGAAATAAGGTTCCAGCGAAGGGAAGTTTATCATCGATATTATAATTCCGTTGTTGGCTTTCGGCTTCTGGCGCTACTAAAAACCTCACTGGTAGAATAAAGTGTTTCAAATTTTATTTTTTAATGAATAAATCTTTAATAGCCGTATATATATATATATATATATATATATATATATATATACATAATGTGTAAATTATTGTTTTTATTTTCAATATATTTTATTATTTAATATAACTCTCTCTTTCTCTCTCTCTCTCTCTATATATATATATATAAATATATTTATATATTCTTCTCCTGTACTAATGTGTTGATGGTTATACTCCGTCGTTTTGTATATTATTAGATTATATATATATATATATATATATATATATATATATATATATATATATATATATATATTTCACGTTCGCATTTCTTATGCTATTAATTTTTTGATCATATATATTCCATGTGAATTCAAGTTAGTCCCAAAAATTTTAACTCTTCTTGTACTAATTTCTGTAGTAAATTATAAATATTTTTCACAAGGTGCTTCCGTTATTCTCGGTAAACCGTCTTATTCCGCTCTCTAGATATCTATAGGCAATTCCTATAAAAAATAAATCTCCAATAAACCTGGAAAATAGCTTTTAAGATATATATATATATATATATATATATACAGGGTGTCCGAGAATTATCTGTACAAGTTTTAGCTGTTATTAAAAGTCAACCATGAAGTGTAGAAATTCCAGTGTTGTCCCATTTTACAGAGAATCTCATTAAGTTTTTTCTGATACCAAGTTTTGACAAGTTTTTTAGAAATTCCAGTGTGTCCGAAAATTATCTGTACAATTTCATCTTTTAATAAAATTCTTGATAACACACGTAAAATTCTTAAACAAGATTATTTAGAATCTGTATTTTCAAAAGTTTCTTTTATTAAAGTAACGTTGTTACAAACACTCGATATGTGCACCATCAGTGATTCGCAAAACATCCAATCGATAATCCAAATGTTACCATGTACGCTGCAGCATATCCACATCAATTCGCTCAATAGCAGCTGTGATTCTTGCTTTTAAATCATTAATGTCTGTCACCCGCGTACAAAAAAGAAAAAACTTGTCAAAACTTGTTATCAGAAAAAACTTAATGAGTTTCTCTGTAAAATGGGACAACACTGGAATTTCTACACTTCATGGTTGACTTTTAATAACAGCCAAAAATTGTACAGATAATTCTCGGACACCCGGTATAAGAGAGAGAGAGAGATGGGGGGAAATAAGCAAACAAATAAACAGACAAACATGACCGAGTCTTGCAATGCAGTTTAACGGGGATCCCAGCGTATTAACCACTAGGATACCCTGGGTTCCCATTTATCTAACAACCATTTGTGTGGAAGGATGTTTACACTCTACCTTAGACCTACTGTTTAACCCGGACCACCAGCACTAGGATACCCAGGGTTCCCATTTATCTACCAAACATTTGTGTCGTAGGATGCGTCGTTGTCGGGACTCGAACCCGGCGCATATAATCGCGCATATAGTTGTGTGTGTATGTAATATTTTATGGGAGTATAGTCGGGGGTGTACGTGCATTTGTGTGCGTTTGTCCAAACGATGTATACACTGTGCCAACTAGCTGATAATGCCTGAAGGCTCTGCCAACTGTCGGATTATGACTTCATACGAGAGCAAGCGCTGGGATGAAGTCGCAATATGCACTTGGCTTCTGCCAAGCGAACACTCCTCTCTCCTAGGTTAGGTATACCCCTTTAGTGGGTGAGGCCGTCCCAGCTTCTCCCCAAAGAGGTTAGTTTAACTCAACCAGCTTGCTGGGGGAGTTCCTCTCCCCCTTTTTTTTGGCAACATGGGGAAGGCAATGGGGGGAGGGGTACTGTCACTCATTGATCAACATTTGCATTTGCATTGCACTCTCTCCTTTTGCGGTCAT
Source organism: Bathynomus jamesi (assembly GCA_023014485.1). NCBI lineage: Eukaryota > Metazoa > Arthropoda > Malacostraca > Isopoda > Cirolanidae > Bathynomus > Bathynomus jamesi. The sequence continues at coordinate 51,290 of JAJOZX010002202.1, forward strand.
GCTACTGATGTAGCGGTAGCCACAATTATACACTGAATATCTCTGCATCTCTGTTAAATCCGCCTGCCAAATAGAATCAATCGAGGCTGCTATTGTCTTGGCTGTTTTGAACCTTTTTCTCACCGGCTGATGAAGTGTATAAGCATCCTGCTTCCGCAAAAACATCTCAACATCATTTTTCCCTACTCCATCATTATAAACGCCTCTGTACAGTCTATCAAAGTCGCCGTACGAGGTTGTGCTAGAAATGCCATATTAAGTTTTCTTTATGTGTTAGCCATTTGCGCATTTTAGAGGCACGCAGGGAGGGTTGACCGTTGTTGTTTGGTCTTTCTTTCTCTTCTTCAGAGATGCTGCCGCTGGGGGTAAACGCGTGCTCAGTTGTAGTATATGCGAGGCTTGCTCCAAATCTTTTAACCTGTTAAGTTTTTCTATCAATGTTTTGGGGACATTTATTTGCTGTAGTCTTGCTTTAATATGCTTCCATCATGATGGTGAGGGCCTATTCCACTTTCTCACCAGGTCATGGACGATGTCAACGATATTCGAGCCCTGTACCCTTGTTCCTTCAACAATGACCTCACCTGTATCGGTCCACTGTATAATGGGATTCTCACTTAAGTGATTATAAAGACTTAGAACTTTATTCCTCAATGTATGTAGGAGACTACTTTTTAATACATGCTCGATATGTTGTGGGGTCACTCCGTTGTTCTTTGAATGGTCATCTCTAGTCTCTCCCCAGGCCCTATGCCTCTATGCTCAACGTCGTCTGCGCTGTGCCTAATAACTACGGGGACGTCTGTCGGATTCTTATAATTTTCGTACTCATGAAGAAAGTTCTGCAGAGCTTCTTGGTATAAGAATCTTTTCTCGTCAGGTGACTTTTCACTCTATTAATAGGTCTAACAATTCGCTTTCTATTCTCTTAGGCCTACTTTTAAGGGGTTCGAGAACCGTATCTGGACTCGTTGAGCTTTGTAGTGAAGCATACACCTCGTGTGGAATGACGACTACTTTCTTCATTATATTAAATTAGTCACTAAAGGCCCCAAAACTAAAAATAACATGGGGAGGAATGAGCCCCCTCTTTGTATAATAATTCGTTATTTCTTCCCCACAGTTTGACTTTTACGAATGAGTTTGCGTTTTATGTTCTTGTAACGGTGTAGGCGAGCATTCTGAGAGGGTTTCATTGGTACATTACATTTTATAACGTTAAGACAGATTTCTCAGATGTATTTTGAAAATTCGGAGTAAATATTTTTAACAAATAGCTGTTGCAGTTCCCGGGGCAGTCGATGATAGATTTTTATTAATTCACGGTATTTCCTTAGCCTCTTTGTCATTCTGGGATATACAACGTTTCATGTTCGTTTGGGAATATATTCGTTCTTAGAAGTACCCTATACTTGTTTCTCGGGTGAAAGTCACAAAGCAAATATCCGTAAAGTTGACTTGTAGTTTCTTTATAAACTTCCAAAAACTCCTTACGCCGATTCGGGAACAACTGTTTCGCTAATATCTCAATTTGTGATACATCTCTACGTTGTGCGAATAAGACTAGATATTGCGTATTTAACGAAACATCGCGCATGTATCTATTTTTGAAAAATAGATTCTGATTGATGAAGAATACGCTTAGGTTAAAATGGTGGGAGAACGCTGTAAATGTCTCGGCCAACGTTTTATCCTTTTCTAACATGAGATCGTCAGTTACCAATGACCGTATGCTCATTTCCCTTTAACGAATTAGCGTCACATACACCTTTGTGAAACAAAATATCATCTTGGTAATCGTTGGATACTGACTGGTATGTCGAATAGTACCATATGACTTTATGCACAAATTGTGAGAACATCCGCTTTTCGTTAATGATTTTAAGCATAAACACAGTTTTACAACATCCTGTAGGGCCAGATATAATACATGTGGATGGGCTCGTGAACCTGAATTTTTCTACAGAATCCATCTCTAACCTGTCACACTCGTAAGTGGAACATTTACAAATATAATAAAATTTTAAATGATGCTCCTTATATTTTAAAGTCTTGTTTTCCCTCTTCTTCCTCAGAACCGTGAATGAGGATGAGGTACTGTGTCAGTCAGAGGCGGATTAAGAGACCTCGAGGCCCTAGGGCATTGAAGAATATGGGGACCCTTTTCTATAGCTTTTTATTAACAATACATGTACATTTACAATACATAGTACATTTACACGAATTATATGAACGGTGCTCAGACTAATTGAGAAACAAACTTAAAAGAACTTTAACACTAGGCCGGGTCGTTTTTGCTTGAAAATTTTTTGGAGGAAGTTTAATTTACCCTGTATTACGAAAGTTTTTGTACCTACATAGGAAGTATCATGACAAAGTTTCAAGCTTTTATATAAATATTTTGAGGTTCCACAAGTCACTTAAAGTTTTGGTGATTTTTTCCGATACTCCGTATAGTAAACTACAGCTCTTTGCTGACTTGCCATGATAGTTTACAAGGAAAATCACCCAGAATTCACCACGAGGAGGTGGCTGTAGGTCGAATTCCACACCATGCCCAGCCCAACCTCCCTTCCATTATTTTTTACATGTAGTTTATTGACATTTGTTTTCGCATTTTGACTCAAATGTAGGCATGTTTGATCTTGAAGCAATTCTTGCCTTTATAAAACCATCTCTATTTTCCTGGCTACAGACAGAAGCTGATGCTTCTGTTACAAGTTTGACATGTCTTTCCACAGCTTGTGAATGACATGAGTACTTTTTCAATAGGGGGTTAGTTTCACCACCCCTTACGATTAGCTCTAACTGGGTGTTTGTCAAGCTTTTTTTCAGAGGTGGTTCATGTCTTGGGTAGTCTCCAAATCGAATTAAATCTGTGTAGTCTCTTGCCAAGAATTTAATTGTGGGCCGTCAAAATTCTCTAATGCCCGAGGACACACTTTCCCTGGCTAAGAGAATGCGCCGGAAAGCTAACTCTCTCATCACTTGCCTTTCATCAAATATCATCGAGACCAATAAAGTTTCTGGGTGAGCAAAATATGCCCCTCTTTCAATAACAGGATCAGTGACTGCCTTAAGCTCATCAGATAGATATCTTGAGCTAGATATCATAAACCAGAGGTGCCTTGGTCCCTGGTAATAGTAAGGATTTCGCTTTATATTAAACCACGTTGGGGCATAAAGGCGAACAATGAATTCGGTCAGAGTTTTCAAGTTTTCTGACGGCTTTTTGGTCGCAACATAAAGTCTAACTATCCTGTTGGCTGTCGTAAGCCATCTGGCATGGTTCAAAGAAACTAGGTTGCGGTTTTCAAGGTTTTGGGAATATTGGCCTTCTATGACTGCATTACAAATTTCCATGAGATACTGTCCGTTTGATCTTGGCTTAGATCGAGATCCACCGGAATAGAAGATATATTACTTGATTTGATTGCTTCAAACTTGACAACTGGCATCTTTTCGCACGCAGTAAGACTTTTGCCAACATTTCCAGCAAGGGCTTTTGGTCCTTTGGTTTTACCATCCAAATAATTAAACAAATGGCGTAGAGGTAGCTCATTGGTATGCAGCAAACACACGAACCAATGAAAAGGAGTGTACCTCTAGTTGCCTGATAACTCCATTATGTATGGCAGTGTTTACATTGGTTCCATCACATCCAATGATCTTCAGATTGTCTACCTTAATATTGTTACTGTTAAGAAACTTTATCACTCCCTTAGAAATGTTACTTGAATTTCCAGTCACAGGAGTGAAGTGCCCAAGATATTTTGATTGTGGTTCAGCTATAAGCGTGATATGTTCCTCAGTAATTGTTGTACTGTAGTACCTCCCATCCTTACAGATATTTGCTTTAGTTAAGTCCTTTCTTCCATCAAAATACAACGTTTCTATACTTTCTTCACTTGTTTTATTCAACTCCTCTCTGATCTTCTTTCTCTGCCGTCTCACCTTATTCTTATCCACAACATTGTGATAATCTTCAGAGGTAATGAGACCAAAATCTTCCAGGACAGCAGAGACAACGGCTGCACCAGCTCTGTCTGATATTCCGAATCGGTCACAGGTTTTTGCTAATGAAGGGAATTTGCGAGTGAGCTTATGTGCTTCACCTGATTTCTTTATACCTTCCTCAATGTGATCATCATCATCACGCTCTCTATCTGTATCTGTTGATGTGTCAGAATCAGGAATTGTATGAAAGTTATCCCAGTCCATTGGCTCTTCCCTGGAAGTGGATGGGTTATTGATATCTCCATCTTCAATGTTTTTAGAAAATTGTGCTCTTTCTTGTTCTTTAAGCTCAGATCTTATTTGCAGTTTCTTCGTTGTCTGTAAATCAATACTGCCTATTGCCATTTTTCGTGCACCTCTTTGGTCAATTAGGAAAGAACGTTCCATTGCAGGAACTTTTAGCTCTTTTTCACAATTGCAAGAAAACAGATCATGGCATTTGCAGGCAGCAATATCAAAAAGCCTTTGATTTTTGGATTTGAACGCGGTCAGTTTAGATTCAAAATCTTTCCTTTTTCTACCAGTCTTCATCATATTTTTAGATTTTTCATGACAATCCTTTACTATGGCTAATATTTGCTGTTCTGATATTGTTGGAATTGATGCACTTTTCCAGATCTCTTTTACCTTTGATGAACTATTCTTGCCACATCATTAGCATTTGGCTCTTTTTTCCTTTCACTTGCTATAAGTAAGAGATATCTTGTTTGTAATATTCCTTTAAAACGTCTTCATATAGGGGAAGTTGATTTCCACTGAGCTCAGCTTTCCCAAAAAGGGAAACAGCTGGAGTCATGATTTTTTCAACAGTTGCTTTCACTTTTACGGCCTCAGCCATTTCGGATAATTTGGGAAAGTCGCTCTGTTAGTGTATCAACGCGTATTTAACTATTCAAATAATGAATTCTGAAAAGAAAAATTGTATATATAAATTGTATATATTCTGGACGAAACACAGTCAAGAAAAAACTTAATAGCAACAAGAATACAAAAAATAGAAGAAAGTCTTAATAAAAAATCAGAATTGCCAAATAACACCGGTCTACAAAAAAAAAAAATTCTGCTTCTCCCAATTTAATGGGTGATCTAAACTGATTTTGGAGTGCTGAATCTGAAAGTCACATTAGTTTTTCTCTATCGGGTCAGGTACCTAGATATCTGTAACCCTTATTTAGACGTTTACAGGCAGAATACACTCAAAACTTGAAAGTTCAGTATCACAGAGAGAAGAAATTTTTGAAAATCTACTTATAAATCTACTTTTATTTGTATTTGTAGTAAAACAGAACAGAACAGAACAACAAAAAAGGATACGTACACATGCATTATTACATATCAACTGCTACATATAGTTCACTTTCTTAGAAGTGAGTTTTCTTGGATTTGCGTCTATAGTCAGTAGAGCCTTCCCGTTTTAGCATCCAGCAAAAGTCACCAAGCATGCAAGGGTCCCATCGTCCTTGGTAGTTTTTTCCATCATTGCAATGTCCTGATGAAACCGCTCTCCGTGTTTATCTGACACTGAGCCAAGGTTATCTGGGAAGAAGTCCAGATGGCTGTGCAAAAAATGGATCTTCAGAGACATTCTAGCCCCAAGATGTTGGTATGCATCCAGCAGCTCGGTGACCATTGCTTCACAGTGAGGGGACTTTGTTGAGCCTAAGAAGTTGTCACAAAGATTCTTAAAAGAATTCCAGGTTCTTAGTTCCTTTGCATTGAGAGTGCTAAAAAATTGTTCATCCTTTAAAAGCACTCTTATTTGGGGACCAATAAAAACACCTTTCATCTTCGCATCACTAACGCTAGGAAATTTTGAATGCAAATATTTGAATGCAGCTTCTTCTGTGTCAAGCGCTTTGACAAAGTTCTTTATCAACCCTAGTTTGATATGCAGAGGGGGCAAAATAATCCTTTCTTGATCAACTAATGGCTCATACTTCATACTGTGTTATCGTGGCACAAAGGCTTCACGTGGTGGCCAGTCCTTTGTTACATAATGCTGCCGTGTTGCTCTACTGGTCCGTAAACACAGAAAGCACATGTACTTGGTAAAGCCACCCTGCATTTCCCAGAGAAGTCCTACCACTTTTAGGTCTTCACAAATCTTCCACTTATATTGATCATACTTGATTGCATTCAGAAGTATTACCATGTTCTCATATGACTCCTTGAGATGAACTGATTGTCCAATTGGAATGCTTGGGTGAACGTTCCCCTTGAGTAACAAAACAGCTTTAAGCCTCCGCTTACTAGAGTCAATGAACAGACGCCACTCGTCTGGAACATGTTCTATTTTAAAATAAGAGAATAAACTTTCCAAATCTGAGCAGTAACATAGCTGATTTACAGTTTGAAAGTAGCACAATATGTCGGAGCTTCTCTTGCGAAATGAAGTAATGCGCACATCACCTTGAACTAAGTTCCACTCCTTTAGTCTCGAAGCTAAAAGTTCACTTGCCCTTTGAATGATATAACTCCCTAACCAATTCATTCAAGTCTTGCTGAGTTATGAAATATGGTTCAGAAGAAGATTCTGGACAGTACTCTGTATCAGTAGATTCATTTGCTTGTTCTGACACTGCTTCCTCTTCAGATGATGTTGGCAGAAGATACTTATATGCTGGTGGTGTTGGAATTGGAAGCTCATCGCTATGAGGAACAGGTTTGATGGCAGAGCCTACCACAGGATAGTCAATTTTATTCCTAGTTTTTTATGTAAGGCAAGCTACTTTGCTCTGACAGAAATAGCAATCATCAACATGGTTCTTTTGCTCACGCCAAACCATAGGTACTGCGAATCCCATACCTTTCCTTCTACCATTGAACCAGTCACGTAAATTCATTGCACAGTTACTACAGCAAACATGTGGGGCCCATCTTTTGTCTTGGTCACCAATATGACAGCCGAAGTAGTGATAATACGCTATTCTTACCAGACGAGTTATATTCCTGCGCTGTGAAGTTGGAGTAAATAGACCACAGATGTAACAAAATAAATCTCGACTGTTCACGCAACCCCTTGAAGCACACATCATAAATCTAAAAAGTTTTGTATTGAAGTAAACTGAACTATAATCATAAAATTATTGAACTATAATCATAAAATTAGTATAAAACAGTACCGTATAAAACATCATATTCTGACAAAACCTGACCTAATGTGCAAAAATTAAGTTCATTTTCGAAATCAGCACCCTATAATTAGTATAAAACAGTATGTTTTTAGAGGGAAGCAAAACTGTTGTTAGGTTGTGTAATTAATAAAGTTTACGAATTTAAATAAAGTTTTAAAAGTTTTAAAGTTTTTTGTAATGTTTTACGTTTTACTTGCAATCTTCAGAGGACTTGCGGAACATCTAAAACTTGACCAATTTAGTTTTTTTAATCATTGTTGAGCATTCATAGTTCATCTACAAATTTCTTGAACACAGGCATGTGGAAATTCACAAATTTAATTTTTCGACCCTGCCTACTTAACACACTGTATTTTACCGTTTGCCAAAACCAAACACTATTAAACAAACTTTACTTTAGGGCCTATAAAACATAAAATAAAACAGGGAATTTGTTAGTTTGTGTACTCTGTCATATTTAATCAAAGAAGTTTGCGAAATCTCGAATTACATCATCAAATCTCTGTTGATTGGGGGGCCCCTCAAGCATGGGAGCCTGAGGCTTCAGCCTCAATAGCCTCAGTGATAATCCGCCACTGGTGCCAGCAACATTTCCCCATTACGGATGATTCCGATGAGAGTGTAGTTGTAACTACAGGCTCCACCCCCGGTAGCGAACCCCCACCAGCGAAACCTGTAGCACCCCACGCGAAAATTCGAGGAGAAAGCTGGGGCATGATGAAGTTGATGATGATTCACCTTCCACGTCAAGTATAAAGCGCACCAGGCGTGCGCCGGTTGTTAGACTCACATTAATAGAGTCCAGGCCCTCTACGTCTTACGACACCCACCCCCACTTTAGTTCCTTCTACAAATAAAAACGTGCCCCCTTATTCCTGTTCAATTCTGGTCGTACACTCCACAGCGGCAGAATCTCGTTCTGTGGAGAGTATCATAACATTCGAGCTGATGCGCACCGCTACCCCAACCTCTACCCTGAATAGAAACCGGTACGTAGTCAGGGTCGACCTTGGAACCATGTATAGCAATGGTGCTGAACACAGATTACGGCGCGTAGTTCAACGTATTGTGGAATTTTCCCTTCAGAATAGCGAGAGGCGTGAAGTCAGGACGAGGCTGTCGTTTGGGTTCTGGTCAGATGATGGGGATGCTCATGATTTTTGTGTAGTAATACTATACAGGCGCTTGGCTGCTGTAGGTATAGAACATATGAGACGTATAATGCAAGCCTCTCAAAGTAGTACAACCTTCAATATGGACAACTTCACGATAGATATTGACCAGGTATTTCGTGTTACGGGGCATACTGCCACACCTAATACTCTTAACTTCAATTCTCATGCTATTTACAGAAGGCAAATAAACTCCGAGCGTAGTTGCGACTTTATAGCAATAGTCTTGGCCCATATGTTTGCTGTTCTGAATACCATCGCGTATAATATCTGGTTGCCTACGGTTGTGGAGCGTGATCGAAAACTGGCTTCAGAGTGCAAGCTTGAGTTTGACTGTAAGATGGGTCCTGAATTGCTAAGAAGGATGGAGCAGGAATTGAATGTTTGTATAGTTGCATTTGGTATGGATGATCGTCGTAGGACTATGTATGTTTTTAAAGCAGTGTGAGAGACCGTACAAGACCCCCTACTTACTTTTAGGCTGTCAGGGACAACGTATCTCCCCATCCGTAATTTAAGGGACTTTAACGAGAGTTATGATAAAAGTCGAAAATATGGAAGGCATCATGATTTGTGTAAGGGATGCCTCGAGTTTTCGGACGATTCTAAGGATTGCTACATGGTATGTGAGTAATGTAAAAGCTCTAAATGTGAAAGTCATGTAGTTGAAGCTGAGAAGAGGGACTGTAATATGTGTAGACGCACATTTTTCAATAATAAATATGTGGAGCTCAATATCTTTCATATGATAAATAATAGGAAAATTCACGCATAAGTGTGATGAAATTCACTGTTCTACATGCCATGGGAAATATAAGACAGATGGTATAAAGCACGTATGTTATATGAAAGGTGCTAAACCTAAAAATAAACCTTGTATAACTGTGTACTACGATATAGAAACATATACGGATGCTAAAACCAAAGAGGTTATCCCACATCTACTTTAAGCCAGACTATCTGCGATGAGTGCATGGAGGTCGAGTGTGATGAGTTTCAGAAATGTGGTAAACGAACAAACGTTTTCAAAACGATCGCACAAGACAACCCCGTGAAACTCTTTGTGTCCTATATTGTCAAGTTAGCGGACAAATTAAAAAAAATTACTGTATATTCTTGCCCATTACGTCGCAAAATTTGACACACAATTCCTTTACAAGGAACTGCTTGAGCACGAGTCATAGGAGATATTTACAGGCGAAACCTTGAAAAGAGGAAGTAAACTTTTACAGATGCAAATAATTGGTAATGTTCAGTTTAAAGACACTTTATTATTCACACCTTGTAAATTGGACAAGCTACCCAAGGTGATGGGCGTAGCCGCCGAAGTTTCAAAAGGATATTTCCCTTACACTTTCCTCACTAGCGACACTTTAAATTACGTAGGACTTCGTCCCACGAAACATTACTTCAACTATGATAACATGAGTGATAGTGAGCATGAAGATTTTGACCGCTACTACAACAGTTTTAATGAAAATATTCCTTACAATGTAGTGGATGAATTTGAGTGTTATTGCTTGAATGATGTGCGCGTGCTTATAATATGTTTCCTGGCCTTTAGAAGGATAAACATAGACCGGTTCAACTGCGATCCGCTAGAAGTAGCAACCACGATCGCTTCATTGTGCTTTCCGGTGTTAAAGAACAATTTCATGGCTTAAGACACACTAGTCGTTATTCATAGAAACACCCCACGCAATTATGGGCATAAGGCTATTTAAGGCTCATACACGGACAGCAACAGACAGGTGTATACATAAAACATGCCCGCAACAGAGGGGAAGTGCCCATTAAGATAAATGGTCGTTTTTCAGGGGCGGATGGTCTGAGCGAAGACCGTGCAACTGTAGAGAAGACTGCGTACTCCTTTAACGGTTGCTGGTGGCATGGTGCCCACGTCCTGAGTGTGGACTCGTAGGAGATATCCATGGTAGATCTCTTGCCGACAGTCTTGCATGGACCCGTACCCGCGATCAGCTTATAGGGTCCAAGTTCACTCACAAGTTCTTGTGGGAGCACGAATATGATTCACGGATGGAGATAGATGGGCAGTTCCGCGAAGAAATAAACACCATCAAACGTTCAATGGTGTTGGATCCTCTCAAATGCGGCGATAGCTTGTTCGGTGGTCTTACAACCCTATTTAAACTATATTTCCACCTGCAGAGTGTGTGAAACTCCATTACTAAGACTCCTGCTCTTTATACTCCTACGTGATGAAGAACAATCCGTACCCCGTTGGAGCACCCGAAAAACTAGTGTTACCCATACTGCACATCATCGAAGAGTTCTTATCTAATTTGAACAAGAACTATTTCAGTCTTTCTTTCGTAGATGTGCTCCCCCCTCGCGACTTATGGATGCCGATCTTACCCGTCGTTACAGACCACAAACTCATGTTTTCCCTGTGCGTGAAGTGCGCAGAGGAGAACAATGGTGCATGTAATCACACAAACAATCAGCGGAAGATCAGAGGTCTATATACAAGTCCTGAGCTGTCCCTAGCCGTTCGCCACGGTTAAAGAATATTGAAGATATATGAGGTGTGGAGGTTTCAGAAGCTCCCCAACATTTTCACGCCATATATAAACACTTTTAAAGGATAAAGTAGAAGCCTCAGGGTATCCGCGAGGAGTTGAGACAGAAAATGAAAAATTATCGTATATTCAACGCCACCATGTTCGTGAAGGGTTACAACTTGACCGTCCCAAATTGTAAAGCACACAGGCAAGAGCTTTAGTGCAAAGTTGTGTGTATATAGTCTTTGTGGGACATTTGCTCAGAATACAGTCAAGGGGAACGTCCATCTAGCCCAAAGTTATAACGAGGTGTGGGATTATGCCAACGCCCCCGATAAAGATGTCATGGAGATCATGAATGTGCGAAATACATACATAATAAAGTACAACAGGAATGAATTGGCTACAGATACATCACGTGTTACAAACATACCTGTAGCCAGCTTCACCACAGCGTATGCTCACATTAAACTTTGGGGGTCGACTGCATTCTCTTGGGCGGAGGTTCTGTACGCAGACACAGATAGTGTGATATTCACGGAGAGAGATGGTGAGTACATGCCACCTATTGGGGAATTCCTCGGGGAGTTGACTGATGAGATCAAGGATGAGTATGGAGATAGTGCCTACGCTGATTCTTTTGTTTCAACAGGTCCAAAAACTTAAGGTAGGCGGGTGACGTTGGGAGAGGAAGTGAGATATATCGTGAAAGCTAAAGGCATCACACTTAACCAGGCGAACCGGCGGATTGTTAATTTTGATTCGCTGAAGGAGTTAGTGCGCTTAGAAGATGAGCGTGACCAGCCTACCCAACTGACTGTAGAGACCCATAATTTTCGAGCATAGAAACTGGGCGTGAAGGAACTTAGGGGACGAAAGTGTGTCGTAACATATAGAGGAAACGCTACCAGGTGCCTGGCACCTACGATACCGTATCTTTTGGGTACCATGGCCCTGGAATGTTTTGTTTTATATATATATATATATATATATATATATATATATATATATATATATATGTGTGTGTGTGTGTGTGTGTGTGTCTAATTAGTTGTTGACAATATGTTTGTTTATTTCTTACGTGTAGTTAAATATATGCCGTGAATTAGAGACTAATTACTTGTTGACGATGTGTTTATTTATTTAAAATAAATTATGTTTCAATTAGCGTTTCATTTACACTTATATGTGTAGGTATTTGCAGTAAAAAAGTTAGGCACCACCCACTGTATGCCCAATCAAGGGGGGTCATGTGACTCCTGCCACTATTTTGTCATATCTCTCTCCTGCGTCCTCAGTTGACCTCAACAAGCTGTTGGGCTCAGACTAATATGAAGAATCCTCACGTAGACGGAAAATAGCGATGGCTATCTTTGATAACGCGTGCTCAAAATTCATGAAGTGGTATTCGATAAAGTCTGCAGATGTGGTGACCACTCAAAGAATGCTTAGTCCTCCTTCCTTTGAGGTTTTTAAGGCCATACTGAACTGAGCGAAGGGTGAGGAGCAGGAGATCTAATTACTCTACGGATATTCTGGCGAGAGCAATGTGGGCTTTCGTGACTCAAACGATATAATAGACTACGTCATAGGACTAAACTGCGTAAAGTGAAAAGAGCATCACGTGCAGAAGAGAAGCAACGGGTATGAGTAGTGAGCCTTCTTCACGAATGGTATGACAAGCGGTATTATGTCATGTTACATCACACCGAGTAAGTATACGCTGCGTCTAAGAATATAAATCTTGTTATCATGGACAGCCTAAAATATTTTTATTATTACTTTCATATACAGTATATCAGATGAGGTTCGCAGTGAGGTTGTGACTAAAGGCTTGTGGGAGTTTTTACGAGAGTTTAAGGACGAGTATCGCTTGCTCAGCAAAAAGGACAGATACGGGCAAATATTAAAAAGAGCCCCGGAATGTTAATGTGAGGAGAAAATGAACGAAAATGTATGGTTTCGATAAAACATTAAAGCCATTATTACTTCATGTATCGGAAAAATTCTGAATATCCGTTATAATGGGATACAAATTAGGCATCGACCGGTGGTTGTATCGGTATCGGTTAGTAGCTACCGATACCGATAGATTTTTGTTTCTAAGAGTAAAAAAACGGGCGTTTTCCAAATAGAAACTTCCCGGCTGCTTGAGAAGTTACGTGTGTGTACGCGATTTATCCCGACGTTTTTAGAAATTTCCATGACTCATTACCGCTCTATATAAAGTGAGCCCGTAACCATCGCAGCGCCATTTCCTCAGTTCGCAAGTTGCGAATTACTTCAACAGTGTGTAATAATTTTTTTGTAAATTTATTAACTACTGGTATAAATTTATTCGCTTTTGCTTTAGTGAGAGTGACAATGCCAAGCATTGTGTGGAAGTTCTTCACTGCTTCAAACACTAATGGAAAACAGGCGATCTGCAATTTGTGCGGTGTCTTTGTCTCTCGTGGAAGAAGAAACGCAAGTACCTTCTCTACATCGAACCTGAGGAGTCACCTTATCAACAAGCACAAGACTGAGTCAATGTACAACTTCTGCTACTAATTTGTGCGGTGTCTTTGTCTCTCGTGGAAGAAGAAACGCAAGTACCTTCTCTACATCGAACCTGAGGAGTCACCTTATCAACAAGCACAAGACTGAGTCAATGTACAACTTCTGCTACTAATTCTGGTGAGTAGATTCATGAAAATCTGTAAAGTGATTCTTCAAACATTCTCAGAGAGATTTCGAAAGCATAATTCAAATGAGCAACTGTTGTTAGCAACAGCAGTTGATCCCCGATTCAAAAGTGTTGGGCTGATAGACGACGACAAGTGAGAAGAGGCCAAGGAATTTTTGAGACAAGAGATACGCAGTCACATGGAGGGGGCCCAACGAAAGCGTATTGGAGGTCGAATTGCTGCAAAACGCCGCCGAAGTGGTCCGGTTTCTCCGTCCAAGAAAATCGCTCTTTGGGAAAACCTTTCCGATTCAGAAGGTAGCGATCTCGACGATCACGTTCGTCCTATTCTAGTTGAAGAACCCCAAACGAGGGATACGGACACGAGTTCACTGTCCCAGACGCACGAGTGGAAGCAGCCCTGGACGCCAATTGGTCGCATCCTCGGATCGCTGGGGAAAGGGATGCATTCATTTTCTGGTGAGAACATTCTGCTGATTTCCCGGAGATTGCCAAAGTTGCTGAGAAGTGCATGAGCTGCCCCTCTGGATCAATTGACTCTGAATTACATATTGTTTCCATTACGACTTTTATTTTGTGAATTCCATTTCTTCAAATATATGTTTTTTTAATTACAGTACATGTGTCGAATTACATTCTTTGAATCATATTTTGATATTTTGGACGGATATCCGTATCGCTATCGGTATCGGCCGATACTTTGCTCTAACTATCGGTATCGGTACCGATACTATTAGAATACTATCGGTCGGCCCCTAATAAATATATTTATATGATTCTTTCATGTTGGAACAACCCCGTGCACGAATCACTAACGCTTGGTGTGATGCGCCCATGTAACTCATCCCTCCACATCTCCCACCGAGCCAAACCGCTCACCGGCTGCTCATAGTCACCTCAGAGCTTGAACCGACTGGACTTACACTCCTCACAATAGAAAACGATGGAGCTTCCGTTGAACAGTATCCTCAATGCCGTATACGATGTGTCCGTGCCGAAGTCAGTGCATGTGTTCAAGCGTAAAACCGGCGAAGTTAACTATCTACTTGAAACGTGTTGTAGACAAACAAACTCTGGTAAACGGAATGTTATTTATTTTAGTGTTGAGGAGATGAATAGAATCTTCGTGATAGATGAGAAGTGGGGCGAGGCTCTTTATAAAACATCTGCAGATGTAGGCATAAAAAGAGAGCAGATACTGGTGCACTTTCATCTACCATTATTTGTACGTTGTGTATAAATCGCGACCAGCCATGCATTCATATACGGTTGATGTGGAAGAATGCGTCTGATAATAACGTCCTTGTCCCCACGCGAAACCGCTTCATCCTCGATTGAATATTTGAAACCGTCGGTTTCAGCAAGCTACAGCCTATATTAGGCGCACGTTTTGCTGATATGCTTTAATTTGACACTGTTCTTGAATACGCATACACCGCTCTGCTCGACAGGTTTACCAGGTTTACTGGATGCGTATTTAAAAGGTATAGACTCTTCAAAATACCTTAAACTTTGGTGCAGAGGACTTGAGCGGTACAAGGCTGAGCTCACCTACACTGTTCACCCTGAAGAGCTATTTCTTTATATATCGAGCAGCTGTCGGTACGTCTTAGAAGTTATCTCAATTGCCGATATGCGTTGTGAAGAAGAATTCACAGTTGAATAGCTCGGATTGGAAAGAATAAACCCTCGTTTCGAAAGGAGTGTTTATAAACTTGAATTTAATAATGATGTTGTGGTAAATGATGCCCTCTTTGTGCGTGCTTTTGAATGAATTCTATCCGTGTTTAAAGAGAGTGATAACTTCCCACTCAATTGTAAAGTGGGTACAAAAATAGTGTCAAACGATCTGAAAACCCTTTACATCGAATATAGACACCCTCGTACTTTGAGTGGTGAGTTAATGTTAAGTAGTATTTATTGCATAGTACAAAGCAACGAGGATGTAACTGTAGACTCGATCACATGTGAATTTAGCACTTTAACTAAGCACAGTAGAACATAAACCAAATATATTTTGATACATATATATACACACACACACACTTTTCGTTTGCTTCCGCCCGAATTGTTCATTCTGACGAAGGTCAAGCTTTTGAATCACCTTAGACCTACACTTTAACGAAGATTCCGAACCACGCCCCACCAGCAGCCCAGCGTCTTAACTACTAGGCCAAACAGGGTACCCATTTATCTACCAACAACTTTCTTTATTTTGTGAGAGGATGAACAGCTGGGGTTTGCTGCGCACCAGCTGCCGCCACCGGGTCTCGATCCTGGGGCCGATGGATTCGTAGTCAGCGACGCTAACCACTACACCACCGAGGCGCATATATATATATATATATATATATATATATATATATATATATATATATTATTTAAGTATTGGAATTCTCCTGCACTATTTCTGAAGTTTATATATAAGGAATCATGGCATATTTTCATAAACAATGAAAAGGTTATTCAAATAAGAAAAAAAGGTGAAAATAAAATAAATTCATAGTATTAAGGTACATGATATAAACTACTCGCGTGAAGAGAAAATCCTTTACATTTTTTAATTTTCGGGGACTCTTGGCCCGTACAAAAATGTCTACCAGAACCAAGACTCTCTTAAGTGGTCTGACTCCTTCTCATCGCAAAATGCTCGTGTATTATGACAGATTTCATGATCCTACGATCGTTGAAATTATATAGATGTCATATTAGGTCTGTTCAAAAATCAACTTTTTCTTATTTTCTCAGATTTCTGTACATTTTCCCATGCTTTTTGACCTGAAAAAGCCGAAAATCACAACTATTTTGACCTAGGATGTTGGGAAGCATTGCCGCATGGAGCTTTAAATTTTCTGCCTTGAAATCGGCCAAAGCGCCAATTCCGGGGTCCCTTGAATTATGTTTTGCACTTTAACTTTTGATCTAAACAAGATAGAGCAACAAATTAGGTATCAAATGAAAGAGCATAAAATTAATAAATAATAATAATAATAATAATAATAATAATAATAAATAAATAATAATTAATAATAATAATAATAATAATAATAATAATTATCTATCATTTTTAAGGAAACAACAGAAACTCAATCAGAATCTAGAAAACCATCTACAAGTTACAACTTCACAATGGCATTAAGCAAGGAGCTGAGGGAGCTCCGTGGGCGCACAGTTGATATCTCAGAACCTCCACGTATTGTCCACAGGCAGGTGTCAACTGGGCCATCTACCAGATCTCTCACTGAAACTTTCCTGGTTGGATACCCTTCAGCTTTTATCAGTGGTTCCCAGCTTCCCACCAACAGACAGGCGTTCCAGTATTTCCTTAATCTTCAGAATTTACCGGAAAATGCAGGGAGGCCCATGGTTCAAGACCTTGCATATGAAACAGTTGAATCTATCATCCCATTCTGGTAGATGGCTAGGATCAAGACAATGACCAAGTACAACGCAATGAAGCTCTTCATGAAACTACATGAGAAACATCGTGCTCTGATGAAAAGCAAAGGAAGAGCAAGTAACCCTGGAGGAAAAAGAGGAGCATTTGTGCTGGAATTAGACAGCCTGTTCGATATAGGAGCTCCAGATGCAATCCAGGAAATACAGAACAACAGACTGTTATCCAGAGAGAAGAAAGATGAGGATATCAGGTTCTACGAAGACCAAAAGACTGAGAGGAAAGGTCATATGTCTGGTCATGACAAGATTTTTGAGACAAGATCCCTGCAGCAAGCAGCGAGGAATGAAAGACTGCAGCATAGACAAGAACAAGGTAAAACTAATTACTTTGAACGTCACAAAAAGTTTTAAGTTTTACTCCATTGCGATATTTAGCATGTACTTAACAATTACTGTCTTAACATGTTGTACTATTTTACAGCTGCAGCAGAACAAGAGGCAGTTGTTCATGTGGATGACATTACCTGGGGTGACTCAACTGACAACGACGCTAACACAGAGGACATGGATTACCATCAGCCTCGTCCTGGATGTTCTCACCATCAAGACACTGTGACTAGTGTGACTTTGACTTTTCCAAGGAAGGTCATGGAATGTGATGTCATCTGCAATACAGCTGATCGTCTTGGTTTATCAGACAATCAAATTACTGCCATGGTTTCTGCCACCTTGAAAGCTGGAGGGGCTGATCTGGATAACTTCGTCATCTCAACCTCAACAACACGTCGCAACAGAATGCTGTCCAGGTATAATATCAGCCAGAGTCACATGTCCAAGTTTTGTGAAAACCCCCACAGTACGCTGCCTTACACTGGGATGGAAAGTTGCTCAAAGATGTCTTGGGCAGTGAACCTGGAAGTACCTCAGAGACTTTAGCTGTGCTAGTGTCTGGTCCACCTTCATACACTGAAGGAAAGTTATTGGGAGTACCTGTCATCGACAATTCTTCTGGCACAGCTCAGGCTGAGGCTTCAATGGATTTACTGGAGACATGGGAACTTACGGATAATGTTACTGCCCTTGTTTTTGACACTACATCCAGTAACAGTGGAGTTCACAGAGGAGCTGCCAAACTGCTAGAGAAAATGCTGAACAAAAAGGTGTTTTATCTGGCCTGTCGACATCACATCCTGGAAATCCTAGTAGGAGCAGTTTGGGAGAAGCAGTTTGGGAAGGTGAAGGGGCCAGATAATCCCTGGTTTGAGCATCTGAAGGATGTTTGGACGGACTTGTCCAAGGAAAACCCAAAGATGCTGGCTATCAACAGCAAATGGCTGAAGGAAAAGAAGAAGAACAGTGAAGAAATACTCCAAGACATTCTAACAGCAGAAAGGCTTCCAAGAGCCGACAACAGGGAAATGGCTGAACTGACAGTCATTGTTCTTGGAGGAACGCCTCCTCGAGGTATTCACTGGAGTCGACCAGGCGCCATTCATCAAGCCAGATGGATGGCCAGAAACCTGTACTCCAAGAAAATGCTGATGTTTGCAGATCAACTTGAGTACGACGAAGACACTGTATCAAAGCTGGAAAGACTCAACACCTTCCTTGCGCTGTTCTACACTCCTGTATGGATGATGTCAATGTCTGCTGCAGATGCTCCCATGAATGATCTAAGTCTAATCCAGGACATGTTGAAGTACAAGAAAACTGACCCAGAGCTTGCTGATGCAGTACTTAATAAGATGGAAAACCACAAATGGTACCTGACGCAGGAAGTCGTGCCATTTGCCCTGTTCAGCAGTAGATTGAGTGACACATTGAAGCACGACATTGCTGCCCAGTTACATGCCACTGAGAAGCCAGACAGCTTCAGAACAGGAAAGCCTCTATTCCAGAGAGTCACAGCTAAGACCACCCTGGTTGATCTCATTGGCCCAGAATCACATTTCCTGCTGGACACACTGAACATTGGATCCGAGTGGCTTCTGGAACCTGTCACGTCTTGGCCACAGAATGAGGACTACAGAAAAGCGTTGGACTATGTTAAGAATCTGAAAGCGGTGAATGACATTGCTGAACGTGGTGTCAAGATGATGAGCGACTTTGCAAATGTCATAACAATAGGACTATCTCCTTCAAGCTGTGGAGTTCAACAGACGCCGCTTTGACAGCTTCAAGAAACAAACTCTCAACAACTGACTGTGTAAATGTCATTATGAAATTAATCATCATGTAATGCTTTCACTTCTTGATCGATTAGACTTGTGACAAAATGTTAATCTCAAATTTGTGTCATGAATAAGGCGCCTTGTCTGCCTTGAGTGTGAGAAAACGAATTTTGTGATATTTCTGAAATCTTTGTATGTACCAATGTGCCATTCTTGTTCCAAGACTATCATAATTGTATAAGTTAGAAAGAGGATTGAAAACACTTTAATTTGGTGCCTATTTTGTTGCTCTATCTTGTTTAGATAAAAAGTTATAGTGCAAAACATGATTCAAGGGACCTTGGAACTGGTGCTTTTGGCCGATTTCAAGGCAGAAAATTTAAAGCTCCATGCGGCAATGCTTCCCAACAACCTAGGTCAAAATGGTTGTGATTTTCGGCCTTTTCAGGTCAAAAAGCATGGGAAAAAGTACAGAAACCTATGAAAATAAGAAATAGTTGATTTTTGAACAGGGCTAATGTCACATAGATATTGTAAAGAAACGGATTACTCCGTGTAAAGTTGGTATTATTCGTCAATTAGGAAATGAAAGGTGGGAATTTTAAATTCTTCGAGGAGTAACTAAAATAAATTTTGCAAGAAGTAATAATTTCATCGAACGTTTTACGTTTTCTTTGAAGTTTCAGTCTCGCATATAATGATGGAGAACTAATGCATAGCGTAAGAATTGATTTCAACTTTGAATTTAAATTCTCTTTTTCTACTGATAATGGATGTAAGTCAGGATTTTCATTCATGGTTAGTTTATACATAAGGAAAGTTACACATAGAAAATAAATGCACAGTCAGAGAAATGATACAGACAAAATACAATGTAAATGCGTTTATAAAGTACTTTCATGTAAATACTGGTACAGTGGGGATTAATATTACGTAAAGATTTTTTAACCAATTTCTAAAAGATAAAGAACAGAGATTCATTACAAGATATAATACGCACACGTGAAAGATAAACGCGTTACTTACAGACAAGGAAAAATATTTTAAAAATATTTCTGCGACTCGCTACGCGTTTCTCTTTCGCGCAACTGATTTGTTCCCAATTTGATTTCTTTTGTTTGCCTGGAGTATTGCTAGAGCCTGCCGGCACATTAAAAAACGTTTGATCTCATCAACCGAGTGGGAGAAACTAATTTTCGGAAGTACAACGGCTTACATAATAGCTGTCAGTTTTTACTGATATTTAGCACCTCCAGTAAGTAGCTGTATTTTCTTAGCGTGAATTGTGGGATTAGAGAGATCTATAAAACTGAAAATACGATTTTGCGTACTCTATGTACAGAATTAGGGGTAATTAGTTCTTCGTAGTTATTCCATGGAATTATAAACTACGGATAACTTTTAAATAATTCGCGTATCGTTAAAGGGTAACTAAATAATTTTATTTAAAACAATTATCGTTGGAAATTTTTAGGGTGTGGAAATCAATTTAGGAAATCAGAGCGTGTTTAAATCTATAAATTACACAAAAGGTCTTCACTCACGTTTTGTATCTTGTGATTCACCACATAAAACATGAAACATAATCACACACATAACACTATATATAATATATACATGAAGGAAAGGGTAGGAAAGAGTAATGAGAAAGGATAAACACAGCACGAGTGTATACACACAAAATAATTATTATTCA
This sequence comes from Bathynomus jamesi, assembly GCA_023014485.1. Lineage (NCBI taxonomy): Eukaryota > Metazoa > Arthropoda > Malacostraca > Isopoda > Cirolanidae > Bathynomus > Bathynomus jamesi. The sequence goes on from JAJOZX010002202.1 coordinate 72,087, forward strand.
GGTCTCGATATTCTATAAGGGCATAAGGCCCTTTTTTACAAAATTTATTCCTAAGGCAGGGTACGTTTCCAATGAACCCACGTTTTTCTCCCTGAAGTCTTAGATAATTTTTCAGAATTGCAAACAGTAATTATCTCAAGTAACTTTGTACTGTAAGATAAATGATCTCAACAAAATAAGTCGTAAAATTTAGTCGCTTATTTATGTAAGACCATTTAGTTCATTGAGAAGAATAACTAAATCATTTAGCAGCCTGAGGCTTCACGAAAAGAAACTTCTGCATACTAATTCTTTTTGTTTAGTTAATCGATGCAAGTTGTATTTCGTATTACCAACTGGATGAAATTGAAATAAAACGTCGGCTGAATATTAAATATTGCAGACATAATGTAACTATAATTTAGTGCATTTATACAATTTTAACGTATTTTTACTGTTTTTATTATTGATAAGAATTAAGTGCGTCATATCCGGGAGTTGTTTATAGAAAGTGTGTTTTCGTTGGATAACTTATTCAAGTTCGCCTTACGATATTAAAGAATTTTTACAGGATATAAAAGAGCTATTCTTCTTATAAAAAGGAAAGTAGGAATAAAATTTTAAAAACACAGGGAGAGTAATCAATATAAAACGTACAGAGAACTATTAACCATCTAAGTTGAATCTAAATCGTCCGTATCGTGGAGGTCATCGAAAGGACTGTTCCATAAATGGACATTAAAGAAATAAATTGATAGTGTTCTGTGAAATAGGTTTCGTCATCTACTATCTCAGTAATGGCATCTTTTCCTCATATAGGCACTGTAAAAATTTTAATATGCCCGGACGAAAGGATAGATTGACCAAGTGTATGTTTCGTAGCCAATCATGTTCATTAATAAGGGTGACCAGTTTTTTGGTCGTGTTGAATCCAGTAAAAGTTACATTGTCTAAAATTATTGATATTTAAATCCCTTAGCGTAAATAAACAACATAGAAAATCGGAAGGGAGGTTATTATTTCATAACTTTAGTTTATTTAATCTGGGGAATAGGCATAGAAAATAAATATATGTTTTTTCTGACGTACACTCGAAGTGTATTTCGTCTAAGTGTAATTCTTTTATAAGCAAAAAGATTCGTAAATAGTTTAATTTCTTCGTCTTAAAGATGCGACGACCGTGGAAAGTAGAAACTTTTAAACTGTCTATATTTGGCCTTAGAGGCGCATAATATTTTAGCATAAATAATAAATTTTCAGCGGTGATTGTTTAAAAACAAGATTCTTACAGGACAATTCAGTGGATATTAAATCTCTCCATTTCATTGAAACAAACCTCAAAATAAATAGATGCTTTCGTAGATATAAAAAAAATAAAAAACAGAATTTCAATCGGAAAGTCATCTAGCTCAATTTTTCCGAATTTTCAATGTTCTTATTCTATAAAACCGGTTAATGCATTACAAAGATTTTAATTTTTTTACTTTAGCACTTTCTATTTTAATTTGAAAACACTTATTTAAGGTCTTACTTGTATATTTATTAATTAATTAATAATCACTAATCGCAAATTTGCGCATGCACTTTTCACTTATTAGGGAATATTATTCTAATGAGTTATATGAACAATCACTAAAATTTAACTTAAGCAAGCCGTGAACTATATTAAGAGTTTTAAGTTGGTGAGTAGGCCATCTCTTCATAGCCGGGGTTCTGCGCTGGTTCGGGTCGACGGTACGATCGAATAGAAGGCGGTAACCTCCTCGATGGACCCGGGCTCATTGGAGAGAAGTGGAGCCTATATGGGGGGCTCCGCGGTGACGTTGGAGACCTATTCATGGGAACTTCCTCAGGGGGGATAGATGCTGATGCTCCTGTCTCTGCCGGTGTTTCGAACCTGAAGGTCGGTGATGAATGACGATGAAGGCGACTGCACTTCCGACACATGGTGATTCCTCTCATGCCTGCTTCAAGTAGGAGACATGATCAATGTTGAGAACGAGATGATGGAGGATTTATGTCATTTCTAAGTCGTCTGGTGGCGTAGGGAGATGCGTCTTTAGGGTGAAACTTCGTGGATCAGAAAAAAAATTGAGGTCGATGGAATCATTTTGTGATCCGTAAAGACGTCGCAGCCTTCGGGTAAGGGAAAAGATCCTGTCCTGAAGATTTCTACTTCTTTCTTTCTTGTCTTTTGTTACTTGCATCTAAAGAGTAGAGTTGTAATTTGAGTCACGCTATAATATACAGTGTGATGATGGCGAAAAAAAATTGAGGTAGATGGAATCATTTTGTGATCCGTAAAGACGTCGCAGCCTTCGGGTAAGGGAAAAGATCCTGTCCTGAAGATTTCTACTTCTTTCTTTCTTGTCTTTTGTTACTTGCATCTGAAGAGTAGAGTTGTAATTTGAGTCACGCTATAATAGACAGTGTGATGATGGCGAAGAAATATCGCCGAAAAGTTTCGCTTTAATACACGATGGCACGTTGTCAGGTTTCTTTCTTTGTCAGGTTTCTTTGTTAATCCAAATTGGCTATGGTCGACGTGGAAGAGGGTCATCGGGGACTCTATTGACTTTAAAGGAACGAAAATTATACGTCGCTCCTCAGGCGTAAACTTTTTCAAACGCGTCTCACTTACTTGGAAGTAGAGAGGTATTGTAGCCTCATTCAGTATGTATGGCAGGAATCTACCTACCTTGGGTTCGATGTTTTTTCAGTACCTACAGTAGAAAACTGGATCAAATAAGAAAGAGTCCAGGAGGCCTCTGTTAGCATTGACTAAAGCTGTTTTCAGTCTATTTACTCTTAAATGAAGTCTTTCGGTGTACGTGGATAAACTATGAGCAAGTATGGAGAGGAAAGTGATGTATTTTTCTTCTTTTAATTCTTCTTCTTAGCTGGCAAGATACACACCCACCGTTTCGTAGAACAATTGTATATTTCAGTGAGTAGATTAATGTACGTCTTCAAACTGCTGATGTCATAGATGGTAGCGTTGAGCAGCGTAATATAGGAGTTTAAGCTTTCAGCGATAGATTTTTCGTTCGACTCAATCGTTTGAATGTGACGGACGACATTATCGACCGAGCCTTGTTGAGCTGTCACGAATGCGAAATTCACAAAGCCTCCGATCGCGTCGATGAGTCCCGTGTTCTTCCGAGGTAAGGCTTGATCTTGTATGGAATTCTCTTAATTTAAAGTGGAAATGAAAGCCAAAATTTCTTGTTTCGTATCCAAAATCTGTTCTTCCACACTATATAAAGTGTTGATTAAAATTATCAACTCTCCTACCGTATCCTGTGAAGTCTTGTTTTTAGACCTTCTTAGTCGTTCCTGTTCCGTTCGACAGCGAAGTACGAGCTTCTTCATTTTATTGTCCAGAAAGCGTACATTTTGAAAATATGGGGACATTTTTTGGCAGACACTGAAAGTGTACGTTGATCCCTGGGGAATTAGATGGCCTATTGGTTGGAATAGGACTCCGTGGTTGGAAAGGGTTTGCGCCCCGGCACGTAGAGCGCATAGTAATAAGAGGAAGGGAGTCATAGTCTGCAGCAGGAAACCGCGGTGAGGATCCATTTCTTTAGAAATAAATAAATGTGATTTAATGCAAAATAGTTTTAATAATATACTGAATTTTGAGTTTTTAATTAACGTTATTTAAAATTAGCATTCGATACCTACTGCACCAATCTTTTAACAAGTCAAATTGAACTGATTCGGAACGTTTGTCCTGAAAACATGAAATATGCATTTTATTTCACTGCTACATCCTGTTTATATACATTTAAGTATGCAGTGTTCCCATGGCAACAAAGAACTCATTTATACTGTTACTTATTATTTGAGTGAACGACAACCTTTTAGCCAGAACGTTAGAAGAAATTCCATCTAATCTACGAATACCTATAAGGGAAGGGGGAATTACTTAATTTTTATTTTTGTCCCATGAAGATATCTAATTTCTTTCTCACCTTTCTCTTTTCTATCCCAAAGATTATTTAGAAGCGCGCCTAATTTTATAATTATAGATTTCGGAGCGTTAAACTAAATCAATTTACATTTATAATGAGGGTTTGGTGAGTTATTACGCGGTTGGTCTATTTACACATACGCGGTCGTTTACCACCTAAAAAAGGAGTCCGGCGCCCGTAAAGCCTCAGGGTTCTGTTGACGTGAGACTAAGGATTCGCGTTTTCTTCATTTGAATTTGTGAACCCAAATGGTTCATTAGTCATTCCTTCTGTTTCGGTCATTTCGGAAAAGTCCTCGGATCCTTTTTCTCGCTCAGATTATGTATTGAATATTCTTCATCGTCTTCTTTCTGGTACTCTGTGTTGTCTAGTTTTCTTTTCTTTTGCACGTTTGTTACTTCGGTTTTTATATTGTTTAAGTGTACTCTTTTATTTCTTAAAGTGGTTGGGTCTTTAATGTGATACGTATAATTGCTTAATTTCTTCAATACCTCGCAGGGATCTTCGTAGGGAGCTTGTAAGGCTTCAGGGATGCCTAGTACAAGTGTCTTCTTTATGTAGATCTTTTCCCCCTTCTTTATCTTTCGCAAGCTTCTTCTCTCAGTTCTTTGCTGCATTTTACGTCGTTCTTTTATGCTTTCTCTTACCATTTGGTACACTTCGTCCTTCATGTGCGCGTGCCTCCATTTATATTCATCCAGATCAATTGGTGGGGTATCTGACATCGATTGATATCTATTATCGACAGAAGCAGCGTCTTCTCTGCCAAATATTAAAAAGAATAGTCTTTCATGAGTGGTGTTATGTATTGTGTTATTGTGAATATACTTAACCAATGGTAAGAACTCATTCCAATGATCGAAAAATCTGTCTTCAATCATGGTTCTCAAAACGTTTTTTAGAGTTATTTTATCTCTCAATTGGAACCTGGCTTTCCGGATGAGACGGAGCTCCAAAACTATGATTAATGCGATATTTGGTGGATAGATGAAACAAGATATCATTCGCAAATTCGGTTCCATTGTCTGTTCTATTGTCTGTTTCCAAATATATATTTAGCAACCGAAGTCGCAGTTTTATCCCATAAAGGATATAACTACAACTTTAGTGAATCCGTCAATCAACACCAATACATAGGCAGAAAGGTCCCACAATCGGGGAAAGGGCCCCACCAGATCGGCGTAGACCCAGTCTAGAGGTCCATTACTAAAAGGTGTGTCTCCTAAGGGGGCTTTTCGTGGCCATATTCGGCCAGTATTATACTTGCGAGATTTCTTAGTAGGTGTTTGACTCGGCCATGTGACTTTTGGTCATGGAGTTGCGGAAAAACAGTAAAGCTTTCTTCTCCAATTCAGAATTTGGGAGGTAAATCCTGGTGGACCCTTTATTTTTTAGGAATCGGGTTGAATAAATTAGCCCTTCTTTGACCTTGAATTTTTCACTATCTTTTCCGTTCAAAACTTCTTGGCACCTTTGATCTTGGTTCTGGGCCTTGCGTTTCTCATCTAAGTATATTTCGGGAATTGCCTCGTCCTGCAAGATTTTCTCAACCAGTGTACCCGGGTAGGGCACATTTCCCACATACTTATTTTATCGTTGGTTTCTCATAATTGCGTTTATAGGATGATTCCCGACTTCCAATTCCTAGTCTTCTTCATCTGGCACACACCGGCTCATTAAGTTAGCGATGAAATTTTTCTCTCTTTTAACATACTCAACCGTATGATCAAATTCCAACAGTGTGATGAAACATTTAGTCAATCTTTTTGAGGATTGATTTATGACTAAGCTTATCAAAGGTCGATGATCCATTCGTAATATTATTTTGGATCCCAATATAAGAGCACGGAAGTCATTAAGTGCCAGAATGATGCTTAATCCTTCCTTTTCAATGACAGAATAACCTCTTCTGAGTATCATTAAATCCCTTACTGAAATATTCCAAGGGGGCTAACGCACCTTCTTCGTTCTCTTGCATGCGAACGGCTCCACTTGCCCTTTCGGATGCGTCCGTATATAAATAAAATGAAGCATTTGGATTAGGTTGTCGCAGGAGGGTTTCCACGGTAATTGCCTCTTTGATCCTAGCCAAAGCGTACTCACGCTCTTCCGTCCATTCGAAGATTACATTCTTTCGGGTCAAAGCATCGATGGGGGCCAGAAGTTCGGCCGCATTGGGAATGTAGCACCTATAGTAATTTATTAATCCCAACAATGATTAAACTTATTTTACCGTGTTTCGGGGTATCAGGTTCTTTATGTCCTTCACTTTGTCAAGGCTAGGTGACATGCCTTCTCGTGTGATGTCATGGCCTAAGAACGTGACCTTTGTTTGGGAAAATTGGGATTTGCTCAGCTTAAACATTATGTTATTTTCTCTCAGTCTCTCTAAGACTTACCTAATGTTAGCCTCGTGTTCATCTCTCGTTTTCCCCACGATCAATATGTCATTTATGAACACATATACTTGCTTCCCAATTAAGTTATGAAGTAGGTTGATCAGGATGGAACTGAAAACATTTGGAGCCATATTTAAACCGAACGGTAAGACCTTATATACAAAACTCGCGTTATTTGAAGAAAACGCGGTTTTCTTGCGATTTTTCGTCCAAGGCTCTTTGATGATAGCCTTGGGCCAGATCAATGGTCGTAAACAATTTATTTCCCACTAGGCTTCGAAATATAGTTCCCATATCTGGTAATTTAAAACTAGATGTTTTTAAGACTTTATTTAAATTTCGGTAATCGACAACTAATCGATTTTTATTCTTTTGTTTTACTAATAAGAGGGGGCTATTAAAGTCACTATTTTTCCACTCGTTCAGCCCGTGACGCTCTAATTCAATAACTTGTCGTGTTATTTCTTCGTGATATTTAAAAGGTAGTCTATATTCGGGAGTATATACTAGGCCATGTTTAGGTTCGAGTTATAGGGACAGTTCATAGATTTTTAACAATCCTAACTCGTCCCCTTCAATAAAGACCTCGTCAATATAATCCCCAGTTGACTCTTTTCTTCTCAGCTTAACTTAGTTTTTCGCAAAAGGTCTCTTATTTTTCTGCCTTCTGTTCTGCAGATTTTGCCGTCGCTCGCGTAAAATCACTCATCGTCTTTCGGTCATAAATTTCCTCTGACATCTCATCCATAAACATTTCGCGTTCACGATTCATTACACGGTATATTACGTCCTCTCCTATTTGGTCCTCAACCTTTCCTGCATTATACAGACACTCTCTGGGTTGTTTACATTTCTGTTCCCCGTTACAATTGCAATATCGTGAAACCGCGCCAAACACCTTTAACCTCTCATTCTTTACCTTAACTCGGTCATTGGCGGACTTATTTTGCATTACTACTAATATATGTCCGTCTTCATTTACACATGCTAATTGAGGTTCACTGTGCAAATTAGGAGGGATTTTTTCAGCCTCTATTGCCAATGTAAATCCTTCTTGTAGCGGAACTTGTGGTTGTAATTCTGAAAAGGCTCCAGCCAAACGGGCTATTGAACTGGACCTTTTTCCTAATGTAAGCGGGATGTTTACTACATCTTTTTTCTCCAAAAACTTGGTTTCCCTGATCTATAGGTTTAATTATTTTTGTTACTACAAGTAAAAACCTGTCCGTTTACCTTCGATCTTTATGTGATTATCTCGAATGAAGTCAGCTCCTATAATTATACTTATCCCTTCAGACAAGTCCTTAACAATTAAGGCATTAAGTTCATGTACTTTTTGTGCAATCTTAATTTCGGTTTTTATTTGTCCCATACTAACTAGTATTTCGTCATTCACTGCTTTACAACTTCAACTAGTGTCTTTTACTTGATGTCTTAATCCAACAATATCAATTAATTTCTCCTTAAAAAGACAAATATCAGCCCAACTGTCAATCAGTGCCAGTGACATGACCTTATCTAAGGTCACCTGTATGACCGATTACTGGAAAACCCGCATGGTGAATGTAGGACCATCAAAATTTTGCCTTTCATACTTTGTATCTCCTAAAGCATTTATTCTAACCAAAGGCTGCATTCGTTCCTTTATTTCATTTGCGCTCACATGTGAGGATTCTATTTTTTTAACCTCTTTCTAACTGTTCTAACTTTTTCGCACGCTGTTCTATTACATATCGCATCACTAATCCATTTACATCAACTCTTATAATTTCGTCATTCAAATTCTCCTTATTTAATTCCTGTATCTTCCGGTCAATATTCATGCGTCCGTTCACACGATGTAAACTACTTCCGTTCTCACAGTGTAAACATGAATCACACTCTTTTACTATATTTCTCATACTCGAATCACACGAACACATATCATACCCTCCGTTCACACGATTGCTTTCCATCAAGGAGTCAGTTTCAGTCCCTTTCATTTCTTTTATGCCTTCCTCACTTAACTCATACATTTCATGCATTTCATTCGTACTTTTAGCAAATGCTTCATCGGAACTCATTTCACTCAATTTAGGTATTGGCTCACTGCCAAGGTCGCTCACCAGCATTCCTTCGCACGCGTTATTCTGTCTGAGTGAGGTAGACCTGCTCTCCCATCAGATTCACTCCATTCTTTCTCGCTCCGCGGTCACTTTCACTTTCATTCATTTCATTTATTTTACTCTCGTACTCATTTGCATCTATAATTTTCATACAGTTACTCTCACTCGGGGCATCTTCTCTAATCTCTTCATTCATATTACTTTTATTACGGTCCTTTATTTTTCCTTCTATTTTCTCCAGTGATATTTGTCTTGCTAGACGTTTTTTGAATTTGGTTTTCGTTTGTCGTTTTCCTGGGAAGATACTCGGCGAGGCAATTTGTCTCGCACAGGCGAATTATCGGCCCTTTGTGGCCGCGGTGAGTTGCTTCGTCGTTTTTCCCAATTCCTTGAGGAAGTTCTTCCTCTGTCTACCTCTCGACTGTCATTCTCACTTCTATAATGGGAAGGACGTCGATCCCTAGTCCTACTTTCGTATCCTCCACTAGCTCTCCCGTGAGGAGAGTAGTTCCTTTCTCTCCTCTCATAAGGAGAATATTTTCGGTCTCTCCTCTCATAAGGAGAGTAGTTTCGCTCTTTTCTCTCATAAGGAGAGTAGTTTCGCTCTTTTCTCTCATAAGGAGAGTAGTTTCGCTCTTTTCTCTCATAAGGGGAGTAGTTTCGCTCTTTTCTCTCATAAGGAGAGTAGTTTCGCTCTCTCCGGTACTCGTGTGGCGAAGGTGATCTATATCTACTTTCATACTTGTAGTCGTTCCGAGAGGTATGATTTCCTCTTCTATTTCTAACTCCTTCATCGAACCTGCGGTTATTGTGTCGTTCGTACGGTGAAGAGTTTCTTCCCCTTAGGTAATCACAAGGTGATGAATATCTATCATTCCCTCGGTCATAATCATCTCTTCTCTGACCTCTGTGGGACGATCAATCTCTTCGGCGACTTCGATAATAATCTTCCCTTCGACGATATTCCCATAGGTAATTCTCCCTTCGGGCAAGAGATGCAGTTCTACGGTTATCATGCCCGTCTCTCTCACTCGTTCTTTCATCATTTCTAGTTTAATTTTTCTTTAATTCTAAGGCTTTCACACGTTCAATCAAAAGGCAAAACCTAGCCTTGTGCCCGGTTTGTTCACATATGTAGCATTTAGTGTTATTTATGGAGTAGGTTTGTACCTGGGATGGCGATCGTAAACCCGTTTCCATCCTCGTTTTGAACCGTATTTTCTTGGGGATTTTGTTGATTTGAATAATTAATGGAAGGAAAATTATAAGGGTACATCATCTGAGGATGTAATGGGGGATACATAGGGGTATACATTTGTTGGTAAGGATTATAAGGGAATTGAAATGGCGTAGGGTGATATGATTGATTTGGGACTGGTAGGGATCCCGTAGGGCCACAATTTACAGTATTTTGGGGGTCTGAGAATTATTTGATGAGTTTATACGTAAATGGGAGCTACCGGTCTCTGTCTCCGTATTTCTACCAGAGTTTTCGAGGTATGGAATTTAGGATTACCTTATTTATAATGAATGGAATATTAATATTTACCGCCTCATCGCCCGCGTCGTCCTTTAACGATTCGGCTTCGCGTTTAATGCGATATACAAATGAAGTGAATGACTCATCCTGTCATCTACATTCTCTTTCTAAACTCATCAACCTATTGGTTATTTCATCCCTTCTATTTTGACCTTAAAGATCCGCGAAAGGATCGAGAAACTGCTTCCACGTCTTAACACTTTCTCCAAAGCCTACAAACACTCGTCTGGCTGGGAGAACCGAACATCTTATAGCTAACTCTATGCGCATGCGATCACTATTCGTCCCTCCTTCATGGATTAAACTGGCTATTTCAAAACTAAAGTCCTGAAATGACACGTAATTTTTCATTCCACCCTGAGCTGCCAAGATTAAATATTCACCATATAAACTGCAAAATGTGGGACAGATTTCCGCAGCATGTCTGAGTTTTTTATCTTCCTCAGGGGTAAAATCATCCTTCTTTCTACGGGCGGAGGATGCCGAAGACCTAGCACTAGGTGGTCTTGGGGGTAGAGAAGGGTAGAGTTCTGCCCTCAGCTTCTCTAGTGTCCTGGCTAAACGGCATTGTATCTAAGGATATAGGCCGAAATTCTATTGAATCAGTCTCTAAGATTTGATAACAAGGGTTTAGGTTTTGAATTAGTTTTATATTCATGATAACGTGAACCGATCGGGAGTAATGGAATTCGATTCGCGTCAAAATCGGGAGTAAAAAGTGAACTCTTGATGGGATTATTTTTGGGGAGCTGCCTGCTACAGGAGAACTAATTTCTTGTCTCCTGAAACCACTCACAATACAAACAGGGTCGCTTACCGTATTATCTCTTCCGATTGGAAGGTGCACTTCTCCTGATGCTTCGATTACGGTAGGAGACTTCGACTTCAGTTGGGCCTCAGCAGCATTCTTCACAGCGGTTTTCGATCGGGTGATCCTGTTATTTCCCTCCGTCTTCGTTCGTCCGGAGCGGGTGGCCCACATGCACTCGCTTCAGCCGTCGATTGTGTCTTTGGCTAAGAAAGGAATAAAGAAGCTCCCACTTCTGACGCCACTTTGTAATACGCCTCTCGCCGGTTTCGGGCAAAGTCAGGATGCTACTCGAGAGAGGGTATTACTTAAGCACTCCTGGATGCAGAAATAGTTCAATTTTCTTATTCCCACAATCACGGAGTACCGTGTGGGTTCTTGATTTCCCTTTCCCAGTTATTAAAGTCCAAAGATTAGAAAATAAAAATAACGGCTGTTACGGTCTTTAATTTGAATTTAGACAAGATAAACTTAACTGGTTATAGCGAATCAAATGTTTCTATTAATCAAAATATAAGAGTTAACAAAAGTTCAAAGATGAAAGTAGTTGATCCTTAAATGTAAAATTAATCAAGTTATACGATAAATAATGCTGCAGCCTACCGCCTCTTCCTATCTACCGTCAGAACTCAGCCCAAATTTCCAATAAACCAAATTTCCTCACAGCTATATCTTTAACGAGCAGAAAACTTCCCACTACTTCTGTTCGGAGAATTGATTCGGCACAACCCAGCCTATCTTCAATCTGGCGCAGCCCGTCTTCATTCTGAGTGTCCAGGAGTCAGACCCCTCCCTTTATACGGCGGAATTCGAGTTTGTCTTACGTCATTGAGTTGACAGGAGGGTGCCTTAATTTCATATTTGTAATTCGTACTCTCTAGTAATTCATCTACACATTGTTTTTTAATTAACGTCGAGTGTGCTCCTGTATCTAGGAGAGCAGTTAAATCTTGGTTATCAGTGCTACAATTTATTATTAAATCTAGGAGGTCTGCACCTATTATCCTGATGGAGAGTTTGTGTGTGTATCTGGGTTCATTACTGTAATTTAGGAGGGAGGAGGTTGAACTGCTGCCTCCAAAGTAGGGTCTAAAAAAGGGCTCGAATGGTCTTCTATGGGAGGACCTGGGTCATATTCTACGGGATTACCATACGCTGGAGGGTGTTCTTGAAAACTGTACTCTGGGGAAAATGATTCCTCTACGGGTACTTCTACATTAGGGCGGGTCGTACTCAGGTGACAACATGAATCTGAAGGAAATCCTACCATCAGGGGTGTCTAAATTATGTTTTTACATGGGGAATTCAAATATGAGCTTATTTTTTGGATAGGATAACTCTAACCTACATCATTTTGTATTTCTAAATTGCCAATTTTACCCTTTTGAACCCCTTTATAATATATTAAAAGATATAAGGTAAATCATTTATATTGACAAGGCCAAATCAACTTTACATATATTTATTAATAGGTGAACTGCATGTATATCACTGGATATAATTACAAAGATCATTCTCCTGACATCTTGAACTTTGCCAGGTTGCACAAATCCTGCTTTGACTCAGACTTGGACATCAGCTTCCTGCTGGTCTCCTGAGCCCTGATCCCTCCATCCCTCTTTTCCTGTGAGAAGTACTTAGCAGAAGCCTCAGTCACCATTTTAACAACCCTCTCAATGCTTTGTGTGCGGCAAGGCCAGTTGCGCACCTCCATGGGGGTGTTGATGAAGTTTTACACCTCTGAGGTGCTTAGAAAGCAGGTGAGAGGTGGCTCTGACACACCTTCTGACCAGCTGATCAAGTCTCCGATGCTGGAAGCATCACAATTGATGTCAGGTGTCCTTCTGCTCCTAACAGAGGAGTCCCCCAGCTGAGTGTCCGGGTCCCCCTCTCCCCTGATGGCCAGGATTCTCTCCACCCCTTCAATCCTCTCCTCTGATCCTCAGAGCAGAGTAGTGTTTGGAGGATGACTTCACTGTGGGCATACCAAGCAGATCTTCTCACAGTTGGCATCACAATATCCAGCACCTCCTTTCTCTGGGACTTGAGGCAGTCCAGCTGAAAGAGGATGTGCCTAGGCCCTTCGATCCAGGAGTGCTTGACCTTCACGTTGAACCAACATGGGTAATACACTCCAATGATGAATTCCACAATGAATTGCAGAATCTTCAGGTTCTTTCCTTTAAGTCCGTGCTTTGACACCCAGAGCCTGAGAAGTCTGTTCGCTGTGGTGAGCCAGCGGCTGTGGTTTACTGGTCCTATCTCTAACAGAGCCAGCCCTGCAGGAAGTACTCCATCCCTGACTGCACAGACAATTTTATAGCCATAGTATTGATCAGTTGAGAGATCTTGAATGACTTTGTCAGGAAGCTTGATCAGTGGAGGGCCAACAGAGATTCGGGTGAAGTTTGGATTGATATCAAAGTCTGTAGCAGAATCAAGGAGCTTTCCTATTGGCCCGGATAATTTTTTGTCTGACAGAGTAGGGCCATCAAGGTCAACAATGAGATGGCGCAGGGGAAGTTCAACAGTGTGCAGGTTGCACACCAACCAGACCAGCTTTCTCCCCAGGTGCAGCTCCAGCTTACGCATTACTCCAGCTTTCACACCAGTGTTGACATTTGTTGAGTCCCCTCCAATGGCCAACAAGGTTAGTTGTTAATTAAATTTTGCTCAATGTATCACTATAATATGCGTAGAAATAGCTTTTTCTAAAATATAACAGAATAATACTCACATGTGAACAGTAACAAAAAAAATATCAGTAGATAATCACTAAATCTATCCCCTCACTGCAAGCCGAGGTGGTAAAATAGCTTCATAAATCATGAGTCACTTCAAATATTTCACAAAACGTTTTAGAATGTTCTGAAACGTTACATTCTAGCCTCTGAGAAAGGTGGCTCAGAAAATGGCCTTATGCGCGCCAGAAAACCGTCAAAATATTTCATATACCAAACTGTATGATAATTACAATTAAGTGGAATGGCACACCTTTTTATTTGAGTATTTAAATATTATTATTATTATATGAATTACATTATATGTGTTTATATGAATTAGTTAGAACAATGCTCTATGAGAGATAACGTGAGCAGCCATGATAGAAAACGTGAGAAGACATATTCTGGGGTAACTACAATAGTAAAATAATCAACAATTTAATAATAATCAACTGCAAAATGATGTAGGTTAGGGTTATCAGAATTAAATATTTTCTTCAGAATTGTGTTCTATACACCAAAATATGTCATTTGAACACCCCTCTCCATTGATTTAAAAAAATGCATAGTATGACCCGCCCTACTTCTACATACCGAACTAGATGACCTTGCTGGTTGTACTGAGGTTTGTACATGGGGTAAATTTGTGGTTGACTGTGGTCGTAATCTATTGGGTTGGTGGTTCGACTGAGGCTGGGAATGGACTGGTTTCGGGGGATTGGATGAATTTTGGATTACGTTTTGGGAACATGGGTGGTTTGGTTTTTGAAAGTGGGGTCTATACCCTACAGGGACTTTATCAGCACACTTTTGGCGATCGCCATGGCGATGACCATGTTCGTGACAGTGGGAGCAATAAGAGGGATAATTGCCCTGATTTATCATGTGCCCAAAGCTATCGCAGTTAAAACACTGTGGAGGAGGGCGTGTACTCTGGGTTTGAGGGGCTTGTTTCTGGGGTGGTGTTCCCTGCATTGGCCTCGATTTATAGGGTTGTTGTTGTTGCTGTTCGTGTTGTGGTTGCTGCTGCTGAATGTAATGTACAGGGGTTTCTCTATTGTTTCGGTAGTTCTGGTTTGCTAAATCGGGGTAATGTTCCCGTGTTTTGTTTATGGCTACACTTACAGGTTTGTCAACATTTATAAACTCCTGAAACTTTTTTCAGGTGCTCCGGGTAGGTTTTCGTAAATAGTTGTTGCTACTATTAGATTTCTTTGTCTAGAAGTGAAAGTAATGCCACACGCATTTTCAACGGCACGGAGGGTTTCTCCTACAAGTTTGTGTTTGTGTAATAAAATTTTTTAAATCTTCATGTTCCTCTTTCTTCCATTTAGCTTGGAAGACTGCTTCTAACGTGGCTAAGGGTTGTGCAAGTGTTATTTCTTTAAAAAATTCTAATAAGTTTTGTTTAAAATCGTCCCATGTTGTAGCTTCGCTAATTGATGGGACGTAGGTGACTCTGTCATGAGCATTTCCTTCTTTAGGGCCGATAAATCTTTTTGCTTCCCTAATTTTTATATCATCATCGGTGATGTTTTCGCGTAAGAAATTTTGCTCTAAAGATTCAATCCAAGATCTTACGCGTGATTCAACAAAGCGATTATGTATGGTCCCCTTAAAAATTAAAACAGTATGGTGAAGCTTTACTAGTCTGCCTAAGTTAACATATGCTGGGGCGGGGTTTTGAGATAGATATATTTGCTTGTTCTGGATCTGAAGTTTGTGTGTTTGTGAGTATGTTTGAAGGGCGCGGGGTTGGTGGAAAAATGGGTGTAGAGAAATTTTCGATGTCAGAAAGCGCACCGTCTGAATCGCTTATACGTTTATGTACTATTAATGTGCTTTAATTACCGTATTTGACGGCTTACAAGACGCTGCGCCGTGAAAGACGCACCTTAATTTTGGAAAGGTAAATTGAAGAAAAAAGTTTTTGATGCACTTTATTGTTAATACAATGGATATGTAAAATTCAATAAAAAGAAAACCCAAAAGCCAGTAAAGAAAGATAATATGATTATTACTCTTATTATTTGTTGTATATTTGTTGTATATTATTTGTGCTGTATTGCCACTTTCGGCTTCTAAGGCGCATGGCGATGTTTTTAAAGGTATTTATAATGAAAAAAAGTGCGTCTTATAAGCCGACAAATACGGTAGGTCTGCTTGACCGATCTTAATTTATGGAGTAACCACTTAAAGAGTTCTCCTAACTACACTATGTAAAAAAAATACACATTAAATAAATGCACAATAATTTGCCTAACTAAGGGAGAATTTGAAAAGATTGCAAACAAAATAAAAAAATGTAAACAAGATTGCACTCGAATGTACGTGAAAGCATGGTTATACTGTGTTTGGTACATTAAATAAAATTATACTGTACTAACTAGAATAGTAAAAATAACTGAAAATAACTCTCTGAAAATAACTCTGTGAAAATAACTGTGAATTTTAACTCTGTGACATTAACTCTGTCATATTTAATTCTGCGACAATAACTCTATGACAGTTAACTTCTGTGACAATTAATGTTTCAATAAAAGAAAATGTATCACTGGGGTTTGACTGACCATGGAAGATTTTTACTGGGGTTTATATACCCCAAAACTGCTAACATCATTATTATTAAATGCTAAAAAGGCTTTATTATTTTTGCACAATATTCGAAAATAAAGTAAAATTTTTAGTTGTGGTAAGACTTGAAGGAGTAAACAAAA
The DNA here is from genome assembly GCA_023014485.1 of Bathynomus jamesi. Lineage (NCBI taxonomy): Eukaryota > Metazoa > Arthropoda > Malacostraca > Isopoda > Cirolanidae > Bathynomus > Bathynomus jamesi. Next base: position 88,335 of record JAJOZX010002202.1, read on the forward strand.
TATTTGAAGATGAAACCATATTTTTATCTTATACCGCAACTTTTCAGATCTGGTGTTATCATGATCTGCCAAGTTAACTAAAAGTGGAAATCGGACTATGCATCTTTACACTAAAATATGCATATGAGTAAAATTTTAAGGTTTAAGATGTACAATTTAAATGCTTAGGCAAGACATGATCTCATCTTTTATAATGAAAGAGAATGTATACAAAATATGAACTTTGCAAAGCTTAAGCAGGATTCCTTATTAAGCGAAATCTAAAAAAATGATTATGAGATTTTAAAAAAGAACAAGTCACCAACTATTTGGCAAAGTAGAAGGCAAATCAAAAATTTTCTCCCAACTCGCGTTGGGCGATTTTGGTCCTTATGTGAAAATGAATACACACACGTACATATATATGAATATAGGCATTATATAAAGTTAAATATATAAGAATATACAGGATTATATAAATACATGAACCATATAAACACATGAATTTTAAAATGGATACAAGAACTATATAAATGAATACAAGAATTACATGAAGAATATGATAGCATAGGAATATGGGAATTATTTATGGTTCATTTTTATATATACATATATATATATATTATATATGTATGTGATATATTATATATATATATATATATATATATATATATATGTATGTATATATATATATACAGGGCGTCCCAAAAAAATGTATACACACTTTAACAGCTGATAGCTCAATTGATGTTTCTTTCTTTCCAAGTTAAACCCATTAGAATTAATAATGGCAGTCAGACTAAGCTTTGAACAAAGGAAATTCATTCTAAAATGCTACTGGAAGTGTGAAAACGCAGTTGAAGTGCAAAGACAGTTTAGGAGGGAGTTTCAAACAGATCCACCAACGCGACTTACCATCACTCGAATTAGAGATAAGTTTGAGGCCGATGGAACTGTTCAGAATGTCAACAAGAAGCGTTCCGGAAGACCACGGACATCGACAAGCCCCACAAAGCAAGAAAGAGTACTGGAAACGTATCACCAAAGTCCAAGAAAATCTTTGCGGCAAGCGAGTCGTGAGGTAGGAATTTCAGAATCGTCTGTCCAACGCATTTTGAAGCGCTGTCAATGGAAAAGTTACATTCCAAGATTAGTCCATGCTATTAATGAAGATGATCCGGACCGAAGAGTGGAGTATTGCGGGTGGTACTTGGCACGATGTGGATGTGGATTGGACGAAGGGGTTTCGTAGAATACCCTCCGCGTTCACCAGACCTCACACCACTAGACTTTTTTTTATGGGGATACTTAAAAGACAAAATCTACGCTATAAAACCTGCAACAGTCGCTGAATTAAGAGGAGCCATTGAACGAGAATGCACACAAATACCAAACGAAATGTTTCGTGATGTTTGCGATTCCATTGCTTCGCGTTATCAGCAGTGCCTGGACCAGAACGGACGTCAGTTTGAAAACAGGCGTTGACAAAACAATTAAATAATGTCTGTAGATTCTATTACATTTTGAAAATGAAATGTGTTTTAATAAACACTGCCTTTATAAGTATTTAAAGTGTGTATACATTTTTTTGGGACGCCCTGTTTATATATATATAATACTGTTGAATGTTTTTCCGTTGTAAGGACAAAATCCCCCCTGCGATGAACTGTTCTGTCGTTTATTTGTTTACCTGCCCTGGTTGTTCCCAGGGGAACTACGTTGGCAGCACAGTTCGTTCTTTGCAGGCAAGATTTTGCTCCCATATGGGTATTAGCCACAGGACAGGGAAAGTTTTATTGAAAAAGGAACAGTCTGCCATTAGATATCATTCTGTTAAGTGTAAGGTTGATATTTCCGTTAATAACTTTAAAATTCTTAAATCATTAAAATGTCCATCCTCTCTCCGTATTTACGAATCTTTGTGCATTAAATTTCTGAACTCCAGTTTAAATATTGATTCTAGCTGTTACCCCCTTTATATTAATTAGAATACCTACAAACTAAATTTTTTTTATTTTTTGTTTTTTCCCCTTGACCCTGTCTCCTTTTCGCCTCAGTTGTTTGTGGTTGTCAAGTGAGCATGGTATGTTTGGTGCACTTTTGCGTTTTTTCATTTAACTTTTTATTAGTAAAGTTTTTAACTAATTTATGTTTGAATGTTTTTAGTTTTTAAGTTTTATTTTTATCATGCGTATATTTGTCATGTACGTAATTTTTACTTTTTGTTTTTGGCTTATGCTTGTTTTATGCTTTTTAATTTTTATTCTTGAAGTGGTTTTATTCTGTACTATAAATTAGTTTTAGTTTTTGACATTCGTATATTTTTGTCAAGCATTAATTTTAGCTTTTTATTTATTAGGCCTTGAAAATGGGTAGAGTTGCCCGAAACGTCGGCTGCAGCCAAATATAATGTCTTTTTTGCTCTACGTCTTCGTTTTTATCCTAACTGTAAAACTACTTCTCCTTAGGAGGGATCCTATTTCATATATATATATATATATATATATATATATATAATATATATAGTATGCATATATATATATATATGTATATATATATATGTATATATATATATATATAGTATATATGTGTATATATATATATATATATATATATATATATATATATATATATAGTATATATGTGTGTGTGTATATATATATATATATATATATATAATATATATATATATATATATATATATATATATATATACACATATATAGCATATATATGTATGTATGTATATGTATATATGTATGTTTTTTTTTCCTTCCTTCGAGAGGTCAGGTAGTGTATGGTCACAACCGTGTGAAGAAAAGGAAAAAGGTCGGGCCGAATCGCGGAGAGATAAGTATTATAAATACTCTTCTTTTACAGATCTTTTGTCGGTAGCTTAATTCTATATTCATTTAATATAAATTTGTTTTACAAGAACCTGTTTCGGTGTTTCAAGAACGCGGTAGACCTACGTTGTAATTTATTAATTTCCAAACGCTCGTTTTTTTGGGTTTTTTTTTGCGTTTTTTGTTTTTCAACTAATTAAAAGCATGGCACCCCTGTCAAGTACTTGTAGTCGATGTGAAGGGAAATTTGCCGTTTATGCGTTTACAATGGCTAATAATAATGAACAGTTAGTTTGCAGGTGGTGTTCAAGCATGGAAGTGCTGAGGAACGAGTTAGAACGTGAGAGGGAGGCAAGGGTGAGGCTTGAAGAAAGCGTGATGCTCCTGACAGCAAAATTGGAATCCATTGAGACTCCAATTAAGAACCCTCCTGCCTCAATTTCTACTGATAATATAAATATTATTAATAGCCCTCTCTCTTCCCCTAGTTCCCAACCCTTCGTTTGAGTGCGTAATAGAGCCCCATTGAGAAAACCTAAGACATGTCTACCAGTAATAATAAACAATAAGTTTTCTGTTTTAGGTTTCGATGATGCTGATGAAACGGAAATACGACTCGTTGGCGATTCCATTGTTCGAGGGCAGCTCGAGGAATTTTGTGGGAGAAACCCTCGTCGTAGGCGCCGTTACTGCTAACCTGGTGCGAGGGTGGAGGATATAACTAATAGTGTTGACCAATTTACAGAAGGTACCTCCGAGGACACAACGTATGTTATTCATGTCGGAACTAATAACGTTTTAAATTCTAGATCGGAAGAACTACTGGCTAGGTACAGGGACTTACTAGAGCGATTAAAGGAAAAAACTAATAAGATTGTTTAAACAGGTATACTTCCTCGAATTACACCAGTACACATTTGAAAACTTGTCGATCGATTTTTACAAACTAGTTGGTGATTCTATATAATTTGAGTGCGCTGATCTCAAAAATATAGTTAGTTTTTCCCTATCACGTATGGTTTTCTTACTACAGGGTGTGTCATAAATCCCCCATTTATCCCCAAATGTGAACCATCTTATCGAGACCAACATTGGATTGCACATGCTAAACCATAAATTTTGTTGTTATAGACTACAGTAACGCTTACATAATAATGTAGGGTAAATATATATAACAACCAGTCCCGTTCCCAGCAAAATACTCTCTCCCCTCCCATCAATGGGTGGTTAACATTTGGGGACAGATGAGGTATTACAACACCCCTTGTAGCACGAAATCTTTAGGTGATAGAGTAAAACCTAATTAAAGCAGAATTAAATAGCTCCTAGCTCTTGGACAAGCATATTGCTTGTTTATGAAAGAATAAAAAAATATCTGAAAGAAACAAAATATATTTACCTTCTTTACTTGCAAACATTTCAGGACTTATTCCAAAGACTTAAGACTACGAAGGTAGATCTGACTAATGACGACTAAACCGGTGCTTCTTTGATGTTTTCTTATGCTGTGCGTTAGGCTGATCTCGTTGCAGACACCAGCAGTAATCCGCCATCATATTTGTATGCCATCTTCCTTGATATCTTCTTTCCATGGTTTTGATGTCCTGGTGAAATCGTTCCCCTTGCTCCTCACTGCCATCTCCGAGATTTTCGGGAAAACGGTCAAGATGCGAAAATAAGAAGTGAACTTTCAGGCTCATGTTGCAGCCTAAGGCGCAAAACTTTTTAAGCATATTTTCCACCAGTCTTTCATAATTTTGGCTTTTGTAGTTTCCCAAGACGTTTTCAAGAACATCTTTGAAACCAAGCCATGCTTCTTTTATTGGTCATTGTGTTCAGGAAATGATCGTCTGTCAATAACTTTCTAATCTGAGGACCTATAAAAACACCTTCCTTTATTTTCTCGTAGCTAATCTTTGGATATTTTGAACAAATGTACTTGAAACACTCACCTTCTCTATTCAATGCTTTGACATACTGCTTCATCAAGCCTAACTTAATGTGCAAGGGTGGTAGGAGGATTTTATTTGGTTCAACTAGATGTTCATGTAAAATGTTCCTTGATCCTGGGGTAAGATTCTCTCAAGGAGGCCAAGTTTTCCTCTTCCAGTGCTGGTCACGTGCTCGACTATCCCATTCGCAGATGAAACATGGCATCTTAGTGTATCCTGATTGCTGCCCAGTAACATGCAAAGGACTTTGAGATCCCCACACAATATCCATCTGTGATTTTGATACTGAATTTTTTCCAGAAGCAGTTTCATGTTATCATAGGTCTCTCTTAAATGAGTAGAATGGGCCACTGGGATTGATGCATATTTGTTACCGTTGTGCAGTAACACTCCTTTTAGACTGGTTTTAGAGGAATTTATAAACAACCTCCAGTCACTGGTTTGGTATTCGATGCCTAGCTTGCACACTAATCCTGTGATGTCCTTGCAAAATACCAAGGGACCATCTTCTTCGAAAAAAGGCACGGTCTTTCTCACGATTTCTGTACCAAGAGAAGTATGTGTCGGATGCCAATAAATTGTTCTCCTGCAATCTAGACCCCAAAAGTTCTGCAGAGTTCTTAGGCAGATTCAAATCCCTGACTAAGTCATTTAGTTCGGCTTGGGTTAATGGTTTAGGAGGATCTCGGTCAGCTGTTGGCTGTTTATAAAACATCATCATTGTCTGGATTTGGAGCTGAATCAGAATCTGAATTGTATTGATCCAGACTCTCGGGTGGGCGTGGAATAGGAACTTCTGGACCATTGGGTACCGGCCTTATTGCAGATGGAAGACTTGGGTATTGAAGGCTCTCTTTATTCTTTGCATTATAACCTTTAACATTGCAAAAACAGAAGTAGCAGTCGTCGGTATGGTTTCTAGGCTCGCGCCATTACCATAGGGATCCCAAATGGCAAACTTTTCTTTTTACCTTTGCTCCAATTCCTTAGTGCCGCAACACACGTAAGACAAACCTTGTGTGGAGCCCAACTTTTGTCTTGATCGCCTAATTTAATTCCAAAATAAGCATGATAAGCTCTCTTAATGAAGGTCGTTACATTTGTCCTTTGTTTTACAACAACATACCGACCACAAATATAACAAAATATGTCTGGACTATGGGTACATCCTCTAGAAGCCATTATTAAAATTTTAAAGACGTAATGTTAGAATTATCATCTGAAAAATATGAAAAAACGAAATTAATTAAAGATAAAAAAGGTAAAAAATTACAAAACGCCCCAAAATTGTTTTGCTAATAACTTTAAAACTGTGGGTGATAGAAAAAACTGGTAGCATTTTTTAATTCAGCGCAGCGAACTGCTTCAGAATCACAACTCAAAATAAAGAAATCGATTTTCATGCAGACCGGTGTTATCCAACGTAACGATTTCTACAGCAAGGCGACCTATATTAACAATAACCTAATGTCTCTTTGCTAACAGGAAGGAGTGCATTTTGTGAATTTTTGGAACAGTTTCTACGGCAGGAGGGACTTGTTCCTCGGAGATGGACTTCATCTTAATGACGTTGGAGCTGCGCGTTTCGGAAGACTATTTCATAATACTGTCTCTTCTTTTCAGGCTGCCGTAACTCGAACGGTCCCAGCGTAAATTCCACAAATTTCCCCTGCGCTCGCGAAGGTGTCGCAATTACAAACAATTTGAAGGTTCTATCCTTAAATGCTCGTAGCCTAGGAAATAAAAGAAACGAATTTTTTTCTTTAATTGCTTATAAAGCCTATGATATAATTGCGATAAATGAATCGTGGCTTAGCACTGAAACTCGTGACTTTGTAGGGGAGTATCAAATTAAAGGTTATAGACTTTTTGTTAGAAACAGAATAGGAAGGCGAGGAGGCGGTATTATGCTGTATATCAAAGATAATATTGCGAACGTTATAGAAGTAAAGCATACAATTCCAGAACCGATAGATTCGACTATAGCAGAACTTAAATTGAACGATTTCAAACTTCTTGTTGCGGTTATATATAGCCCCCTTAATCAAACAGCTGATACAGATGAAGCGTTATATCGTGAACTAAAGAGAATAATCGGTAGTGAGCAGGATTTAGTTATGGGTGACTTTAATTGCGCCAACATGAATTACGATACAATGCAGGGAGACGCGGAAGGTAATCGTTTAGTTAATTTTCTCGAGGATAGCTTTCTTATTCAAAAGGTTGGGGAACCTACGAGGTTGGACAGTATTTTAGATTTAGTAATAACTACGGATGATAGGCTAATTACTGATCTTCAAGTAATAGAACCGTTAAGCAATAGCGATCACAATATGGTTGAGTTTGTCCTCTCAGTAAGTCACTCGAAACCAAATAACTCGACTAAAATTCCAAACTTCCAGCACGCAGACTTTTGTAAATTTCGAAATAAATTGTCACACATCGATTGGGAAAACGTAATGGGGAACTCCAACGCAAAACTAATGTGGGAATCATTCGAAACAGTATTTAGGACTATAAATGATGAATGTGTACCGTACAAAATTAAGCGTGCGAAAGTAAACAACAAGCCCCTTGTGGTTTACTTCTAGAGTAGAAAACATTATAAAGAGTAGAGATAGGGCTTATAGGCTAAATAAGTGCGATAAAGACAATTTGTGGTTTCGAAACAACTACATATCTTTAACACGTGAAGCGAAAAGTGTAATAAAAAAGTCCATGCGCGAATTTGAAATCTCCATAGCTCGTGACGGTAAAGAAAACCCCAAGCGATTCTTTCAATACGTCAATAATAGAAATCCAGTAAAAAGTGTCTTGGGGCTTTGAAAATGTAAACTGAGATCTAGTTTCTGAAAACAAGCAAATGGCTACCTACCTAAATGAATTTTTTACGCCAGTTTTTACTATAGAAGATATAACGAATATCCCTACGGTCATAGACATAATACCTTTTGATAATGGTAATATTTTGGATAATATCGTGGTTAGTGAAGGGGAGGTAATGCGCTATATTGTTAAAATGAAAATGCGTAAATCAACGGGGCCGGATTCCATATATCCCATACAACTAAAAGAATTAAAAGATAGCATTGTTGTGCCGCTAAGAAAGATTTTTAATGCGTCTATTTCTGAGGGGTGCGTACCAGATAATTTCAAGTTAGCAAACGTAACACCTATCTTTAAGAAATGCGATAAAGGAGCGGCGGGAAATTATAGGCCAATCAGTTTAACGTCTTTTGTAGGTAAGCTACTGCAATCAATAATTAGAGACCGTATATTCGAACACTTAGAATTGCATAAACTAGTTAGAAATAAGCAGCACGGTTTTAGGCGAAACAAATCTTGCTTAACTAATCTTTTAGAATTTTTCCAAACCGTGGTTGACGTTTACGATAGACATCGGGCTGTTGATGTAGTGTATTTATATTTTCATAAAGGGTTTGACACCGTACCGCACAAAAGACTCATTGAAAAAACTAAGGCTCATGGAATCAGGGGTGTAGTAATAAATTGGCTAGAAGAGTGGGTGCGAGGTAGGAAACAGAGGGTGGTCGTTGATGGAGCGGAGTCGTATTGGGCTAATGTAGCGAGTGGCGTTCCTCAGGGTTCTGTACTGGACCCCTTGCTTTTTCTTATATATATTAACGATTTAGATGTCGGCCAAGTCAGTACAGTTTCAAAGTTTGCGGATGACACGAAGTTGGGTGGTAGGGCAATTAATGATGAAGATAGATGAAAAATCCAGGATGATCTGAGCAAAATCATTGATTGGTCAGTCACATGGCAAATGAGATTTAACGTTGATACGTGCAAAATTTTGCATGTAGGTTCGCGTAACCGTAATTTTGCGTATAGTATGTCATGGAAAGTTTTAATAAGTGTAGAGCAGGAAAAAGATTTAGGAGTTATAGTCACTGGTGATTTAAAAGAAGCGAAACAAAGTACAGCAGCGGTCAATAAGGCGAACAAAGTGTTAGGTTTTATAGCTCGAAATTTTGAGTACAAATCGCGCGATATTATAGTTCCTCTTTATAAATCATTAGTTAGACCCCATTTGGAGTACGCGGTCCAATTTTGGAATCCGCATATGCGCAAAGATATAAACAAAATCGAAAGAGTTCAAAGACGAGCAACCAAGATGATTCCGTCGCTTAGGTCAAAGTCGTACGAGGATAGGCTTAAGGAGTTTAAATTGACTACACTCGAGACCAGGAGGCTAAGGGGTGATCTAATCCAGGTTTTCAAAAGTATGAATGGGTTCGATAACGTAGATAGAGATAGCTTTTTCGAAATATCTCAGTATAATAGGACTAGAAATAACGGGTGTAAGTTGACAAGTAGAAGGTTCGAGACAGCAGTTGCCAAAACCTTTTTTACGCATAGAATAGT
>JAJOZX010002202.1:102500-120000 GCA_023014485.1 Bathynomus jamesi
CAGATGAAATTTTTGGAATGGCAAGTATTTCTTCGACACCATCACCAGACACAATAATTGGCAGTCTATCTACCTTTTCTTTATCAGTCAAATCAAGCATAATTTTTCCATCCCAGTGAACAACAAGCACCTTATTGACCAAGGATTCTTTAATTTTCTTTTCATGCTGTATTGCAGCTTCTAGGCGGTGCTTCTTTCTGGCTCTGTATACCGTTGAATGGCTGACGGAAATCTCAGGACGCTGAATCACTTGACTCCTTATTAGTGACGTTAGGAGATGGACAGCCTCCCTATCACTCATGAAAGTTCTGTCTAGAGTGGCGCAGAGGTCTGGAGTCATGATGGACTTTTGTTTTTTTGCAAATGAAGTTCCCCCAGTTGTACCTCCAACAGTTGGCAAGTAATCAGAATCATGAGAAGAGGAGGAACTCTCTGTATCTGATTTAGTAGAATCACTTGTTTTAGTCGAATCCACAGTTTTTGGTGTGCTTGCTATTTCTTTCTTGCATCTTTGTTTTCTCTTTTCTTCATTTGCTACTCTTTCAAAACGTCGCCTTTCCTTCTCCATTGTTACCTTGTCTATTCCAGCCATAGTTCCCCGTCGTCCAGGCTCTCTTTGAGCTTGCAAGAACTGAAGGTCCTCGGGGTTCTGGATCAGTTTTGCTGCATCAGCGTGAGCTATATCAAATAGATTTGGGAAAGTGCTGATAAAATCTTCTCTTTTCTTGTTTTCTGTAGTAGAACTTCTAGTTTTATTCTTTTGTAGCTGCTTCCATGTGGCATACAAACCTCCAATTTTTGTAATAACATGTTTGGGTCTAGTTGGGATTCTGGCTTTGTTCCAGAATAGCAATATTTCATCAAAAGTTTTGTTGGCTGCTTCTTTGATTGTGTCATTCTCTTCCCGATAGAAGTAATAAAATCGCTTCAGGACATCTCCAATACATGGTAACTTAGATCCCCTGATACTGTGAGCAAGACTGCTCCCTATAAGAAAAATTTCTTGTCTTTTTTGTCTAGCTGCCATGAATCTGAAACAAAAGAATTATATGAAAGTTATCAACATACTGTTACTGTTTCATAACTGTTTCTATTTAGTTTATTTTTATTAACTTAAGAAATGTACAGTGTTGGTGGGTCAACTAGTGACAAGTTAAAGAGCAAAACACAATTCCAACAAACTAATTTCCAACAATACTACAAAATAATTTTATGTGCTCAATTAAATTAAAAAAAAAAAAATTTCGAGAACATTCCTTAAGCTTTACGTACCTAATATTACATTTATAAATAATGAATTTGAATATAAAATAACTAAATAACGGCATATAATGCTGAAAATAAATAGTTATTAATTTCTCAAGTTTGTCAGATTTTAAAATAATCGTCTTGTTATGAATGTAGTTGTTATTTATAGATTTTACCCAAGCAAGCCAAACTTTACAAGGCATGAGGCACCTTAAGATGTTCATTAAACTTCACAAAATTCCATAACATCAGTTTACACAACTAATCGAATATTTTGAGAGGGTGAGACTTTCAAAAAACAAAAACATTCAACCCTTATAAGGGTGAAACACCCTAATATATATATATATATATATATATAGTATGACCGCAAAGTATTAGTGCAAATTGCTATGCAATGTTGATTCATTGTTGCAAAAAAAGGGGGGTTAGCACCCATGGGGAGTGGGTATTCAAGCAAGTGGAAGGTTGTTTAGCCTCCAATGTGCATGAAGGGGCGAGAGGGGGTTGGTCCGGGTCAGTGATCTCCCCCAGAAAGGGGTTCCCTAACCGAGGAAGGTAACCTAAGAGAGGATAGGAGGAGATAATATGTTTTCACAGGCATATCTCGTCGCATACTAAAGTTCTTGGCTGCCTCAGCTGTCTTAGAATTCTTAGTCAGTAAGTTTGCTTAATTTGGCTTAGGCGGCGTAATTGGTTTAGAGGGCTTAATCTGACATAGAAGGCGTAATTGGCTTAGAAGGCTTAATCTGACTTAGGCGTAAAAGGCTTGTTTAGAAAGGAGTATTGCAATATTTTTAATGTAATTTAAAACCAGCTTTTGGAGCATATTAAACCTTACTAATCACATGCTAAATTAGATATTCTTCAGTGCAATTTTCGAATTAAACACTGCCTTGAAGATTTGACTCCTAATACAGTGTATTCTCACAAACACATTTTAAAACGTAGAAGATCGGATCATCCTATCTAGCAATAAAGAATTATGAATTGCTTCGACATATATATATATATATATATATATATAATATATAATGTAAAGAACCGCTTTTTAGAAGTGTCCGCACAAGAGGAGAGGAGAAAACTAGCAATGAAAAATTAGGCACCCCCCAGGAATCGAACCCGGGATCATCCGATAGATGGTCAGATATGCTAACCACTACACCAAGAGCCTCCATGCTCTCAAAGCTCGTAATTCCCACGTACCTCGAGCGGAATCAAATGCCTCTTGAAGGGCACCTTCTTATGCCATATCTACATACATTTTAACTGCATACGACACACAGTGTATATATAATGTACAGAATGACGCTTTTTAGAAGAGTGTTCGCACAAGAGGAGAGGACTAAACGAGCAATAAAAAATGAGGCACCTCCCAGGAATCGAAGCCGGGATCATCCGAGTGCCGGTCAGATATGATAGCCTCCACGCTCTCAAAGCTCGTAATCCCCACGTACCTCGAGCGGAATCAAATGCCTTTTGAGAGGCACCTTCTGATGCCGTATATATATATACACATTTTAACTGGAAACGACACACAGTATATATAATGTAAAGAATGACGCTTTTTAGAAGAGTGTCCGCACAAGAGGAGAGGAGGAAACGAGCAATGAAAAATGAGGGTTCGATTCCTGGGAGGTGCCTCATTTTTCATTGCTCTTTTTCTCCTCTCCTCTTGTGCGGACACTTCTAAAAAGCATCGTTCTTTACGTTATACAGGGTGTTTCAAAACATGTGGGACACACTTTCAGGATAGATTCAGGACCTGAAAACAATGAAAAAATTTTATATAAACATATTCCCGAAATCACTTTGTTTCCAAGTTACAGCTAGTTATGTGTTCCAGCAAGTATCCGCCTTACCTTTGAAGGAAATGCTCAAAATGACCGCCTTGCGCTTGAATACAAGCCTGAACACGCCTCGCCATAGACTGCCTGACGCGCTAAAAAATTTCAGGTATTGCTCGGATTTTCTGGCATCCTTGTTCTACCATTTGGCGAAGCATTTCAACGTTGTCAATGGGTGTCACGTAAACGATGGATTTCAGATGACCCCACAGGTAAAAATCGAGTGGATTCAGGTCCGGGGAGCGAGCAAGCCTCTAAATAAAGAGAATGATGGAATGGTGTTTTATTTAATCCTTTTGGTTGTAAATGATATTATTATTTAATTATACCAAATGGTTGCCTTCTAAAACGGCAGACGGATTTCTAAGAAAACAGTAAAAAATATCTGAATAGCGCAATCTGGCAGCTGAAAAGCTAATATACACACCTGCCTTTAGGTCTTCAACGTCAGCTGGTTAGTTAAGCCAATTGGTGGATTAAGCCAACTGGCGGATTATACCAACTGGCGGAAAGCCAACTGTTGAGAATATATGCTTTAATTAATTAAATAGCGCAATCTGACAACTCAACCCTAATAATGTTCACCTGAAAAAGTCATTTACGCCTTCTAAGAAGCCTTCTAAGCCACCTGGCTGATTAGGACCTTATAAAATAGCGGGCGCGCGGATGAACTCTCAATATGCGCTTGGCAGGAGCCAGGCGAACACTCTTCTCGTCTTCTCCTTTCTTTCTTAGGTTAAGTATACCCCTTTGGGTGGTGAGGCCGTCCCAACTTCTTCCCTAAAGAGGTCAGGTAGACTCCCCCGGCTTGCTGGGGGAGTTGTTCCCCTTCATTGCAACTTGGGGTATAATCATTAACCACTCCCCCTTGTTGCATAACCTCTTGCGACATTCCCCCCTCCCCCTTTGCAACATTGACCAACATTTGCAATTGCATTGCACTCTCTTCTTTTTCGGTCATAGTACTAAATCCTATTCATAATAGATGTATTCTCTAGATATTTGTGGTTAATTCCCCTGAAAAATAAATCGCCTGAAACAGTTGCTAAAGCCACCAAAACGCTAATGTTGAAAGAAAACAGGATTCCTAGCTATTTTTTTTACGGACATGGTGAAAGAATTTATAGGCCGCGGGGGAAAGAATTTATAGGCCGCGCTTTTCAGAACATGTTGACAGAGTTTAATATCAGTTACTACACTAGCAATTCTATACATAAGGCCTCTTTAGCTGAAAGAGTTCAGCGTACCATAAAGGAACGCATGCATCGCTATTTCACACATAAAAATACATATACATATAAAGACATTCTGGATTCGCTGGCGTCATCCTACAACCGTTAACACCACAGTGCGATTGGGACAACACCTAACGCACAAAGAGCGTGAGGTGAGAAATGACACTCGTAGAGTGCCACCACACTCAATGATTATGTAAGGCTGTCGCGTTCGGGTAATAAATTCGCGAAGGTTTGAGCAACGTTGGACACGTGAGATTTTTAAAGTTAGGGCTATGAGACCGAAAACGAGATAATGCTGTATTACGTTGAAGATTGTAATGGGGAATAAATTACAGGAGGCTTTTACGGCGAAGAGCTGCAGAAAGTTACATGTAATTTTGGAAAAACGTGTTTAAAATTTAAAAAAATTTAGGTAGCAAAGGTCCAGAAAATAGAAAAATGTACGTGGTGAAATAGTTAGGGTACCCAGAAAGCTTCAACACATATATAAAAGCTGATGCAATAATGAAGCTTTAATAGGATGCAACATGGCGCCTAACCACTTGTACTTCACATTCCCTCTTCTCTCTTTGTACATCCTGGCAACACTCTGCCCAACTTTGTAAAAGAACTCCACGGGCCCATCGAATTGGGTCGTGAATCATATGAGGTAGGAATATGCGAAATTCAAGTGTCTACCAAGTTTTTAAGTATTTATAATAAAGAATCCGTTTTACGATTCTCAGAAACCGTGATCAGTGTGAAAAGGCCAGTATAACTCGGGACGAATCCATGCGTGCCGCCTGTAGTGGAGAGCCACAGTACTACACTACAATAGTAACACTAGGCCTGGATCATTATGGTGCAGCCGAGGATGTTGTGAGAGACTTAAATGGTAGTTTGAAAATATCAAATCTTACGGATGATTTATATACGAAATCGTGAACAAAGATACCCCGGCAGATACTCTGATTCTAAAATCAGAGGCTAACAGAAATATTAAAGACAAAGGGCTGTTCAAAATTATAACCGAGGGCCGATATGGAGCAGCTCTCCAAGGAGATTCCTTTCACGGAACACATGAATTCGTTTTTCTTTTTCCTTGTGGGTTTGCAGCATTCATTCATTTCACGTGTTTAATTGTGAAATTTATCCCATATACAGTATATATATATATATATATAATATATATATATATATATATATGTGTGTGTGTGTGTGTGTGTGAAACATTGAAAATGTGATATATACAGTAAACGCTATTATGAATTAATTTATAAAACAATCCTCATAGCTTTATCATTTAATAAAATTTTGAAAATACAAGAATTATTCTTATCTCAAAACACACAATAAAAACAAAAAAAATCACTAAACTTCTTAGACGACCTGGCATTCGTTGGAGCGAGTGTCCTAAGTAAAACTTCATTCCCCATTAGGGCGGGTCGTACTCAGGTGACAACATGAATCTGAAGGAAATCCTACCATCAGGGGTGTCTAAATTATGTGTTTTTACATGGGGAATTCAAATATGAGCTTATTTTTTGGATAGGATGACTCTAACCTACATCATTTTGTATTTCTAAATTGCCAATTTTACCCTTTTGAACCCCTTTATAATATATTAAAAGATATAAGGTAAATAATTTATATTGACAAGGCCAAATCAACTTTACATATATTTATTAATAGGTGAACTGCATGTATATCACTGGATATAATTACAAAGATCATTCTCCTGACATCTTGAACTTTGCCAGGTTGCACAAATCCTGCTTTGACTCAGACTTGGATCTTTGGATCCTTGATCTTTGCGGGAAAAGATTGGTCACTGCCCTCAGCTTCCATCATCACATTGGTCAGGTCAATCCGCCCATCAAAGAGGATGCAAGAGATCCCCCCCTCCTCCCTGCACTTCTTCTCGAACTGTTCCCCCAGCTCTCTCATCTGCTTCTACTGTGCTCTCTTGACCTTGCTCTTATCAATCACTTTACTTGTATTGTCTTCGGTGATGATTACTGCGTCAATCAGAGCTGCTGTTGCTATCGCTGCAGTTGGCCTCAGCCCTATGCCATACCTTACACTAGCAAGGGCAATGTTTTGAATCTCATCATAGTTTTTCTGTACCATTGCCGAAGCTGCTCGCTCAGGGTCAGTTTGAGGGAAGAGCTCAACTTCAGGAACAAACTCATCTTCATCACCACTTCTCTCCAATTCCAGATCCTCATCACCATCTGCCAAAAATCTCTTAACATCCTTCCTGGCTGCCTTCTCTGCTACTGCAGCACTTTCCTCCTTGCTCCTTCTCCTTTTCTCTGCCTTCCTTTCCATCCACTGCCTTTTCAATGTCCTCACCTGTCTCTTGTGCTCTGGTAGATCAGGACCCCCTATTTGGTGGGGTCCCTTACTTCCAACCTTCTCTTTCTGTCCCTTGATGTAGGCAAGATCTTTCACAGGAATCTTTTTCTCTCTGCTGCAAGAACAGTTAATGTGGGCTTGGATAACACAGCCCTCACAGCCTCCCCCCTCACAACTGGTAATCTGACACTTGCAAGTCAAAATATCAAAGAACTTGTCTAACTTGACAATGAACCTCTCTTTGGCATCAAGTTTGCCCTTCCCAAGAGAAAACTTCACTGCGCCTGATTCCAGACCTCCTTGAGCTTGGACATGATGGTCCTTTTTCATTGATAACAGGTGGCTTGAAAAGAGCATTAGCTTTGCTCCACTGACAAATCAGACCAGGGTGGATGTCACTCACCAGCTTTTCCACTGGGTAGTTCCTCCTGTCATCTTCACTTTGCTTCCTCAAGTAGATGCCATACCTCAGGATATCCCTCACAGTTGGCAGTTCAGACACCAACAGCTCCCGGCCAGTGCCAACAAGATTACTCAGATGAGAACTTGATTTCGTCCTTGTTCTGACTTGAGCCATTTTCTTAATGAGTTCACACTGAAATAAAAACAATAATACAACAGTTAAGTATCCACTACAGACAGGTATTAACTCTTTTCAGCGCAAAATTCTTGGTTTAAAAAAGAGCTGAAATGGGCAAGAACAAATTTATCTGCAAATGCTAAACACATTATGCTTTTTTGGTTTCAAAATGTTATAAAATGCTGATTTATCTGTTGTCTGTAATGCAAATAATTTGTTCATGTACTCTAAAAAAACTAAAGAAACACATCCTAAAAATATTCTTTAGAACATTGAAATAGGCCTCATACTGCTCAGTTGTACTAAAAATGAACCACCTAATTTTAGCTCAAATCAAAGTTGTTAATTAAATTTTGCTCAATGTATCACTATAATATGCGTAGAAATAGCTTTTTCTAAAATATAACAGAATAATACTCACATGTGAACAGTAACAAAAAAAATATCAGTAGATAATCACTAAATCTATCCCCTCACTGCAAGCCGAGGTGGTAAAATAGCTTCATAAATCATGAGTCACTTCAAATATTTCACAAAACGTTTTAGAATGTTCTGAAACGTTACATTCTAGCCTCTGAGAAAGGTGGCTCAGAAAATGGCCTTATGCGGGCCAGAAAACCGTCAAAATATTTCATATACCAAACTGTATGATAATTACAATTAAGTGGAATGGCACACCTTTTTATTTGAGTATTTAAATATTATTATTATTATATGAATTACATTATATGTGTTTATATGAATTAGTTAGAACAATGCTCTATGAGAGATAACGTGAGCAGCCATGATAGAAAACGTGAGAAGACATATTGTGGGGTAACTACAATAGTAAAATAATCAACAATTTAATAATAATCAACTGCAAAATGATGTAGGTTATGGTTATCAGAATTAAATATTTTCTTCAGAATTGTGTTCTATACACCAAAATATGTCATTTGAACACCCCTCTCCATTGATTTAAAAAAATGCATAGTATGACCCGCCCTACGAGTGAGTGTTCCATGTGTCACAGATCTTATACGTAAAGTAATTCCCACACACACTAGTCCTAAACCGTTTCAAATCCAACTTCGAACCAATGTTGCGAGTTGGGTTATCATTTAAACTAAACATGCTACTAAAATCGACATTGTTGAATCCGTGTAAGAACTTGAAAACCTCGATGAGTTGACCGCGCAGCCTCCGAGTTTTGAGCGAAAAAAAATTCAGGGTGCTTAAGCGTCGATTGTAGCCCATATGCCTAATGGAAGGGATTAACTTTGTGGCTCTCGCCTGGACTCGCTCCAGCCTCTCAATATCTTTCCTGAGGGTGGGTGACAAGAACTGCACAGCATACTCCAGGTGCGGCCGAACCAGAGAATTGTACAGCGAGAGCACAATCTCCTTGTTCCGAAATCGAAATTGCCTCCTGATATAACCCTCAACTTCTGGGCTTTCTTTCCCAACTCTACGCACTGTTTGGTAAACTTAAGGTCGCTGCTAATTAGCACACCCAAGTCCTTTTCCAAATCAGTGTCTTCGATATTATTCCCCAACACGGAGTAGTCCGACTTGGGATTGGCGTAGCCAATGTGCATCACCATGCATTTAAACGGCATTTTCCATTTTTCGGACCACTCTCTTGCATACGTAGGTCCGCACGCAGCTGCTCGATCGCTTCGGACGTCCCAACGTTGGCCCCAAGCTTGGTGTCATCGACTAATTTGGCGATTCTACTGACGATGCCACCTTCGATATCATTTATGTAAATGATAAACAACAGTGGCCCCAAAACGGAACCCTGAGGAACCCCGCTAGTGACCGAGGCCCAACGCGAACTAGTCCCTTTAATTACAACGCTCTGCCGCCTATTCTTCAGCCAGTTTTCAATCCACCTACCTACTTCCCCACCGATACCCAGCGCGCGCAGTTTGGCCATTAGCCGACGGTGAGGTACCTTATCGAAGGCTTTCTGAAAGTCGAGATAAAGTATATCAATCGTCCCACTCTTATCATACTCACTCAACATGACGTAGAAAACCTCGAATAAGTTGGCGAGAAACGACCTATGCCGTCTAAACCCATGTTGGGAGTCCACAAGCAGCTTGTAGGAATCCAAATGGTCAACGATCCTATCCACTATTATCCCCTCTAATAATTTACCTACAACCGAAGTGAAAATAATGGGACGATAGTCCCTGGACTTTCGTGATCCCCTTTCTTAAAGATAGGGGTCACATTAGCTTCCCTCCAGTCACCAGGCACTTGGCCCGTCTCCAACGATTTGTTGAAGACTGTAGCCAGGTGGGGATCCACCTGGTCGCCCACTTCCCGCAAAACTCTAGGGAGGAACTGGTCTGGCCCAGCAGCCTTAAACGCGCTCAGTTTGTCTATTCTATCGGCAACGACTGTCGCGGTACACCGAACACTATCCAGGCCAGCACCTTCGTGCCTGACGCCTGGCTCGGGGATGACGCGAGTGTCTTCTCTGATGAACACTCCCGCAAAGTACTCATTCAGCACATTCGCGATGTCCGCGTCGGAGGTTCGCAGAACGCCGCTTCGGTCCTTTAACGAACCTATCATGCTTCTAATGGGCTTTCTACTATTAACATAACTGAAGAACTCTTTAGGGTTCCCCTTGCAGAGGCTTTCCACCCGGAGTTCTTCGTTACGTTTCGCTAGCCTAACCTTCGCCTTCACTTCCCTGCACTGGCGGACATACGCCTCAGTGTTGTCATGGGAACGATTGGCCTTCGCCCTCCTATACGCAGCTTTCCTATTTCGGATAGCCGAAGCGATGTCACGACTGAACGACTTAGGCTGCGTTAAAGCAGGGGTGACCGGTTTTGAAGGTGTGGCAGCAGACTGTAGCACCATAAACTGGTCCTGGAATGTACCCCACACTTCCTCAACATCGCCACCGACATCTAACCCCATCTCACCTACGATATCCCGGAGACCAACAAAGTCCGCCCGCCGTAGTTCGAGCTTACTGCCTCTAGAGTCACTACGCTTCACCCGAGGGACGCACACATAGAATCTAATCAGACCGTGATCACTCCCGCCCAACGATTCGTTAACGGTGAGGCCAGTGACGAGGTTGTCTTCGGTCGTGAATACTAAGTCTAGAACGCTTTCGCCTCTTGTAGGCCCCTTAACCCACTGAGTTAGGAAGTTCTCATTAGCAAAGTCAACTAGCCTCCTCCCTTCGGCATCAGCAGTCCTGTCTTTCCACTTTATGCCGCAGTAGTTCAAGTCCCCTAAAATTACACACACCCTATGCCCTAGCATGCTAAGAGGTTTGTTGTACAGGGCTGTATCCTCCTCGAGGAGGAGATGCGGAGGTCTGTACACAAAGATTAAGCTATATTCGTCCCTACCAGGTTCAGATCAACGCCAAGCAGCTCCTTCAGATTGGAAGTTGCAGTCAACCAGACTCAACGTGTCCCTCACGTATATTAGTACCCCTCCTCCCTCCCCACGGGTGCGGTCTTTGTGAAACATTCTATACCCGGGAATCTCGAACTCCCCAACGTAGTCCCTACGATTAGTATGAATCCAGGACTGGGTGATAGCAACGATATCCTGGTATTCTGATGCTAAGAGCGCCCGTAGCTCGCAAAACTTATTCCTAATCGACCTAGTATTAAAAAGCACTGCACGGAGGGAGCCTTCCCTATTGAGACCGCCCCCTAGCACGACCCGTTTCCCGAAAAGCCAGGGCTGTCTGGAGTTGAAGAGCCCCTCACCAACGAGGGGGCAACTTCCGCAGGAGACTGAGCCCCCTCCAACGGGGAAGGAGGGTCACCCACCTGTACATGGACGCACCCTTCAGTTGAAGGTACGTCCGCCACCGGATCAACATAATCTCTCCTCGCTGAGGGCCCATCATCAATCCTTGACCTCACCATACGGTATAGGTGCCGGTCAAGCAGCGTGCCTAGCACACCTTTACCCTTGACATTGATGTGGACACCATCCCTCTGATACAGGTCCCACCTACCCGAAAACGCCTCGAACGGGTCAACAAACGTCACGCCCAGAGGGACGCGCAATCTTGCACCCTCTCGTTGACGCCAATAATCTTACTGAGCGCGTGGTCACTGGCATTCATCCGCGGTAAAATACCCATCAACATTCCCCTGTCTGTCTTAACTTTTAGATCATC
Source organism: Bathynomus jamesi (assembly GCA_023014485.1). Lineage (NCBI taxonomy): Eukaryota > Metazoa > Arthropoda > Malacostraca > Isopoda > Cirolanidae > Bathynomus > Bathynomus jamesi. The sequence continues at coordinate 113,904 of JAJOZX010002202.1, forward strand.
CGCAAGAGATATGACCTAGGTGATGATCCCTTCCGTTGAACCTACCCTACCGCCTTTGAGGAACAGGTCGTTGCCACCAGCGTGGACAACGATCGCAGTCCTCCGACTAGCCACGCGCAGCTTCTCTAGCTCCTTCCTTAAGTGCGCCGTTCTGCGCCCAGGTAAGCACCTTACCTTCCTCCTGTCCCAGTTTGCAGAAGCAAAGTGCTTCTCCTGGCCCCTGATCTGCGAGTCCCCAATCAAAACGGGGCCTCTGGTTTCGGCTTCGCAGCCTTCTTGCCCGATACTTTTCGATACCAGTCGCCACCCATTGACTCAGCCGCACTTACACCACGCGACCCACCCCGACCGGCAGCTACATCCTTCGGTTTCTTTGGGCCATCAATAGGCCCCTTCACGCCCTTTTTCTTTATCGGCCCTTCCCACCCTTCTCTTTCGGCCCCTTCTTTGCGCCCTTCCTTCCCTCCACCTTGCGCCGCGGTTCCGTGCATTCCACGTGGTCGCTGGCGATTCCTGACACTGATTTTGTACCCTAGCTCCCGGTTGCACCTCTACCCTTTCTCCACGGTCTCGAGCTCTGTTCAGTCAGCCGCTGGATCACCTTTCCATGGCAGCTATCCTATCAATGAGCTCCGGTGTTGAGGGCGCAGCTCTTCAGTGACCGCCACGCCTCTAACAGCCGATCTGGACGACTCGAGCCGCCGGACCCTCTCTTCTAGCTTCTCGTAAAACTGCACGAGTTCGCAAAAGCGGCATATGCTGAAGTGGTTGATCTTCTCGAAGCAAGCTTCTTTGAAGTTCGTCACCCACTGGTTTACTCCACACCTCGCACACTCAGCCTTCAGTTTCTGCGGTCCAGTCATTGTAACTTATTTTTGTTCTAACTCTGAATACATTGAATAAGATAAAGCGTAAAGCGTTCTAGCAATGAAAACTTTCGAAAACGTTCTGACCAGTACATAAAAAAGGAGGGGGGTGAATTATTCCCGCGCAACCGCGGACTACACCTCTCACTGCTCCCGCACCGACCAAAGGTCTCCCCAGGGACGAAGGTACTAGGACAGTTTGCCTCGGACAATTTGCCTACGGACAGTTTGCCTACTGGACATTATGCCTATGGACACCATGCCTACCGGACATTATGTCTAACGGACATGATGCCTAAAGGACGACACGCCTAACAGACGCAGCTTATGAGGCATCGATTTTATTCCATTCTATTTCATTCTATTTCATTTTATTTCATTTTCATATATTTAATTTTATTTTAATTACATTTATTGCAGAATTCCAATCCACGTAGCCTCGAAATAGGTTAGAAAGTCTTCCAAGATCTCGTCCGTTTCCTCGTCAAAAACAGCCGTAAATCGTTCAAACGTGTTGCTAACATCTTGAAGAGGAACAAAAGCAACCTAACCTACCTAACCTAACCTACCTTACCTAACCTTACCTAACCTAACCTTACCTAACCTAACCTTACCTAACCTAACCTTACCTAACCTACCTAACCTGAATTAATTCTTTTGCATGAATCTGAAGTTAAATAAGTTAAATAAGGTAAGGATAAATATACCACAGTTGTTCACTATACAGTATAATAAAAAAAATTAAGAAAATATTCTCGTCATGAAAGAGTGTAGATGCGAAATGTCCTTTAGGCATCATGTCCGTTAGGCATCATGTCCGGTAGGCCTGGTGTCCATAGGCCTGGTGTCCATAGGCATGGTGTCCATAGGCATAATGTCCAGTAGGCAAACTGTCCGTAGGCAAACTGTCCGTAGGCAAACTGTCCGGCCACGGGGACGAACAGTCCCAAACGTGTCGCAGCTACCAACTGACAATTACTCGCGACGCAGGCGTCACGGATTTCCCGCCAGGAGCGACAGTGAGATGCAGCTCCTTACAAAGTCTTACTAGTCACCCACAAGCGGCCAGACTCTTGGAATCCAGTGTTCAGGGGATATCCCACCAGACCCAGCAGCTACGCCCGAGACTTTCAGTTGGCCTGGCAGCCAGCTGGACAGTAAAGCTCTCTCACCTAAGAGCAGTACAGCCAAGCACCATCAATTGGTCACCAAAGAACGGTCGCAGGGGGCTGGTCAGGCCATTACGCGTTAGGAATGGGCTTAACGGGGCACTACCACACTCCATTCATCGCACCCCTACGCCTGGGAATCCTCCATCCCAGTCTCTCACGACCTACGAGCGTTAAATGGTGTTATTTATAGAGGTTCCAAAGCCACTCTCCCCACGCATGAGAGAGCAGTAGGATCCTAATAGTAAAAGTAGAGGAAAAGACTTAATACTAAAAGAAAAGTTTTTTCATTCAGAGGAGAGCATCCTTAACCTAAGCTAAAAGGACAGAGTAGGGATGGGCTGGGGTCCTAGTAACTCACGGGACAGGATTGTACAACAGACTTCACCCGCCCTCCCGAAAGAGAGAACCTAAAGGAACTGGCAGCCAATTTTTCTAGAATCCCACGACTCGGGACCGGAGGGATGTCACACCCCAAGTATAAAGTTTATAACACCCAGAAGAAGTGTGCGTAACCTTTATACCCGCTGCGTAGAGAGAGAGAGAGAGAGAGAGAGAGATGCGAAAAAAAGCTTTGGTGGAAATACGGGTACATAATTTTCTACTTACATTTCATGCATATTGTTGTCCAATGTATCAATCTGTCCAGCTTCACAAATGTTCGTAACATCCTGCGACGAAAGCAACTCCTCCCGATCAACTGCGTTGAAAAGTAGCATCTTTGCTCCCGCACTATGAACCAATAGAATAAAGTTACACTACTCTATATATAAACATGTGTATATACTCATTTCGCTTCGCGAATGTAACTTAGGTAATGTTCCCAACTTCGCATACGTCTGGTGATGAAAATTCACTATCTGTATTCATGACGACTAGCAATGCTTGGTTATTCGCTGGAAAATATTAGCTAATATGGTGTCGAACTGAAAATAGATCCCTTTTATATGGGGAAACCGATAACCCATTACGATTGACGAAGAGCTGGACCCGAAAGGCCAATCACAAGCTTACCGACTTTCTGATTGGAGAGTAATACCTTTATGGGCGTGTCTTTAACAATATCGGCTTAAACACTACGCAGATTTAAAAAAAAATAATAAGTTAACATTTCACATTTCACGTTTCCACCTTCGTAAAACTTCATATATATATATATATATATATATATATATATATATATATATATATATATATATATATATATATATATACAGTGTGTGTGTGTGTATATAAATAAAGGGTGGGCAAAAAACCTTTTATTCTGATTTTGAACAATATAGTTTTACCTTTATCAAATGTTATTCGTGCAATCAATATATGTGTCCTGTATAGAATTCCATGGTCTATCTCGTGGTGAAGTTGGATTTTTGCTAACTGTAACCATTATTTTGTAATTCGCTGTTATAGAGACACGGGTAGGAAAACTTTCTGTTTCTATACAGTTACCTAATTGAGTCCAAGATTATGCGGAATGTGCCCTCCTTCATTATCAATACACGCTTGCAACATTGACTTCTCCCTTATCGACGGCAGTACCGCATCAAGGATTTTTCCTTGGTAATAAACAGCAATGATTTTGGCATTTTGATCAACAAAAACAATCTCTGACTTCCCTATCTTTGAAATAAAGAAGGAAACTATGACTTTTTGAGAAAAATGCGGACGTTCCATGCAAAGTTGATCTAGAGTGATAGATTTTTGTCCTGTCTTCCATAAATTCGGTCATTTTGTGTGTTTATTGTTGAAGCAACCGTAAGGGTCTCCTCGTCGCTGAACCATATTTTCGACACTTCTCTGTCTGGGAATCGATCTAACAGAGCACGACATTTTTCAACTCTTGCTTGCTTATTTCATGCAGAGGGCTTGTGAACTTCGACTCTTTTAAAACATTTAAGACCCATATCTTCTACTATACGACGAACACTAGAGCGAAAAATACCAGTAGTTTTTGAAATTTCTCTAACGGACTTGTGGGTGTTGGGCCGTTCTTCTTGACTGCATATCATGGATGAAACCGTGTCAATATCTTCCTCAGTACGTGATGTTTTTGGCCTTCCACTACCTTCTTTTCGTTTGGTCGACCCTGTGATATCGATTTCCTTTATGAGAAATTGAAGTCCAGGTATCGTCCATCGTTTATTTGGAAACTCTTTCTTCATTCGTTTTGCACGCCTGTGTTTCTCCTTACGCAGGTCAATATCAATGCTTCATCTTCCAAAGAGTATTTCATTATGTTATAACTTTTCACCAACTACAGCAGAATGATGGTCTGAAATGAAAAAGGAAATAAATTAATTATTTTGTGTAAAAATTGAGAAAATTAATTATTTATGGAGAAACTGACTGTCATCTGAAAGTATCAGTTGCTGACTTTGACAGCCTTTCAATTGAGCACCATATTCTGATACCTCCCTCCAGTTGTGAGCCTGTACGTCTACTCCTGGGGCGTTGAATCTAGATTCAAAGCCAGCGTTTGAAAGAGTAAAAGTATCAATATAGAGCAGGGGTGGCCAAAATGTCGATCGCGATCTACCAGTAGATCGCTAAGCAATTTTTAGTACATCGCAGAATGACCAGCAGTTTAGCCTAGCAACAGAGACCTTAGTAAGGTCACCTTACATTTCACAATACTAACGAGCATACGACCCGACCGGTACTACTAAAAATTAAAGTTCTTTATGTTATTAACTTCATTATCGGTAGCAACATTTATTTGTTTTAGCTTTGTGTTTACCACCTACTTCTTGAAGAAAAGTATCCGAATGCCAGAAAAAGTGCCATGTACTTGACAGCATTTTTTTGATCAACCTACCTGTGTGAGTCAACTTTCTCACACATGAATATCATCAAATCAAAATACTGAGCCACTCTGACAGATGATCACCTGGATGCTTGTTTCAAGCTAGCAATCAGGTGCTACAATCCGGACTACACACGGCTTGCTGATGCATACAGTGCAAATCATTACATCAGTAAAGTAAGCTCTTCCTATTCCAGTATACCTAATTTCTAATATGTTTGGGGGTTAAAATTTAGTGAAAAATATATCTGTGTGCATTTGGGAATATATTTTTATATTCACTTAATTTATTCTCGGTTATTCTCTCTATAGTCCATATGAGAAATATTAATACAATGGCAGTTCACATACTATGGATAGAAATATATACAAATGATTAGAAATAATACAGTAATGTTGAGGTTAAGTGGTGCTACAGACAGACGTTTTCGTACCAAGAATTCCATAGCTTAGAGGCCAAACGGCCGGCCTCATGAATAGCTTGGATGAACGGGTTGGTTGATTTTTTAATTCTTTGCATTAGACTCTATTGTATTGTTACCTCCGGGAAGCTCGGGCCATTGCGTGTAGCAAACATTTGCGTAGCTGTGCATCTCGGGGGATGATTTATGTAAGAGTCTCAAAGACTTGTTGTACAGCAAACTTAGGGTTCTGCCAGAACTTTTTTTATAATTCACCCAGAGTTGTTGGCCGTATATATTACTGCAGAAAGTACGAAAGAGTGTGTCTTTAGCTTCACTTGTACAGAATAGGAAGTTACTTATAGTCATATTTGGTTTAGCGCAAAAGCTTCGAGATTGTTTTCTTATATCCAAGTCATCAATCAAGGAGCTGGTGAGAGTTTGACCCAAATACTTAAACTCTTGTACTTCCTCAATTACTTCACTTCTCATTTTAAAACCTAACATCAACTGGCTGATTACAGCTTACTGGGTGAAATTGCATGACCTTAGTTTTTGTATCATTAAAAAGAATATCATGTTTCTGCGAATACACTTCGCAGACTTTTAGTAGTCAATCCAGGCCTTTAACAGGGACTTATTAACACCATATCATCGGCATAATCTAAGTTATTTATCCTTGTGTTATCTATACAACATCCTACTGTTGCATCATTAACTGATGGACATAGTTGCCACATATGCCAAGCAAAAGAATGACAAGAGCATCTTGTAAATGATTTGATGAAGTTTCAGTTATAAATATGCGTAGAAAACATTACATGGTTAAACCCTTTATATTAAAATCTAGTTTTAATA
>JAJOZX010002202.1:127500-485000 GCA_023014485.1 Bathynomus jamesi
TTATAAATCGGCAACCTCACGCGCAGAGACGGCAGACCAAGTCCCCCATCACCCACAGCCGCGTAAAACACGGCAAGTGGCACATCTTTCGGGAGATGCAACCACTGCCGAACGCGACTCCGGACCAAGCGATCAAGCGCCACCAGGGTTCCCGCACGAACCCGGCTAAGTGCCAGGTCGTGGGTCACACCAGGCAGCACCTTGGACCGCAAGACTCAGAGCTTCTGCTACGGAGTGAGTGGGCCAGTCGAGACCCGATCTAGCCGCTTACGGATTACCGTGAGCGCTCTCGACTTAGACCCGATCATACCGATATCTACGCCGAGGTACCGATAAAAGTCGCCCGTATCCAACGCAGGAATGGCCATGCCACCTACAGTAAAACGAGCCTCAGCGCCCCAAACCCAGCGCTTCCCCTTCCCGTCAAGCAGGATGGAGAAGGTGGCGGACTTGGCATTGTTCGGGCGGAGGCCAGTCTTTTCCGTCTCCGAGGCGTAGCAGTCCAATAAGGACTGCAGGCCCACTGGAGACGTACTCAGAAGAACTACATCGTCTGCAAAGGCGAGGTGGCTCACACGCTGGCTCCCTAAAGGAACGCCGATTGCATCGTTCAACTGCCCTAGTGACCACTCTAAGACCGCGTTGAAGACAAATGGGGACAGCGGGTCTCCCTGCCTCACACCCCGAGTCACTGACAGGCGCTCCCCCATCAACCATGTTGCAGCCCCTACGTAAGTTGCGGCCACATAGCTGACTAGTGGTGCTGGCACACCGAGACGAAGCAAAGCGCCGGGAATGCTCTCGTGAGAGACACTATCGAACGCTTTAGCCAAGTCTACGAACGCCCCGTGCAAGGGATGACCCAGACCTTTGGCCTGGGCAATGACCGTCTGGAGAACCAAAAGGTTCTCCGCGCAGCCATCAGCACGCAAGAATCCTCGCTGCCGAGAACTCAAGAGTCGTGCGCTGTCGCACCTGCGGGCCAGGATCTTATGGAAACAGCGCACTATCATTGAGCTCATCGTAATTGGGCGGTAATCAACCGGACCCTCGGGAGCAGCCTTCTTCGGAATGAGGACCGTCCGAGCGTCCCGAAAACTCCAGGCAGATCCCCACCCGCCAGGAAGCAGTTGAAGGCCACAGCAAGCGCCTCTTTGCTATAACCCTCTAAACTCCCTAGAACCACTCCGTCAGGACCAGGTGCACCGTCCTTCATATTCTTGACCGCCCATTTGACCTCGGCCGCCGTGACCGGCTCAATGAGGTGCCACAAGGGCTCCCCCAGAACCGGCACGCGCTCATCGCGAGCAGAGGGGGCACCGAAGATACCTCGCCAGAAGGCAATCTTCGCCTCCGCCCCGACCAGGTCGAGCTGCCAGTAGGAGTCGTTCAGAACCAGGGACGCAGCCCTCCCTCGGTTCCGCGCCCACAAGCCCTGAACGATCCTCCACTCCATACGCCTTCTCGCACGACGAGAGCGTGGCACCTCAACGGGAATGTTGTTAGGACGCCCCGCGCGAACTGCGACGCGCGGACCGCCCCTCCCAGGAGGACGCCTCCCGTTTTGGGCCGGTGGAGGCGTAACGCGCCTCCGTTGGCCTACTGGCGAGCGACGAGCCCCCGAGACACGCTGACCACGGCGCTGCGCCCGACCTAGCGCGAGAACGACCGTTTTCGGTCGGTGAGGGCGTAACGCGCCCTCGTTGACCTACTGGCGGCCGCCCCGCAACCCGATCGGGCTGACCAGGACGATCAGCAGCCAGCCTGTCCAGGACAGCGCAGGCGAGGGGGAGCCACTCCTGCGCCGCCTGGTGGGCGTACCCATCCCAATCCCGCAGTCCAAACACTTCGTCACTCCAATTCCTCAACCCACTACCAATTGCTAATGTTAGCCGGTCTAACCACTCCATCGGGTCCCTGTCTGGGATTGGCTCCGGCAGAACGTCTCCAGCTCCCTCTCCGGCCCACCCTGCCGCCTCATCCCCCCCCCGGTTCCTCCGGGGAAGCAACGGCTTCCCCAACGGACCCCGAGGAGGACGAGGAAGAAGAAAAAACAAGTCTCGTCGCCCAACTCAGAGCCGGAGGAGGAGGAGGAGGAAACGCTCTCCTCGATATCGGGGACAGGAGGGCGGGCCGCGAAGTTGACGCACCCCGCCACGGGGCCAGAGGTCCATAGATGCCACGGGCTGAACCGGGCGGGGCGGAGGAACCACGCCGCGACGACGCCGACGAGCATCATCGCCCGCCTCCACGGCGGCCTTTTCCCGGCGGTATTCAACCAACTGGAGAACCCGCTCACGGTACTCAGGCCGCTTCCGCCTCGACTTGATCGATTCGAGTGTACGATCAGGGAAGAGCTCAAAGAGGGCCTGGTTCATGAACAGCTGACCCCCTCTGTGTTCGAAGGTCAGCCGTGCCTCCGTATCTGCCAGAACTACTTCTTCGGCAGGATCCCAACGCCTTTTTACTCGATCGAGATTCACCTCGGCGAAGAAGTCGCCGGGGTGCATTGCTCGTCGGTGTACTCCGAGGCCGATCTTCGACCGGAACGGCCGGGAGCATTGCGGGCAGACGAAAAGCCCAGGCGGTCCAGCCGCCACCTGGGGCTGTTGATCCCCGGCCCCTGCAATCCCGTCGGCCGCAGCACGACAGGGTTCACGCTGCATAGACAGCACCTCTTTCGAAGCGTCACTGCAGGAAAGAAATCAATCTAAAGATCAATCAGTGCACCGTTAGTACTGTGGACGAAGTCCATCACCACAGCAGAGCCAGACCCTCACCGCGAGGGTATACATATATACACACACACACACACATATATATATATATATATATATATATATATATATATATATATATATATATATTAACGTAAAGAACGACGCTTGTATAGGAGAATATTCCGCGCAAGATGAGAGAGAACGAAACAAATGAAAAAATGAGGTAACCACCCGGGAATCGAACCCGGGATCTTCCGATTGCCGGTCAGATATGATAACCATTACACCATGGGCCTCACTCAATCAAATGCCGTAATTCATCTACATACGCGGAGAAACCAATGCCCCAAGGGGGCACCTCCCGCATGCCGTACATTATATACATTTAAACTGCAAACACGCAGTATAATTAACGTAAAGAACGACGCTTGTATAGGAGAATATTCCGCGCAAGATGGGGCATTGGTTTCTGCGCGTATGTAGAGGAATTACGGCATTTGATTGAGTGAGGCCCATGGTGTAATGGTTATCATATCTGACCAGCAATCGGAAGATCCCGGGTTCGATTCCCGGGTGGTTACCTCATTTTTTCATTTGTTTCGTTCTCTCTCTCTCATCTTGCGCGGAATATTCTCCTATACAAGCGTCGTTCTTTACGTTAATTATACTGCGTGTTTGCAGTTTAAATGTATATATATACAGTAATATATATATATATATATATATATATATATATATTAAAGCTATTGACTTCTCCTTAGGGAAACGGAGCTTACAGATGAAAAGAAGGACCAACACAACGGCAAACATTTTCGTTTATTTTTTGTACTTCAGACGTTTCGACAAATCTTTTGTCATCATCAGTGAATTAAGTCTTAAAACCTTAAAACAAATAAAAATAATGAAAATTACATCAATACAAAATCAAAATCATTAAAATTAAAACCTTAAAACAAAAATAAAAATAATGAAAATTACCTCAATACAAAATTAAAATCATTAAAATTACATCACTACAAAAAATTAAAATCATCATAATTAAATTAAATTAAATTACCTCAACTGGACACAATGTTTACATCAACCTCCATACTTGGCAAAAACTAAGAGAAAACTGTATGGTCAGTAAATTAGAAGGTATGACATGTCTATGAAAATCGGTTGGTTAGTTAAAAGAGCTGTAATTTGTAAGATGAACTATTATTATTAATGGAGGGTTTGTTTCTATAGATGTACAAAGATTCTAAAATGCGGAGTTCTGTGAGGTTATTGGATCTAGTTAGAATTTCGAACTGCGCTTTGTGAATGGGATGGTTGTTTTCATGACAATGGTTTCTAATTGCGGATTGTGGTGGGCTACTGAGGGGACGGTTGGTACGGACTGATAAGCCCAAATGTTGAGAAAGGCGTACCTCCAGTTGGAGTTGAGTACTGCCAATATACGCAGCCTTACAGCTGTCGCATGTGTATTTGTAAATAACATTAGGGCATACAGTTTTTGGGAATTTGTCTTTGAACTTTAAAAAATTTGATAATTTAAGTGGGTGGACAATTCACGTCGAATACGCAGTGATAAATAACCGTAAAAAGGTAATTTAATATATCTGGTTTCTTTTTGTACTGTAGTTATGGAGAGTTTAGTATCAAAAGTGTTGTTTAAAAATTTCTTTAATTGGTTATCAAAAAGATTAGAAGGGTAGTAATTATTAATAAAGTACTGTCTTAAAAATTTAAATTCTTCGTTTAATGAAAAGTAATCTGAACAAATAGATAACTTCTTGTTAATAATGTTACTATAGCACTAATCTTATATTTATAAAACATGCAACTTAAATAATTGGTTCCCAAACCAGTAAAAGTTTGTTTTCTAAATAGTGAGGTCTGGAACTTATTATTAGCCCGTTTAACTAGAACATCCAGGAAAGGTAAACTATTATTTGTTTCGTTTTCACATGTGTACTTAATATTACTATGTTGTTTATTAAGATAATGAAGAAAAAGTTTTACGTGCGAAGGATGTTTAAATATTAAGAAAGTGTCATCCACGTATCTTCTGTGATATATGGGTTTAAATCTATTAGGACAACTTTCCAACCAAATTTCTTCGTAATTGATGGGGTAGCTATGGGTTCCCCGTTGAGCCCAACACTAGCAAATGCATTTCTTTGCCATTACGAAGAAATTTGGTTGAAAAGTTGACCTAATAATTTTAAACCCATATATAAAGAATTATAAATACCAATTTTAATGCAAATCGGATAATATTTAGAGGTGCCGCACGGAGGTCAAACATTTCATTTTATTCTCCAATCGGATTATTTATATTAATATTTTTTACCCCTGAGGTAGGTGTTATCGGTGCGTTTTTTTTAATGTGGTATACCCTATAGGCCTAATCCACAGTCCTTTAATTTTGTTTCTATTCCATTTATTTCCTTTATCTAAGTCCCTCTTTTATTGTAGATTTTTTTTACGTTAGGAAAACGCTTACGGTGCTGCTCTACAATTTGTAGAAGATATTGTTGTTCTTCACTTTTCGTAAGATGGCCACTGAAGTTCTTAATTAAAGCAACACCTCTCTCAGCGTTATCATTTACAACATTCATATTTTTTACATAATTGCTAGCAGCTTTGTAGTCATCATTAGCGTTCCAATCAGCAGGATCTCTGTCCAAAAAGTCCATTGGCAATGCTAATTTTGTGAAGAAGTTGCGAGTTGTTGAACTGACGAAGCTAGCTAGTGTTTTGTCTTGTAGGTTAGGATCATTCACATTCAAATTTATCCGTTTAGGAGGATTTTGAGAGTCATTCACATCCAGCGCCTTCACCATTTCTCGCTTGACTTCCAGTGACGTTTCTTCATCAAAAAAAGAAAGTCCTATGAGCTCTTCATTCAAATACCAGAGATGGCGAGAGAGCGCTTTAGATGCAGCTACAGATATTTCTTTATCATCGTAGGATTGAAGTTTCTTGAGAAGAGATAGGTCATTAGCTGGTGCAGAGGAAGCAATGGGTGCTAAAAACCATTCATTTACGTAGCATCGAACAGCATATAATGCAAAACGTTGCATACCTTCTAGTTCACGTCTAGTGACTTCCATTTGTTTGTGGAAAAGACAAATTTTTATTGCATATATCACTCGCGCCATCCATCGCACACGGTGCAACGCTCCGGGTTGATGGAATTTAATGCCATCAAAAGGAACATCTCCAAGGTATATGATTGTCAAATCTAAGTGTTCTCGGTAATCTGCTCGAGGTTGTAATTTAGTCAAATGTTGCTTGCAATTTTCAATTATACTGGGCTTTTCCGGTACATCGATTTCAACAATTTCAAACGTGTTTGTGTCAAAAGTCTTCCGTTTATTTTTAAGACGCTTAAATAACAAGATATCTGGACCACCAGTGGCAGCGCCGTGACATTTGTCAAAGACAGATGCTATTACTATTTCGAGAATGTGAAGTCGACAAGCTAGTCCGAGGAGCGGCCGTTCAAGTATGCTTTCAATAAGAGTACATGGTCCTTTTTTATCGCCAGTGTTGCTTGCAGTTGTGTCAAAGCACATTGCCTACACACAATCTCGTAGCCCCCAGTCATCCAAAGCTTCGACCACAGCACCTGCAATATTTTTTCCTGTGCCAGATTTAAGTTTAGGTACTGAGAGAAGCTTAGATTTTCCCCCGCCTGATACAATAATTGGAAGCCTATCCACACTATCATCACCAGTAAGATCTTGGATAAGCTTTCCGTCCCAATGAACTGTTAGAGGAATATCAGTTTCAAATGATTGCTTGATGTCATCCGTAATTTGCTGACGAACTGATATTCGTTTTCTCCGTATTGAACTTCTACTCAGAACAATATCATCAACTTCATATCCAAGAGAAGATGCAGTAGCTGCTACTACTGATACTGCTTGGCGATCACTTAATTTATTTCTGTCCAGTGTCATTGCTAATTCTGTTGATACAACCATTGCTGGTTTATGACTACCAAGTTTCTCCTTCTTTATGGTGACTGGTGTACTTGATGTACTTGGCTCTTCCTCGGAGGAACTACTATTTGACGAAAATTGAGTCACTGTTGTGTTCATTTTCTTTCTCATAGTTTCTTTCTTAACTTGGCGTTGAAATGCTTCATCTCTAGATCTTCTCTTAGATTGTTTGAGAGCACATATTTTGGCCACACTTCCTATGTAGCCTCTCCTCCGCTTCTCTCGTTCAGCTTGTAGAAAAGCTCTGTCTTCTTCTACTGTCATTTTTTGTAGAGCATTGGCATGGGCGATATCGAATAAATCGTCCAAACGTTCTTGAAAAGAAGTTTCTTTATCTATTTGTGTCTGTGAACTTCTAGATTTAGATTTTTTAAGTCCTCTATAATTAAAATACTCCTTTTCTATTTTTTTCGTAACATTGCGATAGTCAGCAGTTGGTATATTTGCCATCTTTCAAAATTTCAATACTTCAGCGCAAACAGCTTTAGATGCATCTTAACACTTTGGGTGCCACGCCCAAATCCGCAAAAATTTCCACCAGTCCATTTTTATTTTTGTGTGAATTAATAATAGGCATGAATAGAGAAACAGAAATGCATAAGAAATTTTAAAAAATTCTAATAATTTTTTTAAATATATGCATTTTTATTTTTTTAAATAGTCACTCCTTATGAGCCCATGGCACACCCATGTGTGTGAAAAGTAACAAATTTAGCCTTTCTGGTCATGGCACAACCATGTGTGTGACATTTTTTTTCATTATTTTCTCTTTTTTTCAGATTCTATTATAAATATTTATAAAATTATAATCTTAAAATTATTATCTTATGTTTACATAACTATATATTTTATAAAATAAAGAAGAACATGCCACCTGAGGTAATGAGTGCAGACCTGAAAAAAGGGGAAATGATTGCAATGGAAGAACAAAACGGAATAGTTGTATTGAAATGGAAAGATGCCAGAGATGTCCGGTTATTATCAACAAATCACAGTCCTGAACTTGTGGAAATTAGAGAGAGAGAAGAGAGGGAAACTGAAGAACCAGGCCCATCCAATACACAAGAAAGGCAAAGAAATCGTAGGAAAAGTGGAAAGAAGCCCTTAGGAATTATTGCATACAATAAGGGGAAGACCGGAATAGACATCTCTGACCAGATGGCATCCTATGAAACGGCACTTAGGAAGGGTATAAAATGGTACCGCAAGCTTGCCATTGTACTTCTATTAGGAGTCTCAGTTGTGAATGCTTGGATTGTGTATAAAAAAGTAACTGGCAAAAAGATGCAACTGAAAGAATTCAAAGAGAAATAACTTTGGCACTCCTGGATTTTGAAGAGACTTTACCCCGGCAAAGGAGACCAGCGTCTACATCACATTTAATTCTTGAAAAGAAAAATGTTCAAGGAAAAAAGATCAGAAGAAGATGCAAACAATGTTATGAAAAAATCACAAAAGAGAGAGGCAGAGAAGAAGCAAGGAAACATGCTAAGAATGTGCATACGTATTGCAGCTCTTGCCCTGGGGAAACATTCTTTTGTCTAGAATGTTTTAGAGATTTTCATAAATAAATTACAATAATTATATTCACATAAAAGGCTTTGTATTTTGTAATCAAATAAAAGGATTTTTTTTTATATAAAAATGTATTTGTGTTTATTTCCTAAATAGATTACAATAAGTATTTTCATGTAAGTCTTTGTAACCAAAAACAACGGAAGTAAAAAAAAAAAAAAAAAGGGGTTCCACCATCCACCTGCCTCCACGTGCCGGAACCTGGATGCAGTTACTTATATCATTATAGTTTTATCATTATAGTATTTTGTGCATTATACATGCACAATAATACAAATAAAACATAAAAATGCTAAATATATTTCACTATAAACTGATTTGAGTAATTGTAACAGAATGCTGGATATTTAATAAATTTTTTCCCCAACGACCAAGTATAATATATCAAAATTTTCCTCAGAGCCCACAGATTTCAAATAACATAGTAATTTCCCTATACTGTCACATATCTTTGTGTGCTGCGCTCAGGAGTTGAAAAATGTGTGTCACACGTATGTGTGTGCCATCGCCAGAATGAAAAAATAACTTGCACACACATACGTGTGACGTGGCACCCAAAGTGTTAAAACGTCTTTTTGGCATGTAGATGATGAAAAATAAGCCGCAGAACGTCACCATAGGATGGTAGCTTTCTTCCACATATTGGCTCAATTGTTTGTCCAATAAGCCACATTTCTGTTGATTTTCTAGTCGCTACTGAACTTGCCATATTTTACATCCTGTTTGTGCATGATGCCATTTTACGCTCTCCTACACTGCTATGATGTTATCATCTCAACAACACAAGTAACATACCTACAGAAGATAACTACTCCACAATCGATATATTATTACTAATTTTTTTATTTCTGATATTTTTGACAGTAGTGGGGCACCCCAAAATATACTTCAAATGAGCTCATATTTTTATCAGAAGTTATTCTTATAAAGTTTCACAATAATTTGAGGTACCATGTTGAGATTTCAAAAATTTTGTTTTTTGGACCAGTCTAACACGCACACACACACACACACACACAAATATATATATATATATATATATATATATATATATATATATATATTATATATATATCTGTATATATATATATACACACACACATGTATACACATATATACACACACATATATATATATATATATATATATGAAAATTATTTCACGAAAGTAACACGTGAAAAATATTTATGATGAATAAAACCACGAAGGAAAGGAAACACAAAAAGGTGCTCAAGCGCTTTCGTCTAATGACATCCTCAGGAACACTGAAGTACATAAAAGGTTACGGCCTATATATAGGTTACAGAAAGAAAAAAAATACATAAATAACATACATACACACAAACATATATATATATATATATACATATATACATACATATCCACACACATACATATATACATATATATGCAATAAACGGAGAAGTAAAAATAAAAATTAAAAATTAAAAATTAGGTGATTAACAAAGAGGCATACAGATTTGTAAGGAAAAATATCGATTTTTAGCACAAGATCAAATGAATTATAAAAATACAAATTTATACTGGAAATCTGCCCGTGTTTTAACACTTTGCCTTTTAGAGTCAAGTTTCGATATATATATAAATAAAATGAAGATTAAACGTTAATAAAGTAGCATACAAGTTTACCAAAGATTTAGCGTCCTACCCTTTTTATCTAAATTTGTTTTGAAGGAATTCAAAACAACAGGATCGAGTTGAAAAAGACCTTTGCTTATGTTGAAGTTATTTGAAAGTTGGATAATGGCAGACTCAAGAATATTTCTATTACAATGTTGCTAGAATGAAATAAAACTGAAGCATTATTCCAATCAATACAGTGGGATAACTCTGACAAATGGACAAAAAGAGCACTGGACAACTGTCCTTTTCTAACGGAATATTGATGCTGTTTTATACGTGTGTGCAAATCCTTTCCCGTCTGACCTATGTAAAAGGAATCACATTGTTTACACCCAATTTTATAGATAATGCCTGAATTATTGGTAGGGCTATTTTTGACTATGATATTTTTCACAATATTGTTATATGAAAATACTACATTAATATCCAAAAGTTTAAGTACATTAGCAATGCCTAAAAAGCTCGGGAAAAATGGAAGTACTAAAATATTTTTTGACAAAGTACGAGTGTTATTATTGACACGATAGAAAGTTCGTTTTGCCTTGTTGAGACAAGATTCCATAAACGCAGATGGGTAACACAGATCACTTCCAATACCGTTGATTTTTTCCAATTCGGCATCGATGTATTCCGGACTGGCGATCCTAAGGGCGCGGAGAAACATTGATGAAAAAATGGCCTTCTTAGTGGGGGTGTCATGTCCCGAGTAAAAGTGTACGTAGGACAAATTGTGTTGTTGTTTTCCGATAGATACTAAACTTAAAACCTGGGCTTTCCCTATGTACACGCACATCCAAAAATGGGATTGAATTGTCTTGTTCCACTTCTAAAGTAAACTTAATGGAGGGGACTTGATCGTTTAACTGAAGGAGGAATTATCCAGGTCACGATTCATGGGCCAGATACACAAAATATCGTCGACGTACCGCAACCAAGGGATGCCAACCCCCAGGATTCTCGGAATGTAAGTAATTTCGAAAAACTCCATATAAATATTGGAGAGGAGGGGCGATAAGGGGTTGCCCATGGCCACCCAAACACTTGTTGATAATACTCGTTATTGAAAGTGAATTTACAGTCTTTGATGCAAAGCTTAATAAGTTCCAAAACAATGTGTGAAGGTAGTGGCAGGTCATACTTATGTAATTCTTGGGAGAGAAAGTCAAGCATATCATCAATCGGCACTTTTGTAAACAATGAACAAACGTCAAAACTGATCAATCTATCGTTAGTTTCAGTGCGTGCATTATTCAATTTTTCAGTAAGATCCATGGAATTTTTTACATGTGAATCAGAGATAGTTCCGAGAATGAGGGACAAGACTTTGACAAGCCATTTGGAGAGTTTATAAGTAATAGAGCCCACCGAGCTAATAATAGGGCGCATAGGGTTGCCAGGTTTGTGGGTTTATAAGACCGTAAAGGTAGGGCAGAGAAGGTGAAGTGGACATGAAAAGCGGAAGTAAGTCCTTATGATCTTTGAGAATGCGTTTCAAGCCACTATTAAATGATTTGATGACGTCATCCTGCGGGTTCTTCCTAAGTTTGCTGTATGTGGCGGGGTTCTGGAGAAGCTCTGATTCACATGTAAAAAATTCCATGGATCTTACTGAAAAATTGAATAATGCACGTACTGAAACTAACGATAGATTGATCAGTTTTGACTAAAACTCACAATCTCACCCCTTGCATAGATGTTACATACCTGTTGAAACTCACAAGATTTTGGGCGCCTTCAAAGCCCAATCTGCGACCTTCCATCTTCTACTTATTGCCGATCGCTAGCCCTATGGGCCGCCATAGGCACCGGGGAGACAGTTGCTCCGACGAGCCGAGGCGTTGGGCGCGCGATTGATGGAAAATTTTGGCCGAAGTCATAGGCCCAATGACGCGCTACTTATAAGTCAACGAGTGGGTTATAGAGCGTTGTACGGTCGGGCTGGGATCACCCCGGCCCTACCTTTTCATAGGTGCTTTCAGCAACGGTCAAACTTCGATAGGTACCCGGGGACGTGAACCGAGAATTAATTGAACGGCTACAGAGGCTACTTTGCGCGGCTACTAGCTCCATTCGCAAAATTCTCCAGGTTGTCCCCGGCACACGTTTAGACTCATCGGCGATCCCATTACTCCGGGAACCCAATACGAGGCCTATCCATAGGCCTATGGCTCTGGGGAGAAGATTAGATTAGATTTCCCCCCGACTCCTAGCCTTACACAAATTCATGGAATCATAGGCTAACCGACGTAGTGCAAGGTACGGTCGTCACGTGTTGTCATACCCGAAAGACTTATCGGGTCCCCTTGACTCCGGAACCCAATACAGCCTATCCATAGGCTAATGGCTTGGGGAGAAGATTCCCCCCGACTCCTAGCCCTATAAATGGAATCATCAGCTAATCGACGTAGTGCAGTCGTCAATCACGTGACCAAAAAGAAATCTACCATTTCATAGGTGCTTTCAGCCACGGTCAAACTTCGATAGGTACCCGGGGACGTGAACCGAGAATTAATTGAACGGCTACAGAGGTTACTTTGCGCGGCTACTAGCTCCATTCGCAAAATTCTCCAGGTTGTCCCCGGCACACGTTTAGACTCATCGGCGATCCCATCACTCCGGGAACCCAATACGAGGCCTATCCATAAGGCCTATGGCTCTGGGGAGAAGATTATATTAGATTTCCCCCCGACTCCTAGCCTTACACAAATTCATGGAATCATAGGCTAACCGACGTGGTGCAAGGTACGGTCGTCACGTGTTGTCGTACCCCGAAAGACTTATCGGGTCCCTTGACTCCGGGAACCCAATACAGCCTATCCATAGGCTAATGGCTAGGGAGAAGATTCCCCCGACTCCTAGCCCTAGAAATGGAATGATCAGCTAATCGACGTAGTGCACTGGTCAATCACGTGACCGAAAAGAACACCTCCCACATCGGTGGGGGATGGGGGATCTCCTGAGCCCCGGACCTCTTCGTAAATTGCTTCGAAATCTATGCTGAGGGGGAGAAACCGGTCGTTCCCTGATAGGGACATAGGTCCTATACCCAGGGAACTCACGTAACGCCAGTTTCAGTCCCACGACCCTGCCAGGATCTTCACGACTGACAACTTCTGCATCCAGGATTCTTCCAGTCTTCCAGACCCTGAAACTAGAACCAACACCCAGTTGACCGGGGTGTCACGACTTCTAGTTCGTCACATCCACCCTTGAACCGGTGCGTCATGACTCCAAGTTCTCCACGCCTAGTTTTCATCCAAGAAAAAGTGGCCAGCAAGACACGTCTTGTTAAGTACAAAACTCTTTTTTAAATAATCTCTAAACATTTGAAAAGTCAGTATTATTATCAGTTAATATTTAGTATTGAGCCAGAATTAACAAAAAACACAGTGAACATTTCAGACACCAGTGATACATTTTCTTTTATTGAAACAGTAATTGTCACAGAAGTTAACTGTCATGGAGTTATTGTCACAGAATTAAATATCACAGAGTTAATGTCACAGAGTTAAAATTCACAGTTATTGTCACAGAGTTATTTTCAGAGAGTTATTTTCAGTTATTTTTACTATTCTAGTTAGTATAGTATAATTTTATTTAATGTACCATACACAGTATTACCATACCTTCACGAACATTCGAGTGAAATCTTGTTTACATTTTTTTTATTTTGTTTGCAATCTTTTCAAATTCTCCTCTAGTTAGGCAAATTATTGTGCATTTATTTAATGTGTATTTTTTTTAGATAGTGTAGAAGGCAGAAAAATAAGAGACTTTGTGCGAAAAACTAAGTTAAGCTCAGAAGAAAAGAGTGAACTAGAATCGATCCTTAGGGATTATATTGACGTGATCTTTATTGAAGGGGACGAGTTAGGATCGTTAAAAATCTATGAACTTTCCCTAGAACTCGAACCTAAACATGGCCTAGTATATACTCCCCAATATAGACTACCTTTTAAATATCACGAAGAAATAACACAAGTCAAAAATAGTGACTTTAATAGCCCCCTCTTATTAGTAAAACAAAAGAATAAAAATCGATTAGTTGTCGATTACCGAAATTTAAATAAAGTCTTAAAAACATCTAGATTTAAATTACCAGATATAGGAATTATATTTCGAAGCCTAGGGGAAAATCAATGGTTTAGCCCAAGGCTAACATCAAAGAGCCTTGGACGAGAAATCGCAAGAAAACCGCGTTTTCTTCAAATAACGCGAGATTTGTATATAAGGTCTTAGCTTTCGGTTTAAATATGGCTCCAAATGTTTTCATTTCCATCCTGAGGAACCTACTTCATAACTTAATTAGGAAGCAAGTATATGTGTTCATAAATGAGATATTGATCGTGGGGAAAACGAGAGTTGAACATGAGGCTAACATTAGGTCAGTCTTAGAGAGACTGAGAGAAAATATCTTAAAGTTTAAGCTGAGCAAATCCCAATTTTTCCAAACAAAGGTCACGTTCTTAGGCCATGACATCACACGAGATGGCATGTCACCTAGCCTTGACAAAGTGAAAGACATAAAGAAACTGAGTTCCCGAAACACGGTAAAATAAGTTCAATCATTGTTGGGATTAATAAATTACTATAGGTGCTACATGCCCAGTGCGGCCGAACTTCTAGCCCCCATCGATGCTTTGACCCGAAAGAATGTAATCTTCGAATGGACGGAAGAGCGTGAGTACGCTTTGGCTAGGATCAAAGAGGCAATTACCGTGGAAACCCTCCTGCGACACACTATTCCAAATGCTTCATTTTATTTATATACGGACGCATCCGAAAGGGCCAGTGGAGCCGTTCGCATGCAAGAGAACGAAGAAGGTGCGTTAGCACCCTTGGAATATTTCAGTAAGGGATTTAATGATACTCAGAAGAGGTTATTCTGTCATTGAAAAGGAAGGATTAAGCATCATTCTGGCATTTAATCACTTCCGTGCTCTTATATTGGGATCCAAAATAATATTACGAACGGATCATCGACCTTTGATAAGCTTAGTCATAAATCAATCCTCAAAAAGATTGACTAAATGTTTCATCACACTGTTGGAATTTGATCTTAAGGTTGAGTATGTTAAAAGAGAGAAAAATTTCATCGCTAACTTAATGAGCCGGTGTGTGCCAGATGAAGAAGACTAGGAATTGGAAGTCGGGAATCATCCCATAAACGCAATTATGAGAAGCCAACGACAAATTATGGATGTGAGAAATCTGCCCTACCCGGGTACACTGGTTGAGAAAATCTTGCAGGATGAGGCAATTCCAGAAATATCCTTAGATGAAATACGCAAGGCCCAGAACCAAGATCAAAGGTGCCAAGAAATTTTGAACGGAAAAGATAGTGAAAAATTCAACGTCAAAGAAGGGCTAATTTATTGAACCCGATTCCTACAAAATAAAGGGTCCACCAGGATTTCCCAAATTCTGAATTGGAGAAGAAAGCCTTACTGCTTTTCCGCAACTCCATGACCAAAGGTCACATGGCCGAGTCAAACACCTACTAAGAAATCTCGAATGTATACTACTGGCCGAATATGGCCACGAAAAGCCCCTTAGGAGACACACCTTTCAGTAATGGACCTCTAGACTGGGTCTACGCCGATCTGGTGGGTCCCTTTCCCCGATTATGGGACCTTTCTGCTTATGTATTGGTGATGATTGACGGATTCACTAAAGTTGTAGTTATATCCTTTATGGGATAAAACTGCGACTTCGGTTGCTAAATATATATTTGGAAACAGACATTAGAACAGACAATGGAACCGAATTTGCGAATGATATCTTGTTTCATCTAACCACCAAATATCGCATTAATCATAGTTTTGGAGCTCCGTCTCATCCGGAAAGCCAGGGTCCAATTGAGAGATAAAATAACTCTAAAAAACGTTTTGAGAACTATGATTGAAGACAGATTTGTCGATCATTGGATTGAGTTCTTACCATTGGTTAAGTATATTCACAATAACACAATACATAACACCACTCATGAAAGACTATTCTCTTTAATATTTGGCAGAGAAGACGCTGCTTCTGTCGATAATAGATATCAATCGATGTCATATACCCCACCAATTGATCTGGATGAATATAAATGGAGGCACGCGCACATGAAGGACGAAGTGTACCAAATGGTAAGAGAAAGCATAAAAGAACAACGACGTAAAATGCAGCAAAGAACCGAGAGAAGAAGCTTGCGAGAGATAAAGAAGGGAGAAAAGATCTACATAAAGAAGACACTTGTACTAGGCATCCCTGAAGCCTTACAAGCTCCCTACGAAGATCCCTGCGAGGTACTGAAGAAATTAAGCAATTATACGTATCACATTAAAGACCCAACCACTTTAAGAAATAAAAGAGTACACTTAAACAATATAAAAACCGAAGTAACAAACGTGCAAAAGAAAAGAAAACTAGACAACACAGAGTACCAGAAACAAAACGATGAAGAATAATCACTACATAATCTGAGCGAGAAAAAGGATCCGACGACTTTCACGAAATGACCGAAACAGAAGGAATAACTAATGAACCATTTGGGTTCACAAATTCAAATGAAGAAAACGAGAATCCATGGTCTCACGTCAACATACCCCTGAGGCGTGACGGGCGCCGGACTCCTTTTTTAGGTGGTAAACGACCGCGTATGTGTAAATAGACCAACCGCGTAATAACTCAACCAAACCCTCATTATAAATGTAAATTAATTTAGTACAGCGCTGTCCAACTTGCGGCCCGCGGAATGGACGTTTGCCAAATTTCATTTCTGAATTTTCTTCCCTATTTTGTCATTTCTAGTAGGGAGAACAACATTCAGCGGGTTCCTAAATCGTATTAATCAAATGTGTATGATTATAGGCAACATCTTGGCCGCGCTTTATAGAAGTTGGACAGCACTGATTTAGTTTAACGCTCCGAAATCTATAATTATAAAATTAGGCGCGCTTCTAAATCGTTGGGATAGAAAAGAGAAAGGTGAGAAAGAAATTAGATATCTTCATGGGACAAAAATAAAAATTAAATAATTCCCCTTCCCTTATAGCAGTGATGGCGAACCTATGACACGCGTGTCAGCAGTGACACGCCGCAGGGTTTCTGGTGACAAGCGACGGATGTTGAAAATGTTTGGTATTCTGATGAAAAACTGCAATAAATCGTCTACGTCCTAGTACTTTCGATTAATAAGTCAGCTATCTATGATTTTGTAGTTAAATTTAAAATGCATGTATGCAAGTGACACACTTGGATAGAAAGGTTCGCCATCACTGCCTTATAGGTATTCGTAGATTAGATGGAATTTCTTCTAACATTCTGGCTAAAAGGTTGTCGTTCACTCAAATAATAAGTAACAGTATAAATGAGTTCTTTGTTGCCATGGGAACACTGCATACTTAAATGTATATAAACATGATGTAGAGGTGAAATAAAATGCATATTTCATGTTTTAAGTAAAAACGTTCCGAATCAGTTCAATTTGACTTGTTAAGAGATTGGTGCAGGAGGAATCGAGTGCTAATTTTAAATAACGTTAATTATAAACTCAAAATTCAGTATATTATTAAAACTATTTTGCATTAACACTTTGGGTGCCACGTCACACGTATGTGTGTGCAAGTTATTTTTTCATTCTGGCGATGGCACACACATACGTGTGACACACATTTTTCAACTCCTGAGCGCAGCACACAAAGATATGTGACAGTATAGGGAAATTACTGTTATTTGAAATCTGTGGGCTCTGAGGAAAATTTTGATATATTATACTTGGTCGTTGGGGAAAAAATTTATTAAATATCCAGCATTCTGTTACAATTACTCAAATCAGTTTATAGTGAAATATATTTAGCATTTTTATGTTTTATTTGTATTATTATGTGCATGTATAATGCACAAAATAATACTATAATGATAAAACTATAATGATATAAGTAACTGCATCCAGGTTCCGGCACGTGGAGCCAGGTGGATGGTGGAACCCCCTTTTTTTTTTTTTTTTTTTTTTTTTTTTTACTTCCGTTGTTTTTGGTTACAAAGACTTACATGAAAATACTTATTGTAATCTATTTAGGAAATAAACACAAATACATTTTTATATAAAAAAAAATCCTTTTATTTGATTACAAAATACAAAGCCTTTTATGTGAATATAATTATTGTAATTTATTTATGAAAATCTCTAAAACATTCTAGACAAAAGAATGTTTCCCCAGGGCAAGAGCTGCAATACGTATGCACATTCTTAGCATGTTTCCTTGCTTCTTCTCTGCCTCTCTCTTTGTGATTTTTTCATAACTTTGTTTGCATCTTCTTCTGATCTTTTTTCCTTGAACATTTTTCTTTTCAAGAATTAAATGTGATGTAGACGCTGGTCTCCTTTGCCGGGGTAAAGTCTCTTCAAAATCCAGGAGTGCCAAAGTTATTTTCTCTTTGAATTCTTTCAGTTGCATCTTTTTGCCAGTTACTTTTTTATACACAATCCAAGCATTCACAACTGAGACTCCTAATAGAAGTACAATGGCAAGCTTGCGGTACCATTTTATACCCTTCCTAAGTGCCGTTTCATAGGATGCCATCTGGTCAGAGATGTCTATTCCGGTCTTCCCCTTATTGTATGCAATAATTCCTAAGGGCTTCTTTCCACTTTTCCTACGATTTCTTTGCCTTTCTTGTGTATTGGATGGGCCTGGTTCTTCAGTTTCCCTCTCTTCTCTCTCTCTAATTTCCACAAGTTCAGGACTGTGATTTGTTGATAATAACCGGACATCTCTGGCATCTTTCCATTTCAATACAACTATTCCGTTTTGTTCTTCCATTGCAATCATTTCCCCTTTTTTCAGGTCTGCACTCATTACCTCAGGTGGCATGTTCTTCTTTATTTTATAAAATATATAGTTATGTAAACATAAGATAATAATTTTAAGATTATAATTTTATAAATATTTATAATAGAATCTGAAAAAAAGAGAAAATAATGAAAAAAAAATGTCACACACATGGTTGTGCCATGACCAGAAAGGCTAAATTTGTTACTTTTCACACACATGGGTGTGCCATGGGCTCATAAGGAGTGACTATTTAAAAAAATAAAAATGCATATATTTAAAAAAATTATTAGAATTTTTAAAAATTTCTTATGCATTTCTGTTTCTCTATTCATGCCTATTATTAATTCACACAAAAATAAAAATGGGCTGGTGGAAATTTTTGCGGATTTGGGCGTGGCACCCAAAGTGTTAAATCACATTTATTTATTTCTTAAGAAATGGATCCTCACCGCGGTTTCCTGCTGCAGTCTATGACTCCCTTCCTCTTATTACTATGTGCTCTACGTGCCGGGGCGCAAACCCTTTCCAACCACGGAGTCCTATTCCAAACTATAGGCCCTCTAATTCCCCAGGGATCAACGTACACTTTCAGTGTCTGCCAAAAAATGTCCCCATATTTTCAAAATGTACGCTTTCTGGACAACAAAATGAAGAAGCTCGTACTTCGCTGTCGAACGGAACAGGAACGACTAAGAAGATCTAAAAACAAGACTTCACATGATACGGTAGGAGAGTTGATAATTTTAATCAACACATTATATAGTGTGGAAGAACAGATTTTGGATACGAAACAAGAAATTTTGGCTTTCATTTCCACTTTAAATTAAGAGAATTCCATAAAACATCAAGCCTTACCTCGGAAGAACAGAGGACTCATCGACGCGATCGGAGGCTTTGTGAATTTCGCATTCGGCACAGCTCAACAAGGCTCGGTCGATAATATCGTCCGTCACATTCAAACGATTGAGTCGAACGAAAAACCTTTCGCTGAAAGCGTAAATTCCTATATTACGCTGCTCAACGCTACCATCTATGACATCAGCAGTTTGAAGAAGTACATTAATCTACTCACTGAAAATATACAATCGTTCCACGAAACGGTGGGTGCGTATCTTGCTAACTTAGAAGAAGAAATAAAAGAAGAAAAATACATCACTTTCCTCTCCATACTTGCTCATAGTTTATCCACGTACACCGAGAGATTTCATTTAAGATTAAATAGACTGAAAACAGCTTTAGTCAATGCTAACAGAGGCCTCCTGGACTCTTTCTTATTTGATCCAGTTTTCTGCCTGCAGGTACTGAAAAAACATCGAACTCAAGGTAGGTAGACTCCTGCCATACATACTAAATGAGGCTACAATACTTCTCTATTTCCAAGTAAGTGAGACGCGTTTGAGAAAGTTTACGCCTGAGGAGCTACGTATAATTTTCGTTCCTTTAAAGCCAACAGAGTCCCCGATGACCCTCTACCACGTCGACCATAGCCAATTTGGATTAACAAAGAAACCTGACAAAGGAAGAAACCTGACAACGTGCCATCGTGTATTAAAGCGAAACTTTTCGCCGATATTTCTTTCTTCGCCATCATCACACTGTCTATTATAGCGTGACTCAAATTACAACTCTACTCTTTAGATGCAAGTGACAAAAGACAAGAAAGAAAGAAGTAGAAATCTTCTGAACAGGATCTTTTCCCTTACCCGAAGGCTGCAATCTTTTCAAATTCTACTCTAGTTAGGCAAATTATTGTGCATTTATTTAATGTGTATTTTTTTTAGATAGTGTAGTTAGGAGAACCCCTTAAGTGATCATTCCATAAATTGAGATCGGTCAAGCAGACCTAATTAAAACACATTAATAGTACCTTCACGTATGAGCGATTCAGACGGTGCGCTTTCTGACATCGAAAATTTCTCTACACCCATTTATCCACCTACCCCGCGCCCTTCAAACATACTCCCAAACACACAAACTTCAGATCCAGAACAAGCCAATATGTTTCAGTCTCAAAACCCCGCCCCAGCATATATTAACTTAGGCAGACTTGTAAAGCTTCCCCATACTGTTTTAATTTTTAAGGGGACCATAGATAATAGCTTTGTTGAACCACGCGTAAGATCTTGGATTGAATCTTTAGAGCAACATTTCTTACGCGAAAACATCACTGATGATGATATAAAAAATTAGGGAAGCAAAAAGATTTATCGACCCTAAAGAAGGAAATGCTCATGACACAGTCACCTACGTCCCATCAATTAGCGAAGCTACAACATGGGACGATTTTAAACAAAACTTATTAGAATTTTTTAAAGAAGTAACACTTGCACAACCCTTATCCACGTTAGAAGCAGTCTTCCAAGCTAAATGGAAGAAAGAGGAACATGAAGATTTAAAAAATTTTATTACACGAACACAAACGTGTAGGAGAAGCCCTCCGTGCCGCTGAAAATGCGTGTGGCATTACTTTCACTTCTAAACAAAAAATCTAATAGTAGCCACAACTATTTACCAAAACCTACCCGGAGCACCTAAAAAAAAGTTTCAGGAGTTTTTAAATGTTGACAAACCTGTAAGTGTAGCCATAAACAAAACAGGGGAACATTACCCCGATTTAGCACACCAGAACTACCGAAACAGCAGAGAAACCCCTGTACATTACATTCAGCAGCAGCAACCACAACACGAACAGCAACAACAACAACCCTATAAATCGAGGCCAATGCAGGGAACACCACCCCAGAAACAAGCCCCTCAAACCCAGAGTACACGCCCTCCTCCACAGTGTTTCAACTGCGATAGCTTTGGGCACATGATAAGTCAGTGCAATTATCCCTCTTATCCACCGTCACGAACATAGTCATCGCCGTGGCGATCTCCAAAAGTGTGCTGATAAAGCCACTGCAGGTATAGACCCCACTTTCAAAAACAAACCACCCACGTTCCCAAAACGTATCCCAAAAGTCATCCAATCCCCAGAAACCAGTCCATTCCCAGCCTCAGTCGAACCACCAACCCAATAGATTACGACCACAGGGTCAACCACACACTTACCCCATGTACAAACCTCAGTACAACCAGCAAGGTCATCTAGTTCAGTACGTAGAAGTACCCGTGGAGGAATCATTTTCCCCAAAGTACAGTTTCCAAGAACACCCTCCAGCGTATGGTAATCCCGTAGAATATGACCCAGGTCCTCCCATAGAAGACCATTCGAGCCCCTTTTTAGACCCTACTTTCGAGGCAGCAGTTCAACCTCCTACCTCCTAAATTACAGTAATGAACCCAGATACACACACAAACTCTCCATCAGGATAATAGGTGCAGACCTCCTAGATTTAATAATAAATTGTCGCACTGATAACCAAGATTTAACTGCTCTCCTAGATACAAGAGCACACGCGACGTTAATTAAAAACAATGTGTAGATGAATTACTAGAGAGTACGAATTACAAATATGAAATTAAGGCACCCTCCTGTCAACTCAATGGAGTTACGGTCAAACCCATACCTACATACGGAGAAATTGAGTTATATTTAGAAGTTGGAAACGCGGTATACCCCCGCGAAATGTTGTATAGTGGACACAGGTGCCACCTTTCAGACAGATATCCTACTATGTATGGATTTTTTTTAACCGGAATCAATGGGAGATTTACCCAGCCGGAAAGTTAGTAAAATGTCGAAATAGGACACACCATCTCCGTGAGAATGACAGACAGCTTAATGCTAATAGAATTAGTTCAGTTCAGATTTCCGAAAGAAATAGGAAACCCCCTTCACTTGATAGCAGTTCAAGTCTGCCGGTTGCATCCAGAGGGACAACCACTCCAGAAATCAGACCCCAGGGTAATCAGTTCCAGTTGTTGAATCCAGTTGGATCAACATAGTCAGTTTCCATTCAGTCAGTTTCCAGTCAATCAGTTTCCAGTCAATCAGTTTCCAGTCAGCCAGTTTCCAGTCAGCCAGTTTCCAGTCAGCCAGTTTCCAGTAGGCCAGTTTCAGTTCCCTACCGAGCATATAACAATAGCACCTTATGAGAAGATTTGTTTCCTAGCAAAAGTAGTCGACAGTCAGAGTCAGAATTCAGCTATCCCTGCTGTTTGTTTAAACAAAGGAAAAAGCCTATAGAATTAACTTCAAATCAGAAAATAGGAACTGTTTCCACAGTAGAAGTAGATTCAGATTTCCACATCAGTATGATAAATCGCGTTTCCAGTCCCTTAGAGTTAAATCCTTCAGTATTAAAAGAAGAATATAAGAAATGTCTGGAGCACTCCCTTCAGGAGTCACCAGCTTTACAGGATCCCAAACTAATGGAATCACTTCTCGATTTCCTGATAAGAAATAGAGATGTGATTGCCCTAACAGGAGATCCTCTGGGCCGAACTAATTTGGTCCCTTTTGAAATCATGTTGGAACCCAATTCCAAACCCATTTTCATTCCTCCGTTTCCGGTTTGACATTCCCAATTAGTCACTATTGAGGAACACATCACTGACATGTTGGAGCAGGATGTCGTTCAGCTTCAGCTAGTCCCTGGTCCGCTCCTATGATAAGGATCTCGTATAACGATGGCAATTCGTTCCACCAATACCATCTAATACGAAATTATCGCTAAATGAATGTAGGAAATACATGTTAAAGGCTTAATCCATTCCAAGACCATCGGAAGTTGACATTTTTCCCCCAAAAATCATATTTATAATATTTAAACATTCCGTATTAATAAATGAACATATTGCGAACATTTTAAAGGCTTAATATCAATGCAAACATTGTTAAATAATTAATAAATTGACAAATAAAATTCTTACGTTTGGCTGAAAAGATCTACAGATCTTCAGACGCTAAGGCTAACAAAGGTCCTAAGATCCACTCTAAGGCTAGCCCGAAAGAAAAGAAAAAAGAAGAGAGTAAGGGGATAAAAGAAGAGAATAATGGGTTAATTAAGTAGCAAAACCTATCATTCGTAGGTTAACATTCATTCAGAAAAAGAGGAAGACTCACCATCATCATCTGCCGGCCACTGCCGACAAGTCGGAAAAATAGTCGAAGAGAATAGGAAAGGAGTGAAAGATGAAAAGTAAAATAAGAACGCTTACAAACCATGCAGACAAAGTCTGAACTCAAACACTGTCACACCATGCAAACAACAGACATGCAAGTAAAGAGAGAGAGAAAAAAAAGTATAACAAACAGTGGGATAGTTTACGTTACGACTACATCTAAGTTCGTGTTAGTCTATTTATATATATATATATATATATATATATATATATATATATATTTTATTCCTGGCATATCACAGCTGGCATGTCACAAGCTGGCATTAATCGTGAACAGACTCAAACCTCCACCATTACCCACACAGCTCAAGTTACTAATTGTTTTATTATATTAAACGACGTTAATATTTCTAAAATGCCTATCTAAACGGTTTTTAAACATACTAAAACTGGTAGAGTTCACGAAGGACGCGGGAAGATTATTCCATTTATCAATTACTTTAAACGTAAAAAAGTTTTTAGCGATGTTAATAATGAAACGTCTGCCACGTAACTCAAATCCGTTATTACGAGCATTGTTATTATCAAAAATGAACAATGTCAAAATTTACGTTATCGAATTTATTAACGGATTTGAAAACTTCAATAAGATCCCCTCTTAATCTCCTAGTTCCGAATGAATGCAAGTCTAACTCTTTAATCCTTTCTTCATAAGACTTGTTTTGTACTGACGGAATTAGTTTCGTGGCGCGTTGCTGAACCATTTCCAACCTATCAATATCCTCACTCATATATGGGCATATTCTGAAGAGGCAATATAATGTTCTTCGATTTAAATTCGAAATTACGCGCTATGAAGCCTAACAACCTATTAGCTTTTGCGCAAGACTCCAGGCACTGGTTCCAAACTTTTAAATCCTTAGATACGCGTACGCCTAAATCTACTTCCTCGTCAACGCTCGCTAACTCTCCATCATCCATCGTGTACGTGTAATTATTGTTACGAGAACATATTTGTAAAACTTTACATTTGTCTAGGTTAAATTGCATCTGCCACTTATCCGGCCACTACATAATCCTATTTATATCGTCTTGGAGCCTATTTCTATCGTCCTCGTCTACAACCTTACGCCCTATTTTAGTATCGTCCGCGAATTTTGACACGTTACTAGTCAATTCTACATCTATGTCGTTAATGTAAATCACGAATAGCAATGGGCCTAACACTGAACCCCGTGGGATACCGCTACCTACATCCAACCACCCCAATTCACTACCATTAACAACGACCCTCTGTCTCCTAGCACGAAGCCATTCCTCTAACCAGTTAGCTACCTGACCGCGTATACCGTGCACTTTAACCTTAGAAATTAATCGTCTGTGCGGAACTGTATCGAACGCCTTTTTAAAATCTAAATAAATATCGTCAGCCGCTCTATGCCTTTCGTATTCGCGCACTATTTCGTTGTAAAATACTAACAAATTAGTTAAACAAGATATATGGCGTCGAAACCCATGGTGACTACTATTAATCAAATCTCGACTTCCTAAGTGATCGATGATACGATCCCTAACTACGGATTCCAAAAGTTTACAGACAATTGACGTTAAGCTAATGGGCCTATAATTGCTAGCTTCTGTGCGGTCGCATTTTTTAAAAATGGGCGTGACGTTAGCTAATTTGAAGTCTTCAGGAATAATCCCCGTTTCGAGTGACTGATTAAAAATCTTCGTTAAGGGGTCTACAATATCATATAAAAAGCGTCAGTGCCTGGAGCCTTACTAACTTTTAGCCTATCGATATAATGCGCAATCTCACCCTGGTAAACAGTTATTTCATCCAAAATAGTCTCGCTACTAAATGGAACGATATCGTCCACGTCGGGGACAATATTTACGTCTTCTACGGTAAAAACTGTCGCAAAAAAGTTATTGAAAATACCCGCCATCGCCTGATTGTCCGAAGCCAAAGCGCCGTTGACATCCACTAGAGGGCCTATGTTATCTTTTATCGGCTAACGATTATTGACGAATTCAAAAAACTTTTTTGGATTATGTTTACTATCCGCAGCTATAAGTATCTCTACATTACGCTTAGCATTCGTAACTGATCTTTTAACCTGACGTCTAAGCTCGATATATCTATTAACGTTAGCTGCGGTGCCATTGCGCTTATTAAGTCTATACACTCTGTTACGCTCGTTTATGAACTCGCCTATTTCCCTAGTCCACCACTTCGGC
Organism: Bathynomus jamesi; assembly: GCA_023014485.1. Taxonomy (NCBI): domain Eukaryota; kingdom Metazoa; phylum Arthropoda; class Malacostraca; order Isopoda; family Cirolanidae; genus Bathynomus; species Bathynomus jamesi. The sequence goes on from JAJOZX010002202.1 coordinate 153,508, forward strand.
CTACCATGATTTCTGGCGCGCTTGGGCCTATGAGGAATAAACTCCCTTTCAATATTCATAAAACTTTCTTTAAACGCCTCCCAATGCAAATTTGTGTCATTACTCATAAATAAGTTATCCCAGTCCACTTCTCTCATCCTATCCGCAAAACTATCAAAATTAGCCCTACGAAAATCAGGGACTTCTATTACGTTACTATCCTTAGTGTTTTCTATCAATAACTTAAACCTAAGAATTTGATGATCACTACATCCTAAACTCTCGCTTACGTCTAAACCTTCGACTATACAGGGTGTACTTAAAGTCAGGATCTATTTTTGTGAAGCACTTTAAAATTATATGGAATTCAATCATAAAATGATAAAGTGGTAACATTTATTAATTAAATAATTAAGAGTAGGATTCGACGTGACGCCCATCAGTATACCTGCACAGCTCAAATCGTTCCGCAGCATTTCTAAACACATTCTGGAGCATTTGCGGGGTTATGTTATCTGCAGCAGTTCGTATACGTGTACGTAAGTTTTCAAGACTCGTAATCTTCGTCTGATAGACGTGCGATTTGATAAAGCCCCATGAAAAGAAATCTAAAGGGGTTAAATCTGGTGATCTCGCTGGCCAAGGTCTGTTGCTTCCGCGTCCGATCCAGCGATTTGGAAAACGTCCATTTAGATAATCCTGAACAATTTTGGCATAGTGACAAGGAGCACCATCATGTTAATAGACGGCGGGGATAGGATTGTTAGTACCGTCGTCTATCAACATGATGGTGCTTCTTGTCACTATGCCAAAATTGTTCAGGATTATCTAAATGGACGTTTTCCAAATCGCTGGATCGGACGCGGAAGCAACAGACCTTGGCCAGTGAGATCACCAGATTTAACCCCTTTAGATTTCTTTGCATGGGGCTTTATCAAATCGCACGTCTATCAGACGAAGATAACGAGTCTTGAAAACTTACGTACACGTATACGAACTGCTGCAGATAACATAACCCCGCAAATGCTCCAGAATGTGTTTAGAAATGCTGCGGAACAATTTGAGCTGTACAGGGATACTGATGGGCGTCACGTCGAATCCTACTCTTAATTATTTAATAAATGTTACCACTTTATCATTTTATGATTGAATTCCATATAATTTCCAAGTGCTTCACAAAAATAGATCCTGACTTTATGTACACCCTGTATTTTCGCCGTTCGTCATCACCAAGTCTAAAATATTGTCACCGCGCGTTGGTTCGGTAACCATCTGTCGTAAAAAATTATCTTCCATGAACTCAATCAATCTCAAATCCTCCTCATTACCAGTAAAAGTCTCGTAATTAACATTAGGGCAGTTAAAGTCTCCGACAATTATACTCTTCCGATTGTCAATAAAGTTACGAAGAAGTGAGGAAAATCTAGTATCGGTATCGAGGGGTTGAACGGGAGGTCTATAAACAACAAAAAAATTAAAGCTAATACTACGCGCCCTAACTTCAACGCATATCGCATTAAGTGCTGCCGGAAAATCTATCTTAACCTCGATAGCCCTAAGGGAATTACGAATGTACAGCAAAACGCCGCCACCAATCCTATGTAACCTATCATTAGTAAAGAGTTTAAAACCCGGTATATCAAGTTCCCCCAACAAGTCCCGAGTCACGGTATATAACCACGTTTCAGTGATAGCAACTATATCGTAGTTGCCGGAATAAATTATCGCCATAAATTTGTTTAATTTATTTCTAATACTACGCGCGTATTAGAAATATAAAAATTAACGATTGGTTAGGTTAAGTCGTAATATTTTCGGACCTTTTCCAGTTTGTGTACCGTTTTTCATATAATTTATTTTTGAGAATATTTTTGTTAAAACTAGCGAAAATATCACGACTTAACCTAACCAATTATCAAGAGCGTACAGTTGATCTATTAGTAAATAGTAAATACTATTCCAGAAACAAACAATGTTATAATTAATAATTGATAAACTGTACGCCCTTGATAAGTGGTTAGGTTAAGTCGTGATATTTTTGTTAGTTTTAACAAAAATATTCTCAAAAATAAATTATATGAAAAATGGTACACAAACTGGAAAAGGTCCATATTTTCGTTAGTTTTAACGTTTTATTTGAGAGATTCATTTAAAAAAATGTCTCCTAAAGATCCTAGTGTATTACGTTCCCCAACTTTGACCTAGTGTTGTTTGTGTCCCCTTTTGTGTCAAGGGAATGTAAACTACACTTCCTCCTCACTTTTTTTAAGTTTATATAAAATCTAAATTTTTCTGTTGAGGTTTTAAAAATCTATGTATAATTAAAAACTTTACACTGAATTTTGCTGTTGAACAAAAATCTCTAATTTACTGTAAGATATTTCGTAGGTTGCCCTAACTTCTTACCGACAAAACAAATCTTTCCAGGTAAATACCAGAAGGCTCATTTCCCCATAATGTGAGAGTGAGTACATCGAAGGGTAGCTTTTGTCTGAGGATTAACAGGTTATGTAGTTAACTCAACCCAACCCAGGAGTGAATCATAATCTACCACTGCCATATCCACTGTGAACATTAAAGGTAGCTAAGATGCACGAATTTCTCTCTAATTTCACTTCATTGTAAATAAGCTTAAAACATTCTCTTAAATATGAGGCTGAGGAAGATTTTAATGTTTCTGGTTTCTACTCGCAGAACCAACAGTATCTATTAATATTGTATTGGAGATTGATTCCTCTTAGAAATACCACTGGATCACCTGAAGATGAGGGCCCCCAGCCTCAATTACCAAATGATATTTTCCTTAAAACTAACGAAAATATTACGACTTAACTTTACCAATCGTCAAGGGTGTACAGTTGACCTAACGGGGCATTCAATTTAATTTATTATTATATTTGGTACTGTAAAGCAAAAAACAAGAGCACATGGGGGCCCTGACCTTTAGGTGATCCAAACCATTTTCTAGGGTTCAGGTTTGAGTAACCTTAAACTGTAACACATTATGAATCCTAGAGATCCTAGTATAGTTTACGCGTATGTAGGACAAAAGCCCCCTAGGAAAAATAATAATAAGAATATTTTTAATCATTATTTTTATTCTTTATTATTTACAGTTCATGAACACTTCTCTGACATGTAAAATATTACATTTATTATATCATAAGACTGCAGTAAGGAAGGCATTATAAGTATTATACAGTAGCACACATTAACGCTAATATTTACACAACCATAAAAAATTACATTATAGAAGGATCATCATGCCTTATCTAGGCAGTCAGCTTTATAATTATTATACAGTAGCACACATTAACACTTGCATTATAAATTTATAGCTCAATATTTTACAGGAACACAAAATTATTTACACAACCATAAAAATGAACATTATAAAAGAAACTTCATACCATATCTAGGGAAAATCAAACAAATAAAGCACAATATTAAAAAGTTCATTAAGTGTTAAGGTTCATTTACAGTTCATTTTACTTCTATTTAATGCTGTGACCGACACCATTCAGAAATCCCTCCAAGGTCTTCCTCTCATTCACATAGTCCAGACATAGGTTCTTCAAACGCTGTTGATGCTCCTTTGTGGCACGTTCCTAACCTAACCTAATCTAACCTAACCTAACCTAACCATACAGGTAGACAAAACAGTGATCAACTAGAGTGAATCAACATAAACAAAGATTATAATATTTGTTTAGGAGTACTTCATAGCACACGAACAATAATATAAAAAAATGGAGGCTTTTGTCCTACTTTGCATTTTAACTGAGGGTTTTTTGTCCTATTTTGCACTTTAACTGAGGGGATTTTGTCCTACTTTGCAGTTTAACTGAGGGGCTTTTGTCCAGGGGGCTTTTGTCCTAGGGGGCTTTTGTCGGGACCCCAGTTTACGCTCCCCAACTTTGAACTACACCTTTTCACTCTCAAATTAAAACAACTGAATTTCAAATTAAAATAAATGAATTTCAAATGAAAAGAAATGAATCTCAAATTAAAAGAAATGAATCTCAAATTAAAACAACTGAATTTCAAATTAAAACAACTGAAGTTTAAATTAAAGCAAGTGAAATACAATTTAAAATATATGAAAGTCAATTTAAAACAGAGATTGTGTAAAATCTGAATGTGCATCGAAAGCTTTTATTTTATAGCTGGTGGGAGTACTTGGCATCTGAAACACGTTGGCAACATTCACAAGTCCCTAGCAACCGTTGCTATCCATGACTCGACTCTCTCAGTTACCAAGGACGTCTTCTCTGACCCGGCCAGCTCTCACTCGCTCTCACAGCTGTGTATTTCAAGGTTGTAAAAAGAACTGAGTTACGCTTTACTGTGATGATTTGGATTATTTTTACAATATAAATTTCTACAGGGTGATCGAAAAGTCTCTCCACAGTTATTTCACGTCCATGATTGAATAATGGGAGCTAGGCTATTAGGCCTTTTGTTTAGGCTACATCTATCAAAGCGTAGGCTATTAGGCTGTTTCTTACTGCGGAGAGACTTTTGGATCACCCTGTAGAAATTTATATTGTAAAAATAATCCAAATCATCACAGTAAAGCGTAACTCAGTTCTTTTAATAACCTTGAAATACACAGCTGTGAGAGCGAGTGAGAGCTGGCCGGGTCAGAGAGGACGTCCTTGGTAACTGAGAGAGTCGAGTCATGGATAGCAACGGTTGCTAGGGACTTGTGAATGTTGCCAACGTGTTTCAGATGCCAAGTACTCCCACCAGCTATAAAATAAAAGCTTTCGATGCACATTCAGATTTTACACAATCTCTGTTTTAAATTGACTTTCATATATTTTAAATTGTATTTCACTTGCTTTAATTTAAACTTCAGTTGTTTTAATTTGAAATTCAGTTGTTTTAATTTGAAATTCAGTTGTTTTAATTTGAAATTCAGTTGTTTTAATTTGAGATTCATTTCTTTTAATTTGAGATTCATTTCTTTTAATTTGAAATTCATTTATTTTAATTTGAAATTCAGTTGTTTTAATTTGAGAGTGAAAAGGTGTGGTGTAGTTTGTGTCCCGTTTTGCGTCAGGGGGACGTAAACTACACTTGCTCCATTGATAGTTATATTGTACAGTTTTAGTTTAGTTATTGTTCTTACGATGCGAATTAGCGGTGGTAAATATCTTATTCCAAATAGCTCAAAATTAATTTCACAAAGTCCGTGGCCAATGACCTAGTTTAAAGTGAGCAGTGCGTAAATGACGTCCATTTATGCCTTTGTTTTCCCACCTTATATTTGTGCTAACGTAAGGTAAAGTGTTCATAAATATGATAGAAATTTTTTTTTCCGAAACAAGAAACGAATGGTACATGTAGAATTCTGCAAACACTACTTGTATTTCTGTATAAAATGAAGCTTTATTGCCAATACGACTCTGCCCAATACTTTCCCACACTGTTGTAAGAAAGTGGCGCAATGTTACCCCTTGACTTGGAGACCAAATCTACAATTCCATACCTTATTTACCACATTCTTTGCCATTTTCACTGGTTTTGCATAAAATCTTTTTTTTATAGAAAATTTACCGCTTTTCTGCCATGATCTTAGAATATTTGATACTTTCCTAGCACACTCCTGATTGCTAAAATATATTCCATTTAGAAATTCTTACCTAGTAGGAGAAAAAATACTAATTGGCAACCCCAGTAAGCCCACACACACACAAAGACTGCACGTGACAACATGAAGGCCGCCATGGCCGCGTGGGTACAATTCGTACAACTATCGGATTATTCGTACATTAGTACCAAAAAGTTCGAAATTCCTCGGATATTTCGAAGGGTCGAAGAAATGAACAAATTAACTCGAAGTACGAAATAAGGGAGTATGAATTAACGGGGTTCGAGTGTATACTGAATGATGGATTGCTTCCTCTATAATTGAAAAGTACTTTTTAAGAGCCTTTACATAGTTTTCCATTGTTTCTTGTACAGTATAACTATGGATTAAAAACCTTCCGCTATCTTCTTCTCCTCATGTGATTGATTTCTTTATAGAATTGTTTTTGCAGATCACTTATTTCATCTGAGGCAAACTGAACATTTTGTTATAAATTTACAACTGTAACATAAGATGTAAGAAAGATCTAAATATTCTCAAATTTATGATATTTTCCTGGAATTAAGTTCTGAATGTGCCTTTCATCTGTTAAAATAGGGTTCTCCAAATTAAGATCAAAGAAGTCTGTAAAGATACGTTTAATGATTGTAAATTATTTGTTGTTGAGTGGCTCAAAAATTTCTGAACGAAGTTCCATGTTACTCAGTTTTTCAATGTTCCTTGTACAGTATTAGTACTCTAGGATAAAAACTTTCCTCTGTCTTCTTACCACATTGCTTCATGTGTGATTTCTTTAGGGGCAGTTCAAAAATTATGTAACGCTATTTTTGCTAAAACTTGACACCCCAGATCCCCCAGGAACGTCGTTCTGTAACGCTAGCCCAGACACCCCCTAAGATGTTATGTAACACTTCCCCCACACTACACCCAACACGTTACGGAACGTTACAGGGGGGTGGGGGTGTCAGGGTTTAGCAAAAATAGCGTTACGTAATTTTTGAACGGCGCCTTATAGAATAACTTTTCAATTCATTTATTTCATCTGAGGGAAACTAATCAGTTTCTTATACATTTACAACTGTAACATGATAAGATGTAAGAAAGATCTAAAATATATTCTCAAAGTAATGATATTTTCCATGAATTAAGTTCTAAAAGTTTTATATCTAATAGATCTGTGAGATGGGCCTACATATATCAGAAGCTCAAGAGCCAGAGCTCTTTGCAGTTTTATGAACATTCTGAAGCCATCCTGCACTATTGAGACTAGTCGATAAGAGCCTATGATTGTATATTGTAATAAAGTTCAAAAAAATGTAATTTCAAGTAATGATCACTGGGCAATTTACTACACTTAAGACCTGCATAAATAGCTATAGTCTTCACATCTTATGAAATACAGCTTTCATTCATGAAAACAGCTAACTATTAAAAATATCTAAGAATTTATTGTTGAGCATCATTGGGCCAAGTTATTCCAAAAGTCTACTAAAGTAATTTTTGGGGTACCATTCTACAAATTTGCTTCCCTTTAACCTTTTGAACCAAGTTTCTCTGTCACACTTTAATAAGTAATGGTTACCTGCATCAACCTGACAATTCCCCATGTATCCTCTGGCCTTTTTGTAAAGAGGGGTGGAAGGTCAATGGAAGATCCTGTAAAACTACCAAAAATATCTCAAAAGTTTCACAGCTCTCAACTATGATATACTCACTCCAGTACAATACTGCAGTAGTAATTGTCCAGTTCAAAGAGTTTAAAAGCAGTAAGTGCCTTGTGGACTTGTTTAATTTCTAGCCAGTTAATTAGCATAATCTATTTAAAGAGCTATTAAAGTAACCTACATAACTTATCAATGTTTACACAACTTAGAAACTGTCTCTTTCATATATGAAAGTATCCAAATTATTTTTAAGACTAACTAAGGAACTAGCTACTATTTACCACACTATATGAAAAGTCACTCCAAAAACCTACTACTCTAGGACTATAAAAGATTTTTTGTAGATCCAATCTACAATTCTGTTTTCTAATTTTCTTATTATACTCTCGAGTTTCTCCAACAGACTCTATAAGAAAAAATTACATCTAATTTGTCCAAACTAGAAAACATTTTGAACATCTGTATCATATCTCACGACAATGTCTCTCAAAACTAAACATGTATAGTTCCTTATTCTTTCACTGCATTCCAATCTTCTTAACCCAGTAACAAGTTTGGTTGTCCCTACATTGCACATCTTTAAGCATATTTATATCTAGTCAAATGGATTAGGGGGTTATTTTTTAAATACTCTTTCCTGGTGGACAAAAGCATCAAAATTTCCTACCTTCCGTAGGTCACTCTGATTGATTTCAAAAGATCAAAGGAGTCTGCACAGATATGTTTAATGATTGTAAAGTATTTGTTCGTGATTGGCTCAAAGATTTCTGAGTCAAGTTACATCTTATATAATGAATGTAAGGAAGGCAGAACAACACACTGATCCCCTCCCTAGAAGGCACTGAAGCTCAACATGGCACATTATCTAAAAATATGGCATTTGACCTCGGGAAATATTTTGAAACTGGTTACTAGGTAGATTTCAGCACCAAACCTGTCAAATAATGCAGAAATTTAGATTAATATAATGAATTAATAAATTAATATTATGACTTAATATAATGAATATAAGGAATGAGTGGCAGAAAGGCCAAGACTGGAAAGAAAGGTGCCATCTATTGTTTAATGTCCAAAACTATAAAAACCATTATTTTCTGTTTTAAGAAATCACTTTATAACATTGTTTTCTATGTAAATGCTGACATCGTGCATAACAATAACAATTATTTTTTTATGTACAAGTATTTAATAAGACATCATAAATTTAAGGTGACCAGACGTACTGATTTGGTCAGGAGAGTACTGTCTTTCCGACAGAAAACAATGTATTGACTGATTTTTTGGTTTGTACTGATTTTCTACTGTCAGACTAACGATTTCGTTTTTCTAAAGTTATCGATAATAACTGCACACATTCATAGAAAATGAAAACTTTGTTTTAATGCCAGAAGGTGGCGGTTGCGCGTATTGTTTTTGTTTAGATAAAGTTTAAAGTGGATGACTATGATTGAGAGCTTGAGAGTGAGAGGTAGGGTTTGTTTGTCTTCAATTTTTATTACTTAAGCATTAATGTGATTCTGTAAACTGGCATTAGTAAAATGTGTTGTGAATGTGATGATGTAAGTGATGGTTGTCCAAGAAACGTCCCGCGGACCAGAGTCAGGCCCGCCAAAAATTTGTATCAGGCCCGGCTGACGGATACTGAAAAGTCATTATCTAATGTCATATTTTATTTCAATAAATTTTTATCTAAAATTTGCACACTGGTCCACAAAATATGTGGGGTCGAAGCTTGTAACTGACTTACAAACCGTTACATACATGTGTAATACGCCTCTTTCTCCGGTTCGGGCAATCAGGATGACATGGATTACTCGAGAGAGGGTATTACTTAAATACTTCTGGAAGCAGAAAGTCGTCTCGATGTTCGAATTCCCACAATCGAAGAGCATTGTGTGGGCTCATGATTTTCTTTTTCCCAGTTATCAAAGTCCAACGACAAGGAAACACAACGGCTAATACGAATTTGAATTTGAATTTAGGTAAGATAAAATTTAGTCAGTTATAGTGACTCAAATGTTTCTTTTAAGCAGAATTAAGAGTTAATAATAGTTTTATAAATATAATAATAGTTACTTCTTAATTGTAAGATATTAAATAAGCCAGAGACTCCTCTAAGACACCCTTGTCCGTTCTGAGTCTCCAAACTTGTATGAGTCAATTGCTAAACTGTTGCCTTTTCCCTACGGCCAGACTCCAGTTGAAAACTATTAATGTTCCATTTCCAAAAGCAATTCTCTGCAGAGTTGACTTTTGCTCGTCAGCCCGGAGACCCGTCTCCTCGGAATCTGCCTTAAGGACGCTGATCCCCTTCTTATATAGTCAAAGGAACGGAACCTGGCTACGCCACCACGCAAGCGGTTGACATCACGTGAGAACGTTCGAGAACCGAGCGTCTCACAATCCAGTGTGTTTCCCAGATGAAATCAAAGAAACCGTCTGCGTCACTGGCGTGTGAATTCCGTTCGAAAGGAAATGAGTCACACACTAACATGGGAATTATTGAATGAATGAAATTACATAAAAATAATTGTCATCAGGGCGCGGCTTTACTTCCATGATAAATTAAATTATAACATGTATAACACATGTATATTCCATATGCAATTAACGAATGGTAATTCAAAACTGCATATTTTATCGGTCAGGTTCATAACTAGTACAACTAATATGACTTCTTAATTACACCCCTATTTATTAAAAAATAAAAGAAAGTATATTTGTATGTAAGAATATTTTATATATATATATATATATATATATATATATATATATATATATATATTATTCCCTTCATTTCGAATTCATAAGCAATTCATTATTTAATTTTGAACCGAATAACGCCATATAGTATAAAATTAAAATTCAAGTTCATATAGAACGTATTACTTCGTCTGCAACGAGCCACGACCAGTGCCTCGTGATCCATGACTCAGGAGTACAAAAGGTTTATTTTAAATTCATATAATTAACATATTTTTGTACCTAAATACGTTTTTAGACGAAAAGAGAAGTTAACTTTCCCGGATGTTCCTCATTTAAATTCTAAAATAAATGCGTCTATATGGCAGGACAAAAGGATTAAAAATAATTTAATGATTATATATTTTTTCGTACTTCCGTTCAAATTAAGATTCACACGCGAGTTGACGCAAAGACACCTCGTGTTGATGACGTCATACGTATTCACTCGCCCAACGCTCTTTGTACGAATGACGTAGGTTCCGGTTCTTCTAATATAAAAAGCAAGGGCTCAGCACCCTTAACTCAGATTTTTGCACTCGGTGGTTAGACGCGAATCTCCGGACCGGGGCAGCGGCCCGATTCCGTATAGAGAAATTAATTCAGATTTCGGCTGAGTCCTGCACGCGGCGTTTGAACGCCAATCTCCGGATTGGGACGGGAAGCCCAATCCGTTATCATCTCCCTTCAGGAGGAGACGCATATAGATAATATTAGATTAAGCAACGCCAGCCACTAGCCTCCGGGATTTAGAGAGAATTAACCCGCACAGGGCTTAAGTCGTGTTAAGAAGTCTTGAGATAAATTAGGCGACGGTAGAGAAAGTCCGTGCCTACTGATTCAGAAATTTAATATAATTTAGAAATAAGTAACTTTGATTTAAATTCGAACAACAAACGACTAGACATCCAATTAATTTTATTTCAATTATTAAGGCACTCTGATTCAAGCACATTAAACGAAAAACTTTGCCAGACATTTTCTTGTCCTCCCGATCCCGTAAACCGCACTCGAAAACGAGTGCCTGGGGAGTAATATATAGAGAAGACTCTTCAGGTCTACTTCGCCGGGAGTATTTTTCTGTTACATGGGAACAAACCCACAAGAAGAAGAGCGTAACAGAAACTGGTGTCAGGTGTGGGTTAAGGTAAGTTTCCTTCCCCATTTCCTCGTAGACACCCGTCGAAGAAATCAAACGAATACGAGAGAATCGGTGCCAAGAGTTAAGCAAGAAACCCCAGCGACAAGATACTGTGGGAAAGAAAAGTGGATGAGGGCCAGCCCAACGAGTGAGCAGAGAACAGTTTCCCGGAAGACCACGAGATAGAAGCAGCAGCGCTGGCAAAACTCCCCTATCCTTTGAAGCCTCGAGCAGCGACCGAAGAACAGAAGGATTGCCATTTCATTTCGGGAAAAAGGAACCGGAAGGAACCGGAAGGAACCGGACGTACCAGTGAGCGACCCGGTAGCATTAAGTGCCCCCTCCCCAAAGAAACCCATTCCGGTATTAAATTTTTCCCACCAATTTATTTAAAATTAAATCCAAAGTATTTCTCCCTATTCACCCAGTTTTGAATTTGGGAACGAACCAGGACGTTTCACCCCATTATTATAAAGAAGGAACGAATTATATATAACTTTAAAAGCCTAATTTCATGCTTATATAATTTCATGCTTATATAATTTCATGCTTTTAGAATTATGCATTCACCCCTTACTAATTATTGGAAGAGATAACGGTTAAAGAGAGAATAAAAAGTGTCCCCCTGAATTTCTTCATAAATAGACAGGTCGATAAAGATCGAACCCTGAATTAAGAATGTAGGCAACATTCTTCTTATTTCAATATATACATATATAGATTCTCCGTTACCATCAGAACAATAGATATTTTAAATGGAAAAACCTTTTTACATAAATAGGATGTGACGTCAGTTGTGAAATTAAGGAATTAAATAATAATAAAAAATTTATATTTTACTTGTTTTCAAAAACAATCTAAATCACTAAAAAGGAAAATCAAAGAAATTAACATATTTTTCAGTCATTTCATAAACCAGTTCGTAAACAGGATGTGGAATTATTTACATGAATTAATTAATATATTTTATAGAGACAATAAAAACGGGTTTGCCGTTAGTTTGTTTGCAAAAATTTCCTTCATCAGTTCGTAATTCTTTTGAAAAGGTTGATGCAGGAGAGAGTTGAGTGTAAAAAAAATTTTTGAAGTATATACGAGGGTAATTCAATAAGTATCCGCACTTTTTATTTTCACAATTTTATTTTCACATCTGATAGATTATAAACACATCACTTCTCAACATAGTCTCCCTGTTTCTCAATACACTTAATCCAGCGATCTACAAGCTTCCTTATGCCATCACAAAAGAATGGTTTTGGCTGTGTGCGTAGCCAGTCATGCACCGCCTCCTTCAGGTCATCATCGCCTTGGAATCGCTGACCTCTCAAAGCGTCTTTTAGTGGTCCAAACAGGTAAAAATCCGAAGGTGCCAGGCCTGCACTGTAGGCTGGATGGTCGAGAACTTCAAATTTAAGTTCTTGAAGGCATTTTCTAGTCTGTGCAGCGGTATGAGGGCGCGCATTGTCGTGTAACAGAATAACACCTTCCGACAATCTCCCTCTCCGTTTTGTGCGAATTGCTTGCTTTAACTCATTCCGAAGCATGTCAGAATACGATGCATTTGTTACTGTAGTTCCACGCTCTAGATAATGTTCAAGGATAGGGCCTCTTGTATCCCAAAACAGTGTTAGCATAACTTTACCTGCTGACGGCTGCGTTTTGAACTTCCTTGCAATGAGAGATGTTGGATGCTTCCATTGCATACTCTGTCGCTTGCTTTCTGGTTCATAGTGATGGATCCAAGTTTCATCTCCAGTGATAATGCGCTCCAAAAAGTTTTCACCTTCATTATGATACCTTCCACGCATTATCACTGGAGATGAAGCCTGGATCCATCACTATAAACCAGAAAGCAAACGACAGAGCATGCAATGGAAGCATCCAACATCTCCCGTTGCAAGGAAGTTCAAAACGCAGCCGTCAGCAGTTAAAGTTATGCTAACAATGTTTTGGGATACAAGAGGCCCTATCCTTAAACATTACCTAGAGCAGGGGTGGGGAACCTGCGGCCTTTTGGGGTACTAGTTGCGGCCTTCTGCCTACTTGCTGAATTTTTTATTTATTATAAAAACCCTCACGTATTATCAAGTTTGATTTAAAATTAGTAAATATGAGATTGTAGACTAAAATATGACATTTTATTGTACTGTATATGTTAAATACTCAGCATGCGGCCTAATAGGGTCTTGGTTAAATGAAATGCGGCCTAATAGGGTCTTGGTTAAATGAAATGCGGCCTAATAGGGTCTTGGTTAAATGAAATGCGGCCTTCCAATGAAAAAAGGTTCCCCACCCCTGACCTAGAGCGTGGAACTACAGTAACAGTTGCATCGTATTCTGACATGCTTCGGAATGAGTTAAAGCAAGCAATTCGCACAAAACGGAGAGGGAGATTGTCGGAAGGTGTTATTCTGTTAAACGACAATGCGCGCCCTCATACCGCTGCACAGACTAGAAAATGCCTTCAAGAACTTAAATTTGAAGTTCTCAACCATCCAGCCTACAGTCCAGGCCTGGCACCTTCGGATTTTTACCTGTTTGGACCACTAAGAACGCTTTGAGAGGTCAGCGATTCCAAGGCGATGATGACCTGAAGGAGGCGGTGCATGACTGGCTACGCACACAGCCAAAACCATTCTTTTGTGATGGCATTAGGAAGCTTGTAGATCGCTGGATTAAGTGTATTGAGAAACAGGGAGAATATGTTGAGAAATGATGTGTTTATTACACTGGTCAACACTCATTTTATTGCCAATCATATTAGAGTGATTTTGGGGTAACTTTGTGGTGCTGATTCCGAATATGACATCGGTTTTGCTAGATTGGCTCTAATTTATGAGATAATTGGTACCCCATTGAAACACGTAAAAATGCAAAAAATTTAATGTTCAGGCGGAGCCTACTTACAAATCGCATTGAAATTGTCTCAAATCATACAAAAGTAAACACATGAAATACATAATGGCATTTTATTCGGTATAATAACAGATAAACACAGTAAGCTGATTCGCATAATTACAATTAATGTATAGTAAATCTCTGTTTGTACGATTCTCTTTTATGTGGGTTATCAGGACAATCACGTTGGAGGTTCCAGCAATAGTCTGCCATCATGTGTCTGTCCCATCTGCCTTGATACCTTTCCTCCATCACCTTGATATCTTGATGAAACCTCTCCCCTTGTTCCTCGCTAAAATCACCAAGATTATCCGGAAATCTGTGTAAGTGGCTATGGAGAAAGTGTACCTTTATGCTCATATTAGTACCCAACTTTTCAAAGTTTGTGAGCATGTTTTGCACCAGTTCTTCATAGTTGTCTGCTTTGTGGTTACCCAAGAAGTTCTTGACAACTGAGACATAACTGCACCAGGCAGAAGCTTCAACACCATTCATAAATTTTGTGAAATTAGAATCCTTGATAAGTGTACGGATTTGAGGGCCATCAAAGATTCCAGCTTTTAGTTTTTCCATACTTAGTCCAGGGAACGATCTACAAATGTATTTGAAGCAATCGCCATCTTTGTCCAAGGCCTTAACAAATTGTTTCATTAGTCCCAGCTTGATATGAAGTGGTGGGAGGATGATTTTTTCCCTGTCAACCAAAGGCTCGTTCATGATGTTCGCTGCACCTACAGTCATGTTTTCTCTTGAAGGCCATGTCACTTTTTTCCAATGATCTTGCCTTGCCCTACTATCCCATAAATAGATGAAACAAGGGTACTTCGTATATCCACTTTGCTGCCCAAGCAAGAAGTTTACCATCTTTAGATCAACACAAATAGGCATCTAGTGCTCATGATAGCAGAGTTTCTGCAGGACCATTTTGATATTTTCATATTCTTCTTTAAGTTTTGTTGAGTGAGCAATTGGAAGAGATGTATATCGGTTACCATTGTGCAATAAAACACATTTCAAGCTTCTACTGGAGCTGTCTATAAAAAGCCGCCAATCTCCTGGTCGATATTGCAGTCCCATTTGAAGAACAAGTCCAGGGATGTTATTGCAGTATACAAGTTCTTCATCTTGGCTGAAGTAAGGAAGAAGTCCCGCCTCTCTTGTCCGATAACCTGTTATTTTAGCTTCTGGCTGTAGACAGTTCTTTTCTTTTAGTCTGGATGCTAAAAGTTCAGATGCTTGCTTTGACAGACGCACGCGTTATGGTTACGTTTCCTATTAATTGAGGGTACTCATTATCTCAAGAACTAGAGCCAAATCGGAAAAACTACTTTCATTTTGGAATTCAGCAACCCCAAAATACCCTAAATTCGTACGAATTTCCTTGGCAACGACACAAAGATTTTTTTTTGTTGAGCTGTGTTATCTATCAGATGTGAAAATAAAATTGTGAAAATAAAAAGTGCAGATACTTATTGAATTACCCTCGTATATAAATTAAACTTGTTTTGAATTTAATTAACAGGTAAATGAAAAGAATTGCTCCGTAAGTTTTATCGCAATAAGTGAATAAAAGTTTTAACTTCAAGGAAAGTATTTTTAATAGTTTTACTTGCATATCAAAGGGGAATGGATTGTTTTGTGGTGTCTCTTTTGCAAGGACGCTTTCCACCCTCCTCTCGGAAGAAGCAAATAGGACTTGCTAACTCGAGGCAGATGTTCCTCTGATGGACCCTCAAGTCCAAAGGCTCAGGCCAATTCCCCTACCTGAACGTCTACGACAACGGATTCGTTGTTCTCCGTTAAACCAGGAACAAGATGGAAATTCACACCCGTCGTAAGATTCGATCGACGCCCACGAGAAGGCCTCAATCCAAGACATCTCTAGATGAATTCCAAACAGCCACCTGGACACCTAAGAGGACCAACCCTCGAGGTACCGAACCGAAGAATTTCGCGGAACGATAAGACTATTTAACTCTCCTTAATATTTGTTCATTATGTAATTGCCAAGTCAATGCTTGCCTAGAAAATTGAGTAAATAAGTGCAATTAGTGTTAAGTGTAAAAGACTGTAGCGTTAGTGTTATGTTAAAAGACGTACAGGGTATCTATAAATTATTCACCCCATTATAAGCCTTAATAAATTCGTTATTATAGGAGCTATCTTAAAACGGTTTGCGGCAATTAATAACACAACTCAAGAATTTTTTTCTTTATTTCGCAGAACATCCACTAGGGGCACAATGGCGACAGTGAAGGAGAAAGCAATGTGTGTGCTGTTGGTATGGGAAACCAAATCTCCAATTACTGTTCAGAGACGTTTTCAGGAGGAATATCAGAAAACTCCACCAACAAAGCAATCACTCAAGCGATGGCTGAAACAATTTCAAGAAACTGGCAGTGTGCTACATCAGAAAGGAGCTGGAAGGCCTAGTGTGTCTGAAGTTAAGATAGCAGGAATTCAGGAGGCTTTTATCCGAAGTCCTACAAAATCCATCCGCCGAGCAAGCCGAGAACTGCAAATACCGCGTTCAACAGTGCATAAAGTGGTTCACAAGAGGTTGAAACTTTATGCCTACAAATTGCAAACCTTGCAGAAACTTCTACCAAATGACAAACCCAAACGGGTACAGTTTGCTGTTGACATTCTTGACCGTATTGATGAAGATGAGCATTTTTTGAACAATGTCGTTTTCAGTGATGAAGCGACATTCCATCTGTCTTGTAAAGTCAACAGACACAATTGCCGTATATGGGGATCAGAAAATCTGCATGAATTTATTCAACACGAACGCAACAGTCCCAAGATAAACGTTTGGTGTGCTCTCTCCCATAACCGTGTGATTGGACCATTTTTCTTCCATGAGAACACTGTGAAGGCTACAAATTACCTAGATATGCTTGAATGGTATGCTGCACCTCAGCTTGAGGATATGCAGCCCCGTGTGTTCTTTCAGCAAGATGGGGCACCGCCACACTGGGGATTAGAAGTGCGGAGGTTCCTCAATGAAAAGTTCCTTTCTCGTTGGATCGGGCGAGATGGCCCTATTCCATGGCCTCCTCGTTCCCCAGATATCACGCCTCTGGATAACATCACAGAATTAAGACACCGGATTGAAGAGACATTAGCTTCCATCACGCAAGACATGCTTCTTAATGTTTGGAACGAAATCATTTATCGCCTTGATGTTCTGCAGGCTACCAATGGGGCTCACGTGGAGGTTTACTGAATTAAAACAAAAAATTCTTGAGTTGTGTTATTAATTGCAGCAAACTGTTTTAAGATAGCTCCTATAATAACGAATTTATTAAGGCTTATAATGGGGTGAATGATTTATGGACACCCTATATAACGCGAGAATAATAATTTCTATACAAAAATATAATTAGTTTTCAGGAAACAAACGTTGAAAATTGTAGGGAAAATGTACTTTGATAAACTCCCGATTGAATTGTTTTATTACCATTTCCGAATCCTGAAAGATTTAGACTAGTAATTTAGTTACGCTCTAATGAATTCTCGTAGTAATAATCTAAGTGTTTACATTATTCTTGAACTATGTGCTTATTTCACTTATTTTCTTCTATTGAATTCTTTCCTACGATGAATTATGTATGAATGTATGCGGCATTTCGCCCATGTGTTCGATTAAGGGTACTTGTAGGTTATCTCCCCCCTGCCAATTTTGACAGAATATTTTCAATAAAACTAACTAAAATATCACGACTTAACCTAACCAATTATCAAGGGCGTACAGTTGATCTATTATTTATTAATTATAATATTGGGTGCTACTGTAGTATGCGGTCTACCGTTAAGTTTCTACTGTAGTATGCGGTCTACCATTAAGTTTCTACTGTAGTATGCGGTCTACCGTTAAGTTTCTATTGTAGTATGTGGTCTACCGTTCAAAATATTTAAAAGGAATTGAAAATGAATTGAAAGGAATTATAATTTAATTTACACAATTAAGGAATTATTGAAGAAGTTAAACATATACTACCGCATAGTTAACGGTAGACCGCATACTACAGTACGCCCTTGATGATTGGTTAGGTTAAGTCGTGATATTTTCGTTAGTTTTAACGAAAATATCACGACTTAACCTAACCAATCGTCAAGGGCGTACAATTAACCTAATAATAAAATAATAAGAAGATAAGAAGCTATAATTAAAAGGTAGACCGCCGAATCGTAGGTAGACCGCATACTACAGTAGCACCTAACATTGAGATCAACTGTACGCCCTTGATAATTGGTTAGGTTAAGTCGTGATATTTTCGTTAGTTTTTAACGAAAATATTCTGTCAAAATTGGTGTGTGGGGGGGGGGGGGGGAGATAACCTACAAGTACCCGATTAAGTGCTCTTATTTCATATATATATATATATAATATATACATATTATAATTGCCTTTAGTAATAGTTCGTATGGGAACCATATACTTTTAACGATTTAATGACGTCAGTTTGAATGCGTATATAATCTAAAAAATGACTAAGGGCCCTTTTCCGCCGCAAGTCAAGAGAAAAAACATTCGAGGTGTTTACAACAGAAGCATTTCATTCATAAACTGTACATCGATTAATTGTTATTACATATGGTATGATGTATAAGCTTCTAATTTGTCCACTTTTTAAAATTTCATGAACCACGTCTAATGATAAGACGAATTATTAAATTTTCTCTTCTCTGATGCACGGAAAGGATCTGAAAACTATCTTATATAATTTATATTTTCTTTGTTTGTGTTTCTAATTTCTCTTTCTCTTTATTTTACCAACTATTATTTTACTAAGTATTGTTTATGATAGTAAATCCCGTACTCCGTTTTTTGTAAGTCGATTGACCTTGAGTAATATTTTATTTTGCCTTATATTTAAGTACTGTGATGAGGAGTATGATTAAGTAAATTTAAATCAGGTTAAAAATTTTTTTCCTGGAATTAAAATGATTTAATATAGAAATTTTATATACAGGGTGTCCCGTAAGTCTGGACCCATAGGGATTTATAATATATTTTTTTATTGTTATTTTATTATTTTATTATTATTATTTTTTTATTATTTTTTATTATGATTTTTATTTGTGGGGCCACTTGAAAGCCAAAGTGTACGAGGTCAAACTTCAGAACATTTTCCACCTTAAAGCACGCATTGTGGAGGCGTGTCAAGAAATTTCTGCGACTGTGATTCAGAAAGTGCTGTCGCAGTGGAGATTGCGTCTTCAACTATGTGTGCGACACAACGGCGGACACTTTGAACAGATTATGTAATAAATTTTTGGACTATTTTGTAATTTTATTATTTTTCCCTATGGGTCCAGACTTACGGGACACCCTGTACTATGTTATGTAATAGAAATGATTATTTCATAATGGTATATGTTAAGGTTTTGCTTATTCCAATTATTGTATAAGTGAATGATTTAAATTAGATGTTAGTAGTATAGCCGCAAAAGGGTAGAGTGCAAGAATGTTGCAAGTGATTACGTAATGTTGCAAATGGGGGTGGGGAGTGTTACAAAGGGGGGTGGGGGTGTTGCAAAAAAAGAAGAAAAAGAAAAAAAATTCCCCCAAAGGGGGGATGCTGCAGGTGCAACAAGAAAAACTTGGAGGCGGCGTTATCCCCCAAGAGAAAGGAGAGAAAGGAGGAGAGAAAGGAGGAGAGGTGTTCACTTGGCAGGAGCCAAGTGTATATTAAGACTTCAGCCGAGTAGGAGTTGTTTTATTGGCTCCTAATCAGCCAGTTGGCTTAGAAGGCGTAAATGGCTTGAGTTGCCAGATAGCGCCATGTATTCATTTAATTCCAATCGATGACTGAGTTGCCAGATACCACTTTTTAGCATTATTATAGACTCATAATCAGCCAGTTGGCTTAGAAGGCGTAAATGGCTTGAGTTGCCAGATGCCACTTTTTAGCGATACCATTGTATACATTATTATATTTCTTAAAAGTTGGTTTAGAATACCGGTAGTAGGTTTAGAAGGCGTAACATGATATAATTAAGTAAAACAACATTGCATCATTCTGTTTATTATAAATATATAGAAAATAAATATACATTTCAATTGAGGAATATGCATATAATCATAACAGTACAGGAAATATATACACACAATTATGGAGATATATTTATAAAATAAATATACATTTCAAATAGAAATAAATATACATTTCAATAATAATAGAAATATGCATATAACAGTACAGGAGAAATATCAAGCAAAATATATAAATACATTTCACTTTTTTTTCAAAATACTAAACTCGGTCTTAATCGAGTTTACAATTACATCATTATTGCTCTGCATTACGCAGTATATGCGGCTTAATAATATTTCACCGCTTAAAGTATAGGGAAACCTGTATTCGATATGAAGGGCTTTCATATCGTTCAGTACTATTTTTGTCCCCACTTTACAACCGGTTGGTAAATCATCTTTAAATACGTCTAGAATACAATCAAAAGCACGCGTCACTAATCTGCTCTCTTCTTGTACCTACGTTAGCAGGTATTTTATAACGATCTTCACTCCACTTCTCAACTATCACGAAGATTCTATTCATCTCCTCGACACTTAAATAAACCCGTTTGTTTGTTTGTCCACATTCCGTTTCCAGTACATAGCTAATGGTACCGGAATTACACCTGAACACGCGCAACGATTTCGTCACGGACACATCGTACGAGGCGTTGAGAATGCTGCTCAAAGGAAGTTCCATCGTATTCGAGGAGCGCACGTCCACTCGGTTCAAGCTCTGAGATAACTATGAGCAGTGTGAGGCACGCAGGTAGGCAGGAATGGTTCGACGGGCGGCTGACTCGACGATACGTGAATGGGCTTGTTCGTATGATCCGCGAGTCTTACCGAATTGTTGTACATATTTCGGTACAAGAATTAATTTCATCACTACCAGCCTACGCACCAGACATTTTACCTCAGGATAAGAACTAGGAACATTTTATGTTTTACTAAACATCTTCACACTCCGGCGCACTATTTGAGAGGAAAATATGTTCATATTTTTCCTTTCTGCCCATCAAACGATACTCGTCTCTAAAATCTGTTAAAAACTCACGCAGGGCACTAGCCACAACCTCACTACGAACCTGATCATGATATACGTTAATATAGTGAAAAAATACTTAAGATTGTCCATGATCACGAGATTCACATTTTCAGTCGTAGGGTATGAGTAATCGACATGGTGTAGCATGACGTAATACCGCTTGTCACACCACCCATCCGCAAGACTCATTATCCATACCTGCTGCTTCTCTTCTGCACGCGTTGTTTCTTTTACTTCACGGTGTATGTGAGACTTTATAAAGTTTAGCTCTGCAGTATACTTCAGCACATCGTCTGTGCAACGAAAGCCTTCAACGGTCTCACCAGAACATCCGTAGAGTATTTGTACATCTTGGAACTTCGCACAATGCAATGTGTTTTTAAAAGAGGCATAGGAGGGAGGAATAGGAAGTTTTTCGGTATCCACCACATCCTAGCACTTTGCTGAATACCATTTCATAAACGTTGTACAAGCAATATTAAAGGTAGCCATTTGAATACACGTCTGATCTTTTCTTCTGAATACACGTCTGATCTCTCGGGCTTACTGCAGTCGACTGACCACGCAGGGACTCCCAGATAGTAGCATGACTCACGGTCTTACAGTGGGCGGAGCTTAGAACTTTCACCTGCGCACGCACACACACACACACACACAAAGGAGAAAGTAAAACGCTAATTGAAACATGATTTATTTAATAAACGAGATATTCAAGTTATATATATTTACAAATACATGTAATAAATCAATAGATACGATTATATACAAGACAAATACGTGTCAGTTAACAATAGAAGCATCATTCATTTTGGTATCCAAAGGGTACGGTATCATAGGTACCAGGTAACTGGTAACGTTTCCTATAGGTGTTACGGCACACCTTCGTACGCCTAATTTCCTTCACGCCCCCCAGCTTCTGCGCCCGAAAATTGTGGGTGCCTACAATTAGCTGGGGAGGTTGTTCGCCCTCATCATCGTCCAAACATACTAGATCCTTCAACGACTCAAAGTTAACAATCTGCCGATTCGCATGGTTGAGCGTAATACCCTTTGCCTTCACGATATATTTCATTTCCTCCCCCACCCTGACCCGTACCCCATAAGTCTTAGGTCCTGTTGAGAGAAAAGAGTCGGCGTATGCGTTGTCCCCATACTCATCCTTGATCTCATCAGTGAGCTCGCCGAGGAACTCCCCAATAGCGGGCATGTATTCACCCTCCCTCTCTGTGAATATCACGCTATCTGTATCGGCATACAATACTCTCCGCCCAAGAGAATGCAATAGACCCCAAAGTTTTATACGGGCGTAGGCTGTAGTGAAGCTGGCCACAGGTATGTTTGTAACCCTTGAGGTATCTGTGGCAAATTCAGTGTTGTTGTACTTTATTACGTAAGTATTACCTACATTCACGATCTCCATGACCTCTTTATCGGGGGCATTGGCATAATCCCAGACATCGCTATAACTTTGTGCCAAATGAATGCTCCCTCTGCCGGTATTCTGCGCAAATTTTCCCCATAGACTGTTTAGACACAACTTTGCACTAAAGCGCTTGCCAGGATTCTTTACAATTTGGACACGATCAAGTTGTATACCTTCGCTGTCGCGGTATCGTTGAATATAGGCAGACTTTTCATCTTCGGTATCAACTCCTCGCGGATACCCTGATGCCTCAACCTCATCCTTCAAAAAGGTGTTTATATATGGTGTGAAAAGGTTGGGTAGCTTCTGAAACCTCCGCACCTCATGTATCTTCAGTATTCTATAACCATGGCGTACGGCTAGGGCCAACTCAGGACTTGTATATACTCCTCTGATCTTACGCTGGTGGGGTATATGGTTACATTCGCCGTTATCCTTTTTCGCGCACTTCACGCACAGGGGAAACATGAGCTTGTCGTCGATAACGACAGGTAAGATCGGCATCCATAAATTGCGTGGGGGGAGTACGTCTACGAAAGAGAGCCCAAAGTAACGATCATTCAAATTTTTTGAAAATTCATTGATGGAGGATAGGCTAGGTCCCACCAGTTTCTCAGGAGCGCCCACGGGATACGGATTGCTCTTCATCACGTATGGGTATAAAGAACAGAAATCGTAGTAATGGAGCTTCACGCCATCCGTAGGTGGAAAGTATAGTCTGAAAGGATTTGTACGTCCTCCAAACAAGCTATCACCACATTTGAGAGGATCCAGCACCATTGAACGCTTGATCGTTTTTATTTCCTCACGGTACACCTCGTCTGTCTCCATCCGTGCATCATATTCATGCTCCCACAAGACTTTGTGAGTGAACTGTGATCCTATAAGTTGATCGCGGGTGCGGGTCGATGCAAGACAGTCGGCAGGAGACCTACCGTGGATATCTCCGGTGATTCCGCACTCAGGACGGGGGCATCCATGCCACCAGCAACCGTTAAAGGAGTACACAGTCTTCACACCAGTGACACGGTTTTCACTTAACCCATCAACCCAAAAAACACGTCCATTAATCTTAATGGGTACTTCACCCGTGTTGCGGGCGTGCTTTATGTATACACCTGTCTGTTGCTGTAGGTGTATGAGCCAGTTAATAGCCTTGTGCGCGTAACTGCGGGGGTTGTTTCGGTGAATAATGGCTAAGGTGTCTTTAGGCATGAAGTTATTCTTGAACACCTTAAAACATAATGATGCGATGGTGGTTGCGACTTGCAGTGGATCGCATTTGAAACGGGCTATGTACATCCTTCTAAAGGCCTGGAAGCATACTCTAAGCACGCGCACATCATTCACGCAATAACGCTCACATTCATCAGCTATATTATAAGGGTTACTTTCATTAAAACTGTCGTAGTATCGTTCAAAGTCTTCACATTCATCCATACAGTCAAAATAATGTTTGGGGGGTGGTGGCCCTACGTAGTTTAAAGTCTCGCTGGTGAGGAAAGTGTAAGGGAAGTATCCTTTGGAAACTTCAGCTGCTACTCCCATCACCTTGGGTAGCTTTGCTAATTGACAAGGTGTGAATAATAAAGTATCTTTAAATTGTACATTGTCTCTTATCTGCATCTGTATTAATTTGTTGCCTCTTTTCAATGGATCACCTGTAAATATCTCAGAGGATTCGTGTTCAAGCAACTCCTTATAAAGGAACTGCGTGTCAAACTTTGCCCCGTTATTGGCGAGTATTTATACAGTCATTTTTTTGAACTTGTCGGCTAACTTGACAATATAGGACACAAATAGTTTCACAGGACTATCGCGGACATTCGTTTTAAAAACGTTTGTCCGTTTACCACATTTGGGGCACTCGTCACATTCGATACCCATACACTCATCACAGATGGTCTGGCTCACAAGTAAATGTGGAATTACCTCTTTGGTTTCAGCGTTCGTATATGTTTCTATATCGTAGTATACAGTTATACAAGGGTTATTTTTTAGGCTTAGCATCTTTCATATAACACACATGCTTTACTCCATCCGCCTTATATTCCTCCTGGCATGTAGGACAGTGAATTACGTCACACTTGTGCTTAAATTTCCCCAATTATCCATTGTGTGAAACATACCACATTCACAGATTCTCATTTTCCTGCACGTGCCAATTGATTTATGGAAATCAAAACAGCTATTATTGAAAAATGTGCGTCTACACACATCACAGTCTCTCTTCTCAGCTTCAACTACACGGCTTTCACATTTGGTGCTTTTACACTGCTCACATACCATGTGACATTCTTTACAATGTCGCACAATATCATCCGCAAACTCGAGGCATCCCTTACACAAATCATGATGTCTCCCATATTTTCGACTTTTGTCATAACTCGCGTAAAGCCACCTTATATTACGGATGGGGAGATACGTTGTCCCTGACAATCCTAAAATAAGTAGGGTCTTGTACGATCTCTCACACAGCTTTTAAAAACTACACAGTCCTACGACGATCATCCAACCCAAATACAAACTATGCGGACATTCATTTCCTGTTCTACCCTTCTGAGCTCTTCAGGCCCCATATTACAGTCAAATTCAAGTTCACAGTCTACAGCTAGTTTACGGGCACGTTCCACGACCGTAGGCAGCCAAATTTTTTGAGCCCGTGTATTTTGTACAGTAAACATGTTAGCCACGACTACTGCTATAAAGCCGCAACCACGATCGACGTTTATATGCCGTCTATAAATAGCTTGAGAATTGAGGTTAAGAGTGTACGGTATGGCACTATGACCCGCAACACGGTATACACGGTCAATATTTACCGTGAAGTTGTCCATATTGAAGGCTATACTTCTTTGGGCGGCTTGCATTATACGTCCCAATATATATTCTACATCTTCAGCCGCCAAACGTCTAAATGGCACTATCACCCAATAATCGTCTATATCACCGTCATCTGACCCGAATCCAAAGGACAGACTCGTCCTGACTTCACGCTCGTCGCGGTTCTGAAGAGCAAACTCTACAATATGCTGTACAACCCGGCGTAGCCCGCGCTCAATTCCATTGCTATACATGGCTCTAGGATCGACCCTGAATCTATACCGATTTCTAGTCAAGGCTGGGGTGGGGGCTGCGGAGCGCACCAACTCGAACGTTATTTCAGCCTCAACAGAACGGGGGGCGGCGGATGAATTAGGGGATATATTAGCGGAAGGTGCTGCTGTGGGGCCTGTTGCGTAGGAGGTTGATGGTTGGGGCTCTATTATTGTAGACTTAACAGAACGGGGGGCGGCGGATGAATAAGGGGTTATATAAGCCGGAGGTGCTGCTGGGGGGGTTGTTGCGTAAGAGGTTGAGGGTTGGGGATGTATTACCGCTGCAACAGGTGCGTATTTCGGGCGCTTTATACCTGACGTGGGGTTCCACACCTCCGCTTTGGACGTGCTACTGGTATCGCTGGTGAGGGTTCGTTGGCAGGGGAGGAGATCACAACTACACTGTCGTCGAGGTCATCCGTAATGTCAATGATGGGATGCTCTACCTCATCGTCATTCACGGTTCTGTGGGAGAAGAAAGAAAATATAAGGAACAGCACTCAAAATTTGTAATATTTGTAAATGACCCACTTAGGAGTGGACGTGTTAGAAATGGACTCTGTAGAAAAATTCAGATTCACGAGTCCATCCACATGTATTATATCTGGACCTACAGGATGTGGTAAAACTGTGTTTATGCTTGAAAATCATTAAAGAAAAGGGAGAGATGTTCTCGAAATTTGTGCATAAAGTTATATGGTGCTATTCGACGTATCAATCAGTGTTCAACGAGTACCAAGATGATATTTTTTTCCACAAAGGCGTATATGACGTTAATTCGTTAAAGGGAAATGAACATACAATCATTGTAATTGACGATCTCATGTTCGAGATGGATAAAACGTTTGCCGAGACATTTACAGTATTCTCTCACCATCTTAACATAAGCGTGTTCTTCATCAACCAGAATCTATTTTTCAAAAATAGATACATGCGCGATGTGTCGTTAAATACGCAATATCTAGTCTTATTCGCGCAACGTAGAGATGTATCACAAATTGGGGTATTAGCCAATCAAATGTTCCCGAATCAGCGTAAGGAGTTTTTGGAAGTTATAAAGAAGCTACAAGCACGCGTTACGGATATTTGCTTTGCGACCTTCATCCGCGAAACACATTTAGAGTGCTTCTGCGAACGAATATATTTCCAAACGAGCCTGAAAACGGTGTATATTCCAGAATGACAAAGAGACTAAAGAAATACCGTGAATTAATAAAAATCTATCATCGACTGCCCGGGCAATGCAGCAGATGTTATTAAAAATATCGACGCCGACTTTTAAAATGCATCTGTGAAATCTGTCTTAACGTTATAAATTGCAATGTATCAATGAAAACCCATCAGAAGGCTCGCCTACGCCGCTACAAGAACATAATACGTGCACTCGCTCGTAAAAGTCAAACTGTAGCGAAGAAAATACGAATTATTGTACAAACAGGAGGGTCATTTCTCCCCATCTTATTTTCAGTTTGGGTCCTTTACTGACTAGATTAATATAATGAAGAAAGTGGTAGTGATTCCCCAGGAGGTGTACGCTTCACTGCAAAGGAATCCAGACACGTATCTAGATCCCCGTAAAAGCAGACTTAAAAGAATGGAAAGCGAATTGTTAGCCCTATTAAACAGTGAAAAAACACTGATGAGAAAAGAATCTTATACCAAGAAGCTCTGCAGAAATTCTTCACGAGTATGAAAATTATAAGAGCCCTACAGAGATCCTGTGGTTATTAGGCACAGCACGGGGGACGATGGACATGGCGACATAGGATCTGAGCCCGACGATACAGCTGACCAACCAAAAAGATTAGCCACACAACATATCGAACATGTATTAAAAAATATCCTCCCACTTACATTGAGGAGTAAAGGCTTAAGTCTTTATAATCTATTGAATGAGGATCCGCCATACAATGGACCGATACAGGGGAGATCATTGTGGAAGGATCAAAGGTACAGGGATCGAATATCGTAGACATTGTCCATGATCTGGTGAGAAAGTGGGACAGGCCATCACCATCAGGATGGAAGCATATTAAAGCAAGACTACAACAAATAAATGTCCCTAAAACGTTGATAGGAAATCTGAATAGGTTAAAAGACTTGGAACATGCAACGCCTTTGACACAATTGAAGGCGCGTCACCCCCGGCGGTAACACCTTTGAAGAGGAGCAAGAAGAGGTTAAACCAACCCTACCCACGTGCCTCTAAAATACGCTAATGGCTAACGTATTAACTAAACGCTATTATGACATTTCTACCCCATCCTCTTACGGCGGCGTAGATAGACTGTACAGAAGTGTTTACGGAGTAGGAAAAAAAGATGTTGAAAGATTTTGAGGGAGCAGGACGCTTATACGCTTCATAAGCCTGTGAGAAAAAGATTTAAAACAGCAAGACAACGGCTTCCTCGATTGATTCTATTTGGCAAGCAGATTTAACAGACATGCAAAGATATTCTGTGTATAAGGATGGTTACCGCTACATTCTATCATAATAGACGTATTCTCTAGATATCTGTGGCTAGTTCCTCTGAAAAATAAATCACCTGAAACAGTTGCTAAAGCCACCAAAACGCGAATGTTAAAAGAAAACAGGGTTCCTGGCTATTTTTGTACGGATATGGGGAAGGAATTTATAGGCCGTGCTTTTCAGAACATGTTGACAGAGTTTAATATCAGCTATTACACAACCAATTCTATACATAAGGCTTCTTTAGCTGAAAGAGTTTAGCGCACATAAAGGAACGCATGCACCGTTATTTTACACATAAAAACACATACAGATTTCTAGACATTCTGGAATCATTGGCGTCATCCTACACAACCGCTCACACCATCGCACGATTGGGACAACACCTAACGAAGTTTAGAAAGAGGTACGCTCCCGAGGAGAGATGGATCACCACCACCACCACCACACTCTGCGCGCTTCAAAATCAATGATTATGTAAGGTTGTCGCGTTCGGGGAACAAATTCGCAAAGGGTTTTGAGCAAGGATGGACACGCGAGATTTTTAAAGTTAGGGCTATGAGACCTAAAGGTGAGATAATGATGTATTACATTGAAGATTTGAATGGAGAAGAAATCTCAGGAGGCTTTTACCGCGAGGAATTGCAGAAAGTTGCGTTTAACTTAGGAAAAAATGTGTTTAAAATTGAGAAAATTTTAGGAAGCAAAGGTTCAGGAAAGAGAAAAATGTACCTGGTGAAATGGCTAGGGTACCCAGAAAGCTTCAACACCTATATAAAAGCTGATGCAATAATGAAGCTTAAATAGTATGCAACATGGCTCTAACCATTTCTACGTCCACTCCCGTCCTCCTCGTCCCTGTCTGTACACCCTAACAACACATAGCCAACTTTGTAACAGAACTCCACAAGCACATGAATTGGGTCGTGATTCGTATGAGGGGGGATATGCGAAATTCAGCTGGACACCATCTTTTTAAATATTGAACATAAAGAAACGTTTTACGATTCTTAGAGACATTGACGAGTGTGAAAAAGCTGGGGTAGCTATGGATGAAACTATGCGTATCGCTCGGACTAAGATTGCACGGTATTACAGTACAGAAGTAAGACTAGGACCGGGTCAATATGTTTCGGCCGAGGATGTTGTGAGAGGCTTAAACGTAAGTTTAAGAAACTCAAACCTTACGAATGATTTAGTATACGAAATCGTAAACAACCCTGCACATACACTAATCCTAAAATCAAAGACTAACAGACGTATTAAAGACCATAGAAAGTTCCAAATTCTAGCCAATGGCCGATATAACGCAGCCTTCCAAAGAGACACATTTCACGAGACAGCATGACTTGTTCAGATTAATGTATCAATTGAAGATGGAGAAATTGGCTGAAAGGACCCCAGACATGTGCTATATTTACAGTAATATAGTGGAGCACCAGTTTGTTGGGGATACCCAGGCACGCCTGCTGCGCATTGCTCACATCCCCAACCATAGAGGAAGGAGTTTGAATATTACATATGACAGACCCCATTATGTGAATGTCGCAAATAATTTAATAACCAATATCTCAATATATATAAGAACGATTGAGGGTGAAAACTTCCCATTCGGTGACGGGAGCTTAACAGTGAAGCTACACTTTCGACGCACTGAGTTATAATGGATAGAAAGCCTTCACCGTCTATCGAGGGGTGCGTTACCAGCGCGGTAGTGGACTGGGTCATTTTTCATCCATACTACGTACGCTGTTCCTTTGCTAAAGAGGGGTGCCAGATACCTTGGAAGGAAAGCGCTACAATCAGGTATTAACACTGCAGAAGACATATTGGCCGGGGCTAAACCTAAAGAGGCTCTAAAAAACATTTAAAGCGTACACGGGACGAAATCTTCAAAGATGCAAAGAGAAAAATGCGTGGTGGCGGGAAGAAGCGGGCTGCCCGGAAGAAGAAGAAGGGGTCACGTGGTATTAAACGTAAAAGGCTATCAAAAAAGAAGTGCTGTAAGCGAATGAAACCTATGGTTGACCACTTTTTTGACTGATATAAGCTAAGGACATTGATCTCATGAATCATAGTTTGTTTACCACTTGTCGAGAGAGGAGTCACTATTTCGCCATGGCACGCTTCATCCACCCATGTAGTTCACAATGCTGAAATCGGAGCTGTCCTTTTTGAGCTACCTCCAACCCAAGTTTCTATTGAGCACAGTGACTTTATTACAATTAACCCTTTAAACACAATTAGTTCCCCGAGTGCACTATAGAATTCGTGATACCCAGTCAGGCCCTTACTTTTTGATCCAAGCTGTGTGCACATGTACGCTAAGCTACGTATAGCCCATTCTGATGGAACGGTCTGCGATGACAAATATGCTGTATACCCTGAAACAAACTTTCTGCACTCCATATTCAACGTATATTTAAATCAGACCAACATATCGGCAGGCACGGGGTACTATCATCTACGAGCCTATCTGGAAAAATGTCCTCAACTTTTCCAAAGAAGCGAAGGCTACCTTTTAAGTGCGGAGGGATATTATCAACTAAAGATGAAAATAGTATAAAGGAAAATTTAAAAATCTAAAAAGAAAATATACGAGTGTTTGGACGGTTGCACACAGATTTCACTTTCCAGGAGAAGTTGCTTGTGAACGGGGTGGATATGAAAATAAAGCTCACCCGCACGAGTCCTGAGATCTGCTTAAATCTGGATGCGGATCAAGAAGAGGGTGCAAAGCCGTTGTGGTTCACATTATGGACACATACCTCCGCGTACGGCGAGTGAAATTAAGTCACCAAAACAACTAGAAATTGAGAAAATTTACTAAACGCTACAGTGAAATATCCTATAACAGAGTGCAGATCAAACTATATACGGTTCTGCAGGGTTGGCATCGAAGCAGATAGAAAACATTGCCCTGGGAAATCTTCCTAAAAGGATATTAATCGGCATGCAGGACCACGCTTCGGGGAATGGAAAATATAAAAAGAGTGCCTTTAAATTCGAGAATTTCGGACTTAAAAATAACTCTATACGTTAATGGCACTGCTTTGGGTGGAACAATGGGTACGGACTATTCATCAGACGCTGTGTTACCTCTTTGTGCCAGAGCCTATAGTAATCTGACCCATATTGCAGGTGATTGTGATGAGCTTGGTAATGGGGTAACGCAGGAAGAATTCATTGATCAATTTAACCTTTATCCGTTTGACATTACACCTGACTTATCTGCTAGCGTAAATACCCATTTAACCCCACAGCAGAGCGGAAACATCTCAGTGCGGCTGGAATTCGCCAAGCCTATAGACGCTCCTATTAATGTACTAGTATATCTCGAGTCGCAAGCCCTAATAGAAGTACAGTGCCCGCGAAAAGTATCCGATCACCCTTGAAATTTGTATTTTTTACATAAAAAACAATGTTTAAATGTATACTAACCTTATATTAGTATTTTGTCATCTGTCCTTTGGTTTGGATGACTTGTTCTAGACGTTTTGGCATGGATTTAATCAAGTTTTGACAAACTTCCACTGATATTTCCTTGCACCATACCTTTTTGATGGCCTCTTGTAATTTTTCGACTGAGCCAGTGTCGTGGCATTCAACCTTATTTTTTATTATTAGCCACAGATTTTCTATCGGATTGAGATCTGGACTATTACCAGGCCAATCCAAAATATCAAATTTATTGTCAGTAATCCATTTTGTCACTATTTTGGCCCTGTGACATGGTGCACCATCATGCATGTATGTTTTTGTCCTTTGGATTGCCATTGCCATTGGAAGTTTATCCTGTAGCATTGCTAAATACCGTGCACCATTCATAGTTGTGTTCTTCGGAAGAAAATATAAGTTTCCACGCCCATAGTAACCGAAACAACCCCAAACCATCACACTTGGAGGGTGTTTCATTGTCTTTAGGGTGTATTTAGGGTCCATCCTATTTGAGCCAATAGGCCGGCGAACCTTTTTTGGACAACTTCTGAATGTCAAAAATGTCGACTCATCGCTAAATAAAACCTTCTTCCAGTCATCAACAGTCCAATGAATGTATTTTTTACAAAATGCGACACGTTTTTTACGCATTTTTTCATTAATGAACGGTTTCTTAGCAGCATGGCGAGATGGTAATCCGAGTTCTTTTTGGAGCCGCTCCTGGATAGTTCGTTCAGAAACACCAGATAACAAATTATTCATATTAAATTTTATTTCTTTCGCAGTTATTGTTGGGTTTTCAATACTAAACGTTTCATAAGTTTGTCTGTTCGCGAATTTGTTTTTCTCGGTCTGCCAGATCGTTTTTTAGGGACTGGCGTGGATAGGCCACCATTGTTCTTAGCCCGTGAAACCCATAAATTAACGGTACTTTGGGATATGTTTAATTCCTTAGCTATCTGTCTCTGTGATTTCCCACATGCATGCAAAGCAACAATAGCACCTCGACAATCACTCTTAAGTTGTTTTTTAGCACACATTATATATAAATTTTATTTACACCACTTTCTGTAAAAAAAAAAAAAATCAAGAAATTTACACAAACAGTGAAATCTGACAAATTTGAGACACAACCACCCGCAACGAAGGCTACCAGAACACTAATTTGAGAATGCATTGGATAGCTCTCATATCAGCGAGCAACCTCAAAGTTACCAGATGTCGCTAGAACAAATAGAAAGTGAATTACGTGTCTCTGAATATCAAGGGAAAATATTGTATTTTCTTGAGTGATCGGATACTTTTCGCGGGCACTGTAGATAGATTTAGGAGCGTTATCACTGACTTTTAAAATGGATGCTAATACACTTCAGAAAGTAATGGAACGAGTCACACGTTCCAAATTTATCGGCGTGTTTGCGAAGAATGAAACATTGAGTTTGCCAAGTACGCGAGAATGCGGTAGTCTTATTGTGAACACAGACATCATCGGTAATGAAGGGATTCACTGGATCGCTGTCTATTTTAAAAATAGACAGCGCCTGTACTATTTTGATTCACTCGGTACTCAACCCTGGAGTGACCCTATTATTGTAAAATTTCTCGCTCAGTTACATATTCCCGAAGTTGTATGGAACCCATTTCGCATGCAAGGATATTTTACTAATGTTTGCGGAATGTACTGCGTCTCATTTCTCATGCATATGTCAAATGATAAAGAATTTATAAATTTTTTAAATTTATTTGACCCGTGTCACACTCGCCGGAACGATGAAATGGTATGCAGACAGATAAAACACCGTTTTCCAATTGTACGTACTCGTTGTATATTATAATGTTTTTGTTCGTATATTTGTAACGATATATTCTGTAGTTGTTTATTGTACTGATTTCTTTCATTTAATAAATTTATGAAAATATATTGTGTCTTCTTATCCCAAAAAGATCGAAAAACACTTACATTATTTCGGTGTGACATTGTTGACTGATCAGTATATCCTACCTATTCCGAGATTCTTCAAAAGATTGTATAACACGTGTCAAATCCTCATCGGGCCTTAAAGGAATAATGTTCATTCTTTTAAAACATATACAGAGTATACAGACAGATCCCCATTATGTGAAGATATCTTTGGTTCGAGGAATAACATTGATTGCCATAAAAATTTCGATTTTAGCATAATGGGGATAACCAAATAACATTGATTGCCATAAAAAATTTTTGCCGAGTATCTATTTGACGAGATACTACAACTCTCCATATATATATATAAAAACGAATTATAGACACTTACATTTCTATGGTAGTCCCATGCGTCGGGTTGTAAGGAGCGTCTCTGCAAATATCTTCAACGGTTTGCGTTGGAAATAATTCGCCACGGTCAATCGCATTGAAAAGACTAATTGCGGTTAATGCTGTAGTATCACTTTCTTCATACAATTCCGGGGAGACGTACAGGTCCATGGTGGAGGATGTGTGACATTGCTGACTGTTCAGTATATCACCCGTATTCCGAGATTCTTCAAAAGATTGTATAACACGTGTCAAATCCTCATCGGACCTTAAAGGAATAATGTTCATTCTTTTAAAACATATACAGAGTATACAAACAGATCCCCATTATGTGAAGATATCTTTGGTTCGAGGAATAACATTGATTGCCATAAAAAAATTTCGATTTTAGCATAATGGGGATAAGAGTTAAAACCAAATAACATTGATTGACAAAAAAATTTTTTGGCTAGTATCTATTTGACGAGATACTACAACTCTCCATATATATAAATCGAATTATAGGCACTTACATTTCTATGGTAGTCCCCTGCGTCGGATTGTAAGGAGCGTCACTGCAAATATCTTCAATGGTTTGCGTTGGAAATAATTCGCCACGGTCAATCGCGTTAAAAAGACTAATTGTCGTTAATGCTGCAGCGTCACTTTCTTCATACAAATCTGGGGAGACGTACAGGTCCATGGTGGAGGGAATGATTATTCACTGACGCGGAAATAGCTACTGTTACTCCCAACTGAAAAATATCCCCTTTTATATGCACAATCGCCAAGCTCCGCCCCAAAAGGCCAGATGTTCGTCGTGATTGGCTGCCGATGTAGCTGGGTGGAGCTATGACGTGTACCAATCCGCTATAACGGGACCGGACGAGTAACATATATATAAAATCGTGTTTCTTGTGAATAAATTATAGACACTTACATTTCTATGGTAGTCCCTTATATTATATTTTTACTTACAAGTTATTAGTATTGTTTTCACAAATTCTTGGGTTAACATAATTGTTAACTTATTTTATAATAAAGAAATTATATCCTAATTATATTTTTAAAACAGCATTCGGTTTCCACATTAAACTGTGGGTCTAAGGTGGCGTGGCATAAATAAACACTAAAATAAAATTAAATGTTATAATATGAAAAAATAAATAATATATATTTATATATTTACATATACCTCTCATAAGATGTTTAAAAGAATGTATATATAATTATAGTAAACTTATGTCGAAATAAACTAGTTACCCATAAAAATTAATTATTTTCTATTATTAAGTTTTCTATGGTTGAATTATGTGTAGGCTAACTACGTTATTTGTTTCGTCTCCGAAAAGTTTAACTTTAACTTCAAGTTTAATGAAGTTCAAGTTAATGTTATATTTGTTTCTAATCGTTAAACACTATATACATCTATTGTAAAACCCTACATATTTCTTTCGCTTATTATTTATTATAATTGTGGCTGTGGGTCTAAGGTGGAGTGAAAACCTTATCCGTTGTTATTATTA
This sequence comes from Bathynomus jamesi, assembly GCA_023014485.1. Classification (NCBI taxonomy): domain Eukaryota; kingdom Metazoa; phylum Arthropoda; class Malacostraca; order Isopoda; family Cirolanidae; genus Bathynomus; species Bathynomus jamesi. The sequence goes on from JAJOZX010002202.1 coordinate 188,828, forward strand.
ATGAAGATATTATTAATGAAGTTATTATTAATGAAGTTCAAGTTAATGTTATATTTGTTTCTAATCGTTAAACACTATATACATCTATTGTAAAACCCTACATATTTCTTTCGCTTATTATTTATTATAATTGTGGCTGTGGGTCTAAGGTGGAGTGGAAACCTTATCCGTTGTTACAATTCGAGCTAGTTGTTATTATTACTAAAGGGAAAAATAAATAGCCATATTCCTTTATTATTTAATGAACAAAACTCTCTCTCTTTTTTATATATATATATATATATATATATATATATATATATATATATAATTATTAGTATTTTCAGGTTTCCCCACCTTGTTTCTTTCGCTTATTATTTATTATAATTGTGTGTATATCTAAGAGTCGGAGTGAGGTGAGGTTTTGATCGATTTGACTGGTAGAAAGGTAAGATTATGGTCAAAAGGCAATCAGTTGTGTTTCGAGATGGCCAGATTCTCGGAATTCCTTTCCTCTAGCGGATTATGTTTTGGCTAATTTCAACTTTTAAATGAATTGTTTCGTAAATTTTCGTTATTCGTGACTTAAATATTTATAATAAAAATTAAGTCTGTAAAATTATTTATTTAATAAACAGAATTTAATTGGATTCATCAACCATCATATATTGTGGTATTTTGATTAATATGTTTTTTCGTAAGCGCAATGAGAATGTGTTTTGGCTAATTTCAACTTTTAAATGAATTGTTTCGTAAATTTTCGTTTTTTCATTTTTTTCGCAGGGAATGAGGCTCGTGTGTTTCATAAATTTTCATCTCGTTTGGAGTGAAGGGATACTTATCAGGGATTGGGGGGAAGGTCTCTCAACCATCAGGTGTTCTTCGAAACCGACCCGTTATAGAGGATTGTGTTTTGACTAATTTCAATTTTAATTGAATCTTCCAATTGATTAACTATATAAACATATTGTGTTATTTTATATGGTTGAATCTTCCAATTGATTAACTATATAAATATATATTGTGGTATTTTATATTGTTTGTGCACACGAGTGATTCATTAGTTTATTATATATACAAGTACAGATGGGTGGGGGGATTTAGGGGAATGAGGTGCATGTGTTTCGAATTGTATCGTAAATGTTCATTTCGTTTCGTTATTCGTGAGGACTCATCTACAATCATATATTGTGGTATTTTATATGGTTTGTGTACACGAGTGGTTCATTAGTTTATTATATATACAAGTACAATTTAATAAATATTGCTATCGGGAATACATGGCGCTATCTGGAATACATGGTGCGATCTGGCAACTCAGCAACTGAATACATGGCGTGATCTGACAACTCAGCAACTGAATACATGGCGCTATCTGGCAACTCACCCAGAATAGAGGTTTATAAAAGGCCGAGAGACGACTGACGGAGTCATTCAAGCTCGGCTCCCAGCCGAGCAAGGACCTCTGGTCCTTCTCTTTCTGGCCCTTTGGGAAAACCCCTTAGAGGCCTCTTAGGTTAGGTAAACGAAAATAACTTGGGGGAGAACTCCGCCTCCAAGTTGCATGCCTTGCAATCAAAGGCAACTACTCTCTCTCTCTCTCTCTCCTTCAGGTATCTCTCTCTCTCTCTTTTCTTCAGGTATACCCCTCCCCCCCTTAGCTCAGCCAACTGGCTGATTAGGAGCCTATAAAACAACGCCTACTCGGCTGAAGTCTTAATATGCACTTGGCTCCTGCCAGGTGAACACCTCTCCTCCTTTCTCTCCTTTCTCTTCTTTCTGGCCCTTTCGGGGGAATAGCTTGGGGGAGAACTCCACCTCCAAGTTGCATGCCCCTTGCAACCCCGGTTGGCAACAAAGGGCCCTTTGGGAGGGTTAATGTACTATAGAACTATATATCATGTAAATCCATGACTTTTTAATACGAGCGCGTCCGTTCTTTTTATTATTTTTTTAAAAGTGGGACGGCTGTTATATTATTCCCTTCATTTCGAATTCATAAGGAACTCATTATTTCATTTTGAACCGAATAACGCCCTATAGTATAAAATTAAAATTCAAGTTCATATAGCACGTATTACTTCGTCTTCAACAAGCCATGACCAGTGCCTCGTGTTCCATGACTCAGGAGTACAAAAGGTTTATTTTAAATTCACATAATTACCATATTTCTGTACCTAAATACGTTTTCAGACGAAAAGAGAAGTTAACTTTCCCGGATGGGCCTCATTTAAAATCTAAAATAAATGTCTCCATATGGCAGGACAAAAGGATTAAAAATAATTTAATGATTATATTATATTTTTTCGTACTTCCGTTCAAATTAAGATTCACACGCGAGTTGACGCAAAGGCACCTCGTGTTGATGACGTCATACGTATTAACTCGTCCAACGCTCTTTGTACGAATAACGTAGGTTCTGGTTCTACTAATATAAAAAGCAAAGGCTCAGCACCCTTAACTCAGATTTTTGCACTCGGTGTTTAGACGCAAATCTCCGGACCAGGGCAGCGGCCCGATTCCTTATAGAGAAATTAATTCAGATTTCGGCAGAGTTCCGCACGCGGCGTTTGAACGCCAATCTCTGGATTGGGACGGGGAGCCCAATCCGTTATTATCTCCCTTCAGGAGGAGAAGCATATAGATGATATTAGATTAAGCAACGCCAGCCACTAGCCTCCGGGATTTAGAGAGAATTATCCCGCACAGGGCTTAAGTCGTGTTAAGAAGTCTTGAGATAAATTAGGCGACGGTAGAGAAAGTCCGTGCCTACTGATTCAGAAATTTAACACGAGGGTCACCCAATATAGTTTGCCCCACCTTTTTTTTCTCTCCAAGTTTCCTTGTAAGTTCCAGAAATTTTGTACACAAGTAGTTACATACCTTTTTTACAAGTTTTTATTTTTCCACCTACTCTCCATCCTTTTCTACGGCTTTCCTCCACCTCGAAACAAGGGCCTTTATTCCTTGCTGGTAAAAGTCCGCTGGGTTCCGCTCGAGCCACCTCTTACCCTCCTCAACAACATCATCGTCACTTTGAAACTTTATTCCACGAATAGCATCCTTCATTGGCCCAAACAAATGGAAGTCTGAAGGTGCCAGATCCGGGCTGTATGGAGTGTCGGGTAACACAGTCAAGCGCATTTTTGTGATGGCCTCTCTTGTTTGCAAACTGTTGTGTGGTCTTGCGTTATCGTGCAAAAAAAGGACGTCTTCCAGTTTTCTCTCCGGTCGAACTCGCTTTATACGTCTCTGGAGTTTCTGTAGGGTAGTAATACAGTATATGCCTCTGAGTTGATTGTTTGCCCTTTCTTCATAATATCCACCAGAATCACCTCTTTCATTAACCTTTTCTGCAGAGGGAGCCATTTTGAACTTTTTCTTGCGTGGGGAGTCTGCGTGATGCCACTCCATGGATTGGCGTTTTGTTTCAGGTTCAAAGTGGTGTACCTAAGTCTCATCCCCAGTCACAATTCGTGAAAGGAAGTCATTCCCTTCTGTCTCATATCGAACCAACGACTCAGAAGCAATTTCTTTTCTTTGGGCTTTGTGATCTTCAGTCAGTTAGCGAGGAACAAACCGTGAACACACTTCATACTTCCTTCACTAATTCCTAGCTCCAGTGATAGCTCCTTGTATGTGACGCGCCGATTTGATTGAATGATGCTGTTAGCACGTTGCACAGTGTGAGATGTCACAGCCGATGCCGGGCGACTGCTGCATCGCTCATCATCGAGGCTTGCTCTCCCACTCTCCGATGATCTCACACGTTTAGACCAGCGTCCAACTGTGCTTCGATCAACAACAGCATCTCCGTAAATGTTCTGTAGACGTTTGTGAATATTTTTAACCGTTTCCTTCTCTGCGGTTAAGAACTCGATAACAGCTCTCTGTTTACGACGCACATCACTGTCAGACGCCATTTTCGAAACTGCGTTAACCATCGGTTTTATACAAAGGCGTTTAAAAGCAGTTTTATATAAGGAGGGGAGGTTCAAACTCGCAAAATCCGGTTAAGTGAAGCACAGAAAGTTCAAACTTACGGCCCAAAAGACATTTCAGCCCCGTGGCCTATTATTTAGCTAAGAAAAAAAGGGTGGGGCAAAATATATTGAGTGCCCCTAGTATAATTTAGAAATAAGTAACTTTGATTTAAATTCGAACAATAAATGACTAGACATCCAATTAATTTTATTTCAACTATTAAGGCACTCTGATTCAAGCACATTAAACGAAAAACTTTGCCAGACATTTTCTTGTCCTCCCGATCCCGTAAACTGCACTCGAAAACGAGTGCATGGAGAGTAATACTTAGAGAAGACTCTTCAGGTCTACTTCGCTGGGAGTATTTTTCTGTTACATGGGAACAAACCCACAAGAAGAAGAGTGTAACATATTAATATAATTTTTTTGACTTCTGGTCCTCCACTCCTGCTACTGATTATAGCTATTCTGTTTCAGATATTTCAAAGTATATTATTTAAATTGTATTGGTTTGGTTGTCATGGCAGCCTCTAATAATTTAAAACGACGTAAGAATAGCTTTCAGTAAAAATGGACAGAAGAAATGCCATTTCTGAATGTAAATGCAAAGGATTCGTCTTCTGCCTGGTGTAATGTGTGTCGGTGCTATTTTTTGGTCGCAAATGGAGGCAGATCAGATGTGAAGCACTGCAGTAGGAAAAAACAAAAAAAATGTATCAACCTCACATAAAATAACAGGCATGTTTTCATTTAAAACAGCAGATGATGATGATCTGTTACTGGCAGCCAAGGAAGGAACAATGGCTTACCATACTGTTCAGCACAATCAGTCATTCCGTTCAGTGGATTGTATATCTGTAATTATCAAAAGCATGTTTGCTAAGAAATTTTCCTCTGCCAGAACTAAATCGGAAGTAATCGTCTGCAGTGTTCTAGCACGTTCGGCTATGAAAAGGTTGGCAGAAGTATTGCGGTCTGTTAGCTGTATTACTGTTTCTTTTGATACATCAAATGTTCATCGTGACACTAAACCCTTGCCTGTAATGATCAGATTTTTTAATGTAAATGAAGGAACGCATACAAAGCTGCTTCATGCAGTTAATATCAAATCTGAGACAGCTGTTTCACTCGTGAAAGAGGTTATGGGCATCATAAATCAACATGTTTTGGATGAGAAGGTCGTATGTGTCTGTAGTGACAATTGTAACACAAATATTTGAGGAAAAAATCGTTAAGGAACAAATAATGTCTACAACTACTCGAAATCTGAATTAGGGAGGAGCATTATTGGTGTTGGATGCCCTGCACACATCTTTCACAATACAGTAAAGCATGCTACTGATTCTGTCAGTTGACATTGAACCTTCATCGTTAAAATTTATAACTATTTCAGTGTTTACACTGTGCGATGTGCTGAACTTAAGACATTCTATGAATTTGGTGAGACCGAATATAGAAGACTTTTGGGATGCTCGGCAACCAGATGGTTAGCGCTTGTACCAGCAATTGAGCGCGTACTACAGATGTTTGAACCTCTGAAATCTTATTTTCTTTCTCAATCAGCACGTCCTAAAGTAATTCGCAATGCCTTTGAGTCCCCATTTACTGAGTTTTGGCTGTGCTTTCTGCATAATCAAGCTACTGTGTTTCATTCTGCTGTTTTAGAGGAGGAGAGCCAATTTCCTACTGCTGGCAAACTTGCAAATACTCTTCACCTTTTGCAAGCCAATTTGAAGGAATGGCTGACCTTCTGTTTCATACCACATTTGGCTAGGCAACTCCTATTTTCTGATGAGCGAATACACAAAACGACAGATGTACACAACCAGGTTAAACTATTTTACCAACAGGCTTTAATTGGAGCGGTGGTCAAAATATTATGATGACTTTTCTTTCTTTTGGTGGATCGAGTTAGACAGTTGTCCAGATTGGGAAACTATCCAGCTAACAGTTGATGTAACAGAAGCCATACATCCGAGTCTTATCAGCCATGATGAACTTTTTGATGAATATGCTCTTGCGAAACCGATCATTACTGCATCCACCAACGAATGGAATGATGATTCCGCAGCAGCTGACAGACCTTGGCGCGATGTAATCGATAGATTGAGGAAACGTGGTCTACAGTGGAATCAACTAAAGAAAGGACTACTGTCTACCATCATCACCAAATATATCCATAGACACATTTAGGACATTTGCACTTACATATTGCAGTACATGGCAAAAATGCTTTTGCACATTTGCCAATGCAAAGCTCTCTATAAGCTTGCGAAACTTTGTGAAGTGTCATCCAAACATGTACCCAAAATTTCTCCTGCTTGGTCCTATGGACGTCGATCGTTGGGGTGGCGAGAGGACATGTCCCCCTCCACTTTTGTGAGTGGGGTGGACAACATACCAATTGTCCTCCCCACTTTTTCGGTAGTCTGTGTAGAAGAATGTTTTATAATGCAATAAAAAATACATGATGTTTCCTTTCCAAATTTGGATATTTTTGGATATTTCTGAGAAGCGATCGACGCCCATGCTTGGTCCAATCAAAGCCTGAAGGAGAAGAAACAGTCTGGTTCGGTTTGCCACTGGTGGTCCACATTCCAGCTTCGTAAATTGCCCGTCTTACATACTGAAGCAGGGAATCCTGAAAAAATGCCTAGTTTATAGCATATATTGTAAATAACAACATAACATAACAAAGCAACATCTGTACTCATGAAATTAATCAGTTAGTTTCTCATAAACATATGTTTATTTTTATAATGTATTTTTTGAATACAGTACAATACAAATGTTCTTACTTGAGTCGGAGGGATTCTCTCTAAAGCTGTGGTATTCTTACAAAAGAGATCCACTCTTGTCTCACTTACAGTACTGATAGGACTTGTCTTGGCATAGTTGAGTACTGTTAGCATATCAATCTTCTGGAATATCTGGAAGTTAGCAGTCAAATATTCAAATGGATGCTGAGCCAGATAAAGAAAAACCTCTGTTACTTCCTTGTATGATTACTAGGTCTGCCAGGCTGATTTCTTACCCTTGCCATGAAAAGTGAAGGTTGTATCACAACCTTTCAGTGCATGGAAGACTGGCAGATCTTGAGACTTGGGCCTTCCCAGGCTGGCACATACAGCAATGATGTTATAGAATCAGAAATTCTCTCATATGCCAAAGGACACCCAGATGTCTGCCTGAGTCTGGGGATGGTGAATAGTGAAGTCATGGAACTGCCAATCAGGATTGCAACCAGATCAGAGTCTACAGTGTGGACTTTAACTGCCTCTGCACCCTGTGTCAAGGCATGGAGGACATGAACTACAATCCTAGTATCTGCCTTTCCCTGAGTGCAGTCTGACATAGGCTGTCTGAATCCAACGTGAACCACAGACTCACCTGGAAAATAGACAGTCTACATGGGGAATAAATTTTAACGAAGAATATATATGAATCTGTGTATACTATATATAACAGTATATTTTCTATGTGAAATAGAGTAAGACAATTACTTGAAGTAATATAAATCTCCTTATCTTTCGGGAAATTGAAGCTGACAACCTTCGAGTAGACAAAACAAATAGCTTCAGTTTGTTGGTAGGGTCACGCAGGAAATCCATCCATTTGTTTGGCAGTTTTGTTTGGTTTGCAAATACCTTGCGTATACCTAGCAAACACACGACGTGAATACAACGTTGTATCCTAATCGAATCTTGGTCATGTCAGAAATAGACGTTGTACTGACGTAGTCACAACGTAAAACTTAGACGTTATATTGCAACGTTGATACAACATTGCATAATGACGTTGTATACACGTGAAGTAGAGGTAAACTTCTGACTTAATTTTGTACGTAGCATACACGTTGTCTGCATATAAGGTTTTACATCCACAGCATATAGTTTCGTATTACATTATTCTTTGTTACAAAATTGTAACGGAGTTACATACAGCATACTACTATTTCAAATAAAACGCCTTTGTTGTACCAAATTATATCTCCGTAAAATTTATGTAATATCACAACGATGTGAAGATGTAAATGAGACCACACAAATTTACGTTCTATCTACGTCACAGTGCTAAAATGCAACCTTGCGACAACGTCGTATCTACGTAAAATTGTTAGCTGGATACCTTTCCCCCTTTTCTCCCGGGTTGCCTTTTTGATGCTGTCTTGAATATACCTGTCCCAGTGTCCCACACAATGTCCACCCTGTGAGTACTGTACAGTAAGTTAAGAATATGAGGAATGAAGCCCTTGTCTGCATAATCATGAAAGGTAGCAGCAGCTGTAATGGGCAGTGCTTGGATAATAGCAGCACCATACAAGACTTCACAGTCATAGATAAAATATGTGGTAGCTTATCAGTTGCAGCTTCACCCTTCTTATCCAGACAAGTCAATTGCTCAGATTTCTTGGCAAAGTGAAGTTTGCCAAATTCTGAGAGAGACGGTGGATATGATTGTCTCATGGGCAAAGAATTCCCGTAAGTCGCCTGTCGATTCTGCATGGAAATAAAGAGCTGATCAAACAGAGACACATTGCTTTGGAGCACTTGGATATTTTTTATTTGCTTAGATTTGGCCTTAGTTTGTGATCTCTTGAAGAGTGCTATAGAATTCTTTTTAATATGATCATGGATTGAGCGGGTACGTGATTCAATAACATATTGTACATAGTAGAGCATTTTTCAAGCTTTTCTCACAGGGCGACAAAGGCAGATCGGGAAGTGGTGGTGGGGGGATTAAGGCACGGGTGTGCTGCCAATTTCTTAACAACCGGTTCTGATACAGATAGGGGTGTAAATCGGTGAGCGCCAATGGCACAAGTCATTAAACTACGGGGTCTAGAGTGAGCGGTAGCTCCCCTAGCGGGGTCTGGGACGGAGCCCCGGAAGCCAACGCATTTTAGCTTTTCCAAACAGCATTTTGTAACATTTTGGCAGAAATTATTTACCATATTCTTTATACTCACTAATGACATAATTATCTGAAAATAAACTAATTTTTCATTAAAAAATAAATAAATATTGAAATGACCACTGCTTGTGATACTACCTATATTTTTCTATAAAATCCTGAAAAAATTTAAAAAAATTTAGATATAAATAAATTTCTACTGACTGTTAAATATTTGTTAAAAACATCAAAATTTAACAACCGGTTCGGGCGAACCGGACCGAACCGGTCCCAGCACACCCTGGATTAAGGATACTATGGATCCGGATGTTCCCTCATCAGGCCACCATCCCCGTGTGGTCTGAAATACTGTAACACTAGCATTATCTATGTATAAATATTAAATGTAAATTTCATATTTACATTTAGGATAAACATTTCTAATTGTGGCATATGTGCATGTATTATATGCATTTATATGGCTTCCAAGACAATGCTTCCAAGACAACTGCTAAGATAATTCTATTTTTACAAAATTTGAAAGTTACGGTTGTCAAGAGTCACCAGTTCAGGAAAGTCGTCTGTAAAGGGATTGCCCATTTTCTTGATAGTATCTCATAGACTAACAACTTGCTTCTGAAAATTTCTGTGTTGAAAGTCCTTGCTTATGGTGTTGAAAGTTATAAGGACTATTTGGGTCGTACTCGTGAAAATATTCACCCTCAAATTCATGTAGCAGTAGGGTGTGTCAATTTTAGGGGTGAAATGACTAAATTGAAAATCATGTGATTTGGTAGCAATTTAATGTGATCATTTGGCATACAAAATAATATCCTTGCTTCAAAAACAATAAAAAATAACTCCTACCTACATCAATTTTAATTCAAAAATTCCATTTTTCCATAAATTCGTAACAAAATAACAAATGTGCGCAAACATCCTATCAACATTTAAAGTGGCAATAAGATATCATTCAGAGTCTTTATTTGAAAGTAACCAATGCGGTCATGTCCTTTTTGCTGCGGTTCCTTGACATCAGCATTCGGCTTGCTACTTGCGCTTTGATGTAGCCTTCTCGCCCCTCGTGACTGTAAACTTGACTAGCTGCTTCTGTGACCATTTTCACACATCTCTCCACACTCTGAGTGTGAGAAGACCACTTTGGCACTTGCATTGGGACCTCTTTAAGTTGTGTTAAATCTTTGTTTGTTATACATGTTGTCAGTGGTGGCTCCAAAACTTCAGAACTCAAGTTAACTAATTCTGACAATTTCGTGGCATTGACGTTTATCGGAGGTACCTTCCTTGTCTGAACAGAGCAGTATCCCAGCTGGTCATCATCTAGTGATGTTCCTCTAAGCTTTAGAATGATTTCCACAGCCTCAGTTCGCTCTTTGGTACATTGGCTGCACAGTATTGCTTGCAAAACTGCCTCTGGCCTAGCATACCAAGCGGACCTTCTCACCAGGTAACACGATGTTCACCACTACTTTCCTTTGGGTTCTCAGTAGCTGTAATTGAAACAAGATGTGGTTGGGCCCCTCCATCCACATTGGATTAAGTTTTACATTGAACCAGTGAGGAAGATAAAACCCAATAATAAATTCAACAATCAACATCAAATTCTGTCGCATTTTGCCCTTCAGTGCATGTTTGGAAACCCAAATCATGCAGAAACGAATCGCTGAAGTTAACTAACGACTGTGACTTACGGGTCCAATCTCCAAGAGAGACAGATTTTGAGGCAACTCTCCTGATCTGATTGCTTGAACAATACGATAAGCGTAAAATTGATCCGTGCTGAGGACTTTGATAACTTCTTCAGACAACACTGGAAGAGGAGGGCCTACTTCGACCTTTGGAAATTTTGTATTTATTTCTAATTCCGTTGCTTCATCTAGCATGTTGCCAAGGGGGCCTGACCACTTGTTGTTGCTCTTTGTAGTAGGACCATCAAGTTCCTGGATGAGACGACGAAGAGGTAGTTCCCCTGTGTGCAAATCACATACAATCCAAACAAGCCTTCTTCCAAGTTTTTTCTCTAAATGCGTCATAACACCGCCCTGCCATCCAGTGTTCACCACAGTTGAGTCTCCACCAACGGCCTACAGTGAACTGTCAAGTCTTCTTTCTTGAAGCCAACATATTATTTGATCAGCAATTGCCTCTGCATGTTTCTTGCCTTCTACTTCTGCTTCAGGAACAAAGTGAAACAAATAGCGGCCACCAGGTTCGGAACACACAGAGTAGTGTTCTTCTTTGATAAGACCGGGAAACTTTCTGTCCATTCCCTCTACCTCTAGGAGAACTTTTGTGTCATCTCTTCTTCCATCAAACAAAAGGCAAGAGAGACATTCCTCCTTCAAATCTTTTTCATACTGATCAGATATTTCCTTCATTATTTTTTCTTGTGCTCTTCTTATCTTATTATGATCTATCACTACGGATGTATCTTCTCGACTGATGAGGCCCGCATCTATCCAAGCGGCAGTGGCAATCTCTGCAGTCTCTCGTAGCCCCGTATGGTGGCGAATACTGGCAAGGGCAATGTTTGAGATGTCTTTAGTGTTGTATTTCATTCTCTTCGGCGAAGGTTCAGATGGCATTTTGGAACTATCATCTGATGTTGCTTCTTTCTGTTCATCTGAAGAGCTTTCAAAGAAGTGAGAAACCTCTTGATAGAGCTCTTCATCTCTTTGGGTGGCTTCGTCACTCTTCTTTTTCTTCCTTTCTTCCCTCTCTCGGATTTTCTCTTTTTTCTTAGCAATAACAATCTGTGTTTTATTTTCTGAATAATCTGCCGAACCAATCTGCATACTTCCTTGGCCTCCTGCCTTTATGAAAGCCAGCTCCAAAACAGTGATTTTCTTCTCACGATGACAGCGACAATCAATGTGAGGGTGAGGTTCTCTTCTGCATGAGGGAGAACAATTGGCTTCAGAACACAGCTCTATGGGACACTGGCAGTGAAAATTCAAGAAGAGTATCACGTGTGTGCAGAAATTTATTTTTCTTTGCTAGTTTTCCTTTACCAAGTGATTTCTCAACTCCTTTGTGCGACAGCTTTGTTAATTTTAGCTCAATAGTTCTATACTGATTGAGTACAGGTGGTTTGAATAACACATTGGCTTTTTTCCACTGATGCAGAAGAGGGGGAATCATGTCCCTTATGAGCTCTTTCTCTGTGTAGTTCCTTCTATCCTTTGTATTTTGTTCACGAAAGAGTAACCCTAGTCTCAGCATGTCTCGCACTGTTGGTAGTTCTGATACGGGAAGCTCCTTGCCTGTACCGTCTAACAGGCTCAAGTGGCATGACGACTGACCCCTTGTCTTCAATTTTGGCATCTTAGGAATATCTGAAAAGAAAGAAAAACATTTAAGTATTTTATATCAATTATGATGTTTCAAAGTTTGGTCATTCGATGTTCTAAAATTCAATAAAAAAATATTTCATGCGATTACAACATAATTAGACAGAAGAATATGATAAGTAATAATAAATAATTGTAATAATCAATAATTCATACTTACAGTTAAACTGTAGTATTCGTCTAGTAGAATAACTATGAAGTAGGCAAGAGCAATAACAGCAAACCACCGTCTATGACATCTAAGAGGCAACTGAGGACTGAGAGTGAGGGACAGTTCTATTCATGTTGTGACTTGTACATTGTACAACAACTATATGACCTTGAAAACACTCCATATGCGATCAGTTGGATAATTCTGTGACAGATGAATAGTTAATCAATTTATGTCCTATTATTTAGTAAAAGAGTCAATTTCTGAAACTTTAAGGTGAAATTGATGTAGGTAAGGGTTATTTTACTTCATTTTGGTTGGCCAATTTCAAGTTTTGACATGAAAAGACTATATTTTCACTACCAAAATTTATTTGAAAAAAGTTGACAAAATTGACACACCTAATGTAGCAGTTTGCTGAGTTCTGCACCATAGTAGTCAAAGCTGAAGGAACTTCTGGAGAGGCTGCAGAGAGATATGGTAGGCAGCCCATGCAATGAAATCCTCCTTGGTCAGATCATTCTTGTCCAGCAAGTGCAAAGAGTGCTCTACTCAACAACTTTCGTGGGCCTTAGCAAATCTGAAATGGCTTCGTGTTGCATTCAAGTACAGCAACGTTGGCAGTCTTTAGAGCAACAGCTGGAACAGATGCATACATGTAGGAAGAGTATGTCTGCATAGCAGCATGTGGAATTTTCACCGGTTGCCTTGATTTTCCAGGCTCGGTCTTTGTTGGGAACTGAAATAGGCTTATCTCTGTTCCATGAAAGGATGACTGATCTGTTGTAGAGTTTTGATTATAATCAAGGTTGTCAAGGGCATCTACAGTAAAGAGGCCCTTGCAGATATGGGCAGGATAAATCACGCCATCGTCTTCAAAGCGCTCACACATACTCTAGATTTAGCTAGATATTTTCCAACTCCAAAACTCTGTTATAAGAAATAACTAAGACCATCTGTTACAAATACTGGGTAATACCTTTGGTTCTGGTCAAAGGCACTCTTTTCTTTCTTTATTACTGCTACTATTTATTATTATTAATTTGTTCTTTTCATCGTCAAAATTCTTGTCATCCTTCTAAAAATCTCTCCTATCAATTTTCATTTCACATTCATACTGATTTCATTATTCTTTATATTAAGATTTTAAAGTAAGTATATGTCCTAGTCCGTAAGTTCCTTCCTGTTTTATACTAGTTTCATTATTCGTTGTATTAAGCTTTTAATATAAATATATGTCTGTAAGTCTCTTCAGTTTTAAGTCTCTTAGGATTTATAAGATATATAAAAAATTTGCACTTAAATGTTCAAAATACAACACAGTATGCCACAGCCCATAAATTCCCTTTAGCTTTAAAAAACTCCTAAAAATTTGTATGATATTAAATTATATAACAAATTTGCTTTAAATTGTCCAAAATACAACACAACATGTTGTTTTGTAAATTTCCTGTAGTTTTTTAAGTCTATTGTAAGAACTTGAAAAAATCTTGTAATTTTATCTATTATATAATTATAATTATATGATTATATCTAACTAGTAGATTTTACCCTGTAAAGCGTGCACGCTTGCTAAAAGCAGTTTACAACTGTATACAGCATCTTTATTTAGTAATGAAATTATATTCATTTATGTAAATTTTTTATATTTTTGTAAATAAAAATAACTAAAAATAAAATAAAATAAATAATGCAATGTATTCGAATTATTCGTAGTTCTGCATGAATATACAGTATATGTTCTTTTCTGAAGTTTTTCCAATTCGACCTAAACAAACTGAATCGCATTGCTTACATCCGATGGAGTTCATTCATCATATGCACTATCTGGATTGTTTTTAATCTGATCTAATTTAATAGTATTTTTATAATTGAAACAAGACGTGTCCAATACAGTCGTTTTTGTTTTTGTTTTTAAAGTTAGTGTCTAATTGGTTGTATCGTTGATTACCTTGATGGATACTGTGCCTTTTTTTTTAGGTTGGGGACTCTGTCTCCTCCCAATTAACAGCATTAGTGTCATTATCATAACCGTCATTTTTGTAGTCTTAGGAGCGGGTAGTTTTTTCTATTATTATTATTATTACTTGTTTCAGTACGTTTCTTATGTTTATCTCCTTAAGTCATAATTATTAGTTTGTTTTTAAATGTGTTGTTGTTTGATTTATTTTCTATATTGACAAGCATATTATACTATGTTATGGGGTTTATATCCTGCCAATAAAACTTATCATTATCAAAATAAAATAATGCAAAACTACGTTAATTCCAAGTGCTTTTAAAAAGGTCAGTAGTATGTGCGAAAAATGGGAGAGGGCATTAACAATTGCAATGTTGCAAATGTTGATCAATGCTGCAAGACCCCCTCCCCTTGTTGCAAGAAACTCTTCCCCTTCCCCCTCCTCTTGTTGCAAGATCTCTTCACCCCCGTTTTGTTGCTACCCTTAACCCCCAGGGTGCCAAAAAAAAGCAAGGTGGATTCTACCCAGCTGCCACAAACTAGGGGGAATCAACCTAACCTAAGAGAGAGAGAGAGAGACCATGCTTTGCACTTGGCTTAGACGCTCTTAATCAGCCAGTTGGGTTAATCCGCCGATTGGCTTAGAAGGCTTAATCTAGCTAAGAAGGCGTAAATGGCTTGTTCAGGTGCACATTATTATTTTGAGTTGCCAGATTGCACTATTTATTTAATTAAAGCATATATTCTTGACAGTTGGCTTAGAAGTCTTAAGCAGCCAGTCGGCTTAGAAGGTGTAACCTGCCATTTGGTATAACCTTACAACCTTACAACTTTACAAAGGTTCCGCGCGATGATTCTTCATTTCACGAAGGTTAAGCTTGTCGCCCCTCCTCTCGAGTTGGCCTGGTGAAGTAGTGAGTTGGTTTCTTGTGCTCTCCACCTCACATAGCCAGGTACGCCCGGCTTATCGGGGATTTTTCTAAGCCAGGCGTCTAGTCTTCTTTTGGTGATGTCCACTGCAACTTCCTTCGTGTTTCTTAGGTCTTTGGGCAGCTGATTAAACAGTTTTGGTCTTCTTACAACAAAACTATTTTCTTTCAAAGTTAAGGATGTTCCACGTCTCGCCTTCAATTTGGGAATACGACGCAATCTAACGTTTCTACTTTCCACCGTTGTTTGGGGAGTTATAGGGTTTAGAGTAAGATTAGGGACTAGTTTCTCCATTATTTTCCAAGTGTAAATAATGGTGTGTGTGTCTCTTCTCCTTTCCAGTTAATATAGGTCTAGTTCGCGTAACCTTTCCCAGTAATTTAGTTATTTGCACCCGTTGATCTTGGCCGTGAAGCTTCTCTGGATCCCTTCCAGCTGTCTAATGTCTTCTTTTTTATATGGGCATGTTAGGACCGAGCAGTATTCCAATTTTGGTATGATCAATGTTTTCAGTAGAGCAATCATTACATTCCTATCCCTTCGTTTAAAGGTTCTCAATATCTGACCCGTTATTCTCTTTGCTTTCTTTACTGCTATCTTACTTTGTGTTTCAAATTTCGCATCATCTGTCATTACAACCCCTAAATCTTTTGCTCTGGAATTTCTCTGAATTTCCTGTCCATTTGGGGTATAATATTCCATGGATTTTAGGCCTTCTCTTTTTCCGTACCGTAACTGCTGAAATTTCTCGGTGTTAAACTTCATATTGTTGTCTTCCGTCCACTTGTAGATTCTGTTTTTGTCGGTTTGTAGAAATCCTATATCCTTTGGGTTTCTTATTTTTCTACTGATCTTTGTGTCATCCGCAAAGGTTGTTACTGTGCTGTCTCTGGTAACGTCCTCATCTACGTCAGTTAGCATGATTATGAAGAGTAGTGAAGCTAATACTGTTCCTTGTGGTACTGAGCTGAGGACCTCTGATTCTGATGAAGATACTCCTTGTACTGTAACGACTTGCCGCCGCTCAATAAGGAAATTACATATCTATTTCCCTACTTTTCCTGTTATTCCCATATATTTCAGTTTATGTATTATGATTCCAAGGTCACACTTGTAGAGCGCTTTAGCAAAGTCTGTGTATAGTACATCATAGTTTTCTTTATTTTCAAGTGCATCAATAATGTTGTTGTCGTGTTCCATTAGTTGTGATAAGCATGATCTGCCTGACCGAAACCCGTGTTGGTTATCATTTAATTTTTTCTGAGTTTCCAAAAAGTCATAGATTTTCTGTCTAACTATTCTTTCAAATATTTTAGTGAGATGAGATGTAAGCTGGCCTATAGTTTTTGGCCTCGGATCGATTTCCTCCTTTATATATTGTGACTATGTTCGCGCTCTTTAGGATGCCCGGTATTACTCCCGTGTCTAGTGATCGTCTCCATATCCAGTATAAGTGCTCAGTGATTGCATTCTTGCAGTTTTTGATCAATGTGGCATTCCATTTATCCGGTCCAGCCACTGAGTGTGTTTTTAGTTTCCCTGTGGCTTGTGTAATCTGTCATAAAGTCGAAATCCGTTATACTTTCCCCATGTAGTTCTTCAAAGAACACGTTTCTATCGCATATCAATTTGTCAGTTTTTGGGATACTGAAAGATGATTCGTACTGAGCTCTTAATATTTCAGATACTTCTGTTAGATCATCAGATAAAGCACTGTTCTCGGTTTTTAAAGGTCCGATAGTTGCATGGTTTTTCGACTTTTTTTTACGAAATTATAGAAGTACTTTGAGTTAGCCTTTATCGCTTCTATAGCGTCGTCCTCTTCTTTTTGAGTATGCTTCTCGATTAGTTCCTGTATAACGTCATCGATACTTTGCAGTTTATCATTTAATATTTTTCTGATGTTGTTACCTTTACAGTTACTTAATTTTGCAGTCACTCTTTTTCTCTTTCGAAACAATGCCCTCTTTTGTCTCTCGAATCTGCTTCTCTTTCCTCTGTGTTGTATTTTTGGGACATGTTTTTCCACAATCTCTAACGTCTTCTCCTCTAACGTCATTAGCATCTCTTCCGTTGTCTTGGCCTCGAAAATGGTTTCCACTCTATTACTTCCATGCTGGATGTAACATCTCCCCAGTTTATAGCTTTGGAGTGAAAGTTAAAAATTTCGAATTTGCTTCTTTCTGTTGTGCTTGTTCTTTCCTTTCCTGTTGCCTTTAAATTAGTTGTTATTTCAATGATGTGGTCCAATGTGGTGGGATATTTCTACGTTATCAATTAGATTACTTTTGTTTGTGAATGCCAAATCTAGGCAGTTGCTTTTTTTGTGTTTTCTGTTACTTCTTGCGTTAACATAAACTCATCAGCTAGAGCTAGTAGCATTTTTATCTGCTCCTGGTCTTCTCGTGTGCCTCCCTTGTCCTGGTGTATACATATATTTTTTCCTATCTTTTTTTATTTCATGAATGGGAAATTAAAATCACCACAGAGAAAAATATTTGGGGTTGGAGAGTATAGATCTTTTTCCCAATTTCTTACCTCTGGAATGGAATCTGAAAATTTTGAGGTTGGCGTGTTTGGGGATCTGTACATTACAATTAGTACCATATTTAATTTTTCAAGTTTTGCTGCTACACATTCTACGTAGCTGTTTGAGGTAGTTATAGTCACTTCTGCCATATGCCTTTCGCGTGTGTAAATAGCACATCCTCCTTTACGTTTCACTGTTCTGTTGGCTCGGAAGATGTTATAGTTTTAATTTGTATTTCTTTTTTGTCAGTACAGGACTAACAATTTTCACAGTTGCCTGGCAGTCCTTTAGATGAGTTTCCGTGAGGCAAGCAAAGTTTGCTCCGGCTTCTTGCATGAGTCGTTTCAGGTATAAAACTTTGTTCGGGGAATGGTTTGATTTAAGGCCCTGAATGTTGGCTAGGATTATTTTTATTTTTTCTCTTTCGTCTTCGCATACAGGTGGTTCCGATTTGTTTTCCAATTGGGTTGCCGGTTTCGTTCCCTTGTGGTCCTCCGAGAATTTACCACTTTTTATCTTTGTCGTACCTGTTGTCCTGATAATGCATGAAGTGCCTTTGTGCGTGCCTTCTGTCCGGCTCTCGGATTCCTATATTTGTCAGCTGAATTTGGAATTGCTGGATAGTATTTAGCAGCTGGATTGTGTTGGCCGCGTCTAAAAAATTGGCACTCTTCTTTGATGTTCGTTTTTCCTGTTCGCTCAGTGCGTTCCTTTGAGGGTGGTGGTAACGGCATTTTTTTCCGTATTTGCAACTCCCATATCTTGCATAGGTGTTGCAGACCGTAAGATGGTGGAACTTGCATTTCTTATCAAATTTCCAGTATCCACTTGTGTAATGCTTGTTGCATAATGTGGGATGTGCATATATGCATTGGCCATCTCGATATCTGCAGTTCCCTTTCGCGTAGTGTTTATATACGGTATTTTCTACGCTTCTACTTCTTGTTTTCTTATTATTTTCAAAGTTCTTAATTTTGGTATTATCATTATTTTTCTTTGGCTGTTTATTTTCTACGTTTTTAGTTATTATATTTTTATTATTTCGTTCGTTGGACAGTTTGACTACTTCGCAGCTTTTACTTGTTTCTTTTCTTTCATCTATGTTTTCCTTCCGCATTATATTGTTTATATTGTTATTCGTTATTAAATGGTTGTTCGTTATTATGCTATTATTCGTTATTTCGTCCTCTCTCCCATCCACCCGGTTTTTCATTGGGAATTTCCGGACCCTTGTGTCCCCATTAGTTCATTCTTTTTTGTAACATTCGAGTCTGCTATCTCCATTTCTTTGAAGACCGCGAATGAATTTACCGTCTGTGCACATGCGTCACATAGAAATTTCAAAATTTCAACCACACGACGTGTTTCGAATTCGAGACAGGAGTTAATTCCCTATCATTCCAATTTCACACCTAATCGCCGAGTTTTCCGTTGTTTCCAGATTACACAAATTACAGATTATGTGAGAATTTGGACCCAGAGCCATGGCCATGCTATTCCTTTATTAGCGTAAAAGGAAATACCCACACAAATTTTTTCTTTTTTCTTTATTTACTTATTTTTATTTCTATTTCTTTCCTTTCTTTCGATGGTCGAGGGTTTTTCGAGGGTTTTCTGACCTTTGCGTTTAATGACCTTTTCCTGTCTTGTTTCAAGCTTTCTCGAATGCCAACCGTATTTCGTTTTGAATATATACGTTAAAACTGGTGGTAAATTATGTAAACTGTATTGCATTTTCTTAGTTTTAATGAATTTCACTTTATATATTATATGCACGGATTCACTAATACTTTATACTCTTTCGGGTATAAACAGAAAACAACCGCCGAGTAGTTTATTCCCTTCCAATTTGGGTGTTAAATAGAGAGAGAGAGAGAGAGTGACACAGCACGTCCATTCACCACAGAGTACAAGCAAAAACCAAATACATATATATATATATTTAATTAAATAATATCGTTTATATATACAACCAAAAGAATTAAATAAAACACCATTCGGTTTATTTAGAAAAATTATTGGAAATAATTTCATGAAATATATAGAAAATAAATACACAATCAAATTAGTTTAAACGAGGAATATATATATATATATATTCAAAAAATAATAATAGTATAAGAAATACACAAATTGAACGAAGAATATACATATAAGCAAAAAATAATATATAAACATCAAAATACATACACTCTATGTTCTACTGCGTTTAAGTAAAATACTAAACTCGCACGTGATCGAGTCTACAGTTACATCATTGTTCCTTTGCACTACACAATAAATACGATTTAACATTATTTCACCGCTCAAATTATAGGGATGCCTATACTCAGCCTACATATCGTTCAATACTATTTTTGTGCCCCCTTTACAAGTGACAACTTGACAAGTTATCTTTAAACACGGACTGAATACAATCAAAAGCACGCACAAAGAGGGCATCGTTAGCCACAACATCATTATTAAATTCAAGTTTATAAACACTCCATTCCAATCGAGGGCTTATTATTACCGATCCCAGCTTTTCAATCGTGAACTCTTCACAATGCATAGCGGCAGTTGAAATAATCTTCTAAATCGTAACGACAGCTGCTCATTATACAGGGTGTACATAAAGTCAGGATCTATTTTTGTGAAAATTATTTTTTTCTATTTTTCTTTTCAGAAGCCCTTAGAATGAATACAGAAGAGCGTGTGGCAATAGTAATTTGGCGAATCGAGGGAAAGAAATACAATGACATCAGAGAGAAGTTTAGAAGGAGATTTCATAAGCCGGGGCCAATAGACAAGACAATACGAAAATTGGTGAACAAATTTAAACGAACGGGATCTGTAAATGATGAAGCAAGATCAGGACGACCGTGTATGTCAGATCTTACCGTGAATGCAGTACGCGGAATTATCACTGAGGAGCCACGTACGTCCGTTCGTGCTGCATCACACAGACTCGGCCTCCCAACGTCATCTGTGCACAAAATTCTGAAAGTTAATCTGCAGAAGAAAAGCTATCATTTGCAGGTTTTACATGATTTACATGAGGAAGATTTCCCTCGACGAAGTGCTGTGTGTGCTGATCTCGTAGAACAAATCTGGAGTGATAATTTAATGAACAACATTCTCTTTAGTGATGAAGCCACTTTCCATACGTGTGGAAAAGTAAATCGCCATAACTGTCGAATTTGGGCAGATGAAAGACCGAATGATTTCGTCCAAAATTGGGAAAGAGACTCACCTAAAGTTAATGTCTGGATGGGTTTAACAAAATCTAAGGTTTATGGTCCTTTTTTCTTTGCTGAAGCTACAGTTAAGGGGCTTATTTATCTGGACATGTTGCAGCAATTCCTTGAAGCTCAGCTGATTGGGGAAAGGATTGTTAGTACCGTCGTCTATCAACATGATGGTGCTCCTTGTCACTATGCCAAAATTGTTCAGGATTATCTAAATGGACGTTTTCCAAATCGCTGGATCGGACGCGGAAGCAACAGACCTTGGCCAGCGAGATCACCAGATTTAACCCCTTTAGGTTTCTTTGCATGGGGCTTTATCAAATCGCACGTCTCTCAGACGAAGATTACGAGTCTTGAAAACTTACGTACACGTATACGAACTGCTGCAGATAACATACCCCGCAAATGCTCCAGAATGTGTTTAGAAATGCTGCGGAACGATTTGAGCTGTGCAGGGATACTGATGGGCGTCACGTCGAATCCTACTCTTAATTATTTAATAAATGTTACCACTTTATCATTTTATGATTGAATTCCATATAATTTCCAAGTGCTTCACAAAAATAGATCCTGACTTTATGTACACCCTGTATGAAGAAACAATTCTTCAGGGTGAACGGTGTAAGTGAACTTAGCCCTGTACCGCTCAAGTCCTTTGTACCAAAGTTCATGATATTTCAAAGGGTCTAAACTTTTTAAATAAGCATCCAGTTCCAGACCATTCTCGCCTTGTTCAGTCCTACACTCGGTAAACTTGTCGAGCAGAGCTGTGTATGCGTATTCAAGAAACGTATCAAAATAAAGCATATCCGTAACACGCGTATCTAATATAGGCTTCAGCTTGCGGAAACCGACGATTTTAAACATTCTGTCGAGGATGAATCGGTTTCACGTAGGGACAAGAACGTTATTATCAGAAACATTCTTCCACATCAGCCGTATATCAATGCATGGCTGGTCGCTATTTATACGCTTCGGACAACAATGGCATATGAGAGGGTATCACTAATCTGTTCTCTTCTTGTACCTACACCTGCAAGTATTTTATAACGATCCTCACTCCACTTCTCAACTATCACGAAGACTCTATTCATCTTCTCAACACTTAAATAAACAATATTTCGTTTACCAGAGTTTGTTTTTCAACAAGTCGTTTCAAGTTCATAGTTAATGGCACCGGTTTTACGCTCAAAGGAAGCTCCATCATATTCTATTGTGAGTAGTGCACGTCCAGTCGGTTCAAGCTCTGAGATGATTATGAGCCACAGGGTGGCAGATCGGCTCAACGGGAGGTGTGGAAGAGTGAGTCACACCATAAGCTGATGAATAGTGTAAGGTGTTGTTCCAACGTGGAAAAATCATGTGAATACCTGTTTCCCATTATACTGGGTAGGTGTTTGGAAATTTTTTTCCGAAACATGAAGTAATATCGGTTTTAATGTTTTATCACTCTCCAGAATGTGCACCAGACATTTTCGTTCATTTCCACGAGCTAAACATGTGCCCATATTTTTCGTTTTTGCTTAGCAGGCGATACTCTTCTCTAAATTCTATTAAAAACTCACGCAAGCCTTTAGCCACAACCTCACTACAAACCTCGTCATAATATATATTAATGTAGTGGTAAAAATACTAAAGATTCTCCATTTTGACAAAATTCATATTCTCAGCCGCAGGGTACGAGTACTCGGTATGATGCAACATGATGTAATACCGCTTGTTACACCACTCATCAACAAGACTCACTAACCACAGCGGTTGCTTCTCTTCTGCATGTGTTGTTTCTTCCACTTCACGGTATATGTAAGCTTTTATAAAGTTTAGTCCTACACAGTGGCGGCTCGTCGGTAGGCACTGCGGAACTGCAGTACCCCTAAATTTTTTATTTACAATTGAAATAATCAAGAACAATATAAGGATGAGCTCACTGAATAACTTTTTCAATAACTTTTGAAACTTTTATTCATTGCTCAATGCTCATCCTTTTATTTCAGTAAATATTTCAACCCATTCTTAGAGACAGCACCCCTAGAATTTTTAGTCACGAGCTGCCACTGGTCCTACAACATAGTTCAACACATCTTTTGTACTACGAAATCCTGCAATGCTCTCGCCAGAATAGCCGTGAAGTATTTGAACCTCTTATTCTTCAAGCTTCGCACGGTTCAATGTAGCCTTAAAAGTATCAAAGGAGGGAGGGATATGGATTCTTTCAGTATCAACTACATTTTCACACTTTACCGAATACCACATCATTACACTCGAGCACGCAATATTAAAAGTAGCCATCACTATTTTTCGTCTACGTGAGATTTCGTAAAATACACGTATGAGATCCAGTGCTTGCAGCGGTCAACTGAGCAGGCAGTGGTAGAGATATGCCCAGGTAGTAGCAGGAGTCACGTAACCATTGGTCGATCATACAGGGAGCGATGCTTAGGACTTTTACTGTTCATACGCGCACACACACACACACACACACACACACAGGATTAAATGAAACGCTAATTGAAACACGATTTATTTAATAAACCTATCATCGAATTATTGAAGGTATATATATATGTATATATATATATATACAAATACATGTAATAAACAAAAGAAACATCCTTAACAAGTAAATAGACATATATATATATATACTGTATATATATATATATATATATACACGTATTTATATATATATATATATATATATATATATATATATATATATATATATGACAATCAAGGATTATGGTATCGAAAGCGTACGGAATCATAGGTAACAAGTACCCCTAAGTTCCTTCACGCCCCCCAGCTTCTGCGCCCGAAAATTGTGGGTCCCTACAGTCAGTTGGGGCGGTTGATTATCCTCATCTTCCAAGCACACTAGATCCTTCAACGAGCCAAAGTTAACGACCCGTCGGGTCGCGTGGTTAAGCGTGATACCCTTAGACTTCACTATATATTTCATATCTTCCCCCACCTTCATCCGTACCCCATTATGTTTTTGTACCTGTTGAGACAAAAGAGTCGGCATATGCGATGTCTCCATACTCATCCTTGAGCTCATCGGTCAACTCTCCGAGGAATTCACCAATAGGTGGCATATATGTATTCACACTCCCTCGCTGTGAATATCACACTATCTGTCTCGGCGTACAGAAACCACCAACCAAGAGAATGCAATAGATCCCAAAGTTTGATGCGTGCGTAGGCCATTGTGAAGCTGGCTACAGGTATGTTTGTAAGAAGCAATGTGTCTGTGGCCAATTCGGTAATGTTGTACTTTATTATGTACGTATTACCTACATTCACGATCTCTATGAGCTTTTTATCGGGAGCGTTAGCATAATCCCACACCTCGTTATAACTTAGGGTCAAATGAACGTTCCCCTTGCTTGTATTCTGTGCAAATTTTCCCCAAAGAGTATTTAGACACAACTTTGCACTAAAGCGTCGGCCTAAGTTCTTTACAATTTGGGAACGGTGAAGCTGTATCCCTTCACGTTCGCGGTAACGTTGAATATAAGCCGATTTTTCATCTTCGGTATCAACTCCTCGCGCATACCCTGATGCTTCTACTTTATCCTTCAAAAAAGTGTTTATATATGGCGTGAAAAGGTTGGGTAGCTTCTGAAACCTCCACACCTCATATATCTTCAATATTCTGTAGCCATGGCGAACGGCTAGGTCCAGCTCAGGGCTTGTATATACACCTCTGCTCTTACGCTTTTTGGTTGTGTGATTACAAGCCCCATTTTCTACTCTGCACACTTCACGCACAGAGGAAACATGAGCTTGTGGTCTATAACGACGGGTAAGATCGGCATCCATAAATCGCGAGGGGTGAGCATGTCTACGAAAGAAACACCGAAATAGTACTTGTTCAAATTTGTTGAGAACACCTCGATGGTGTAAGGTGCACTTATGGGATACGGATTGTTCTTGATCACTTAGGGATATAAAGAACAGAAGTCGTAATAATGGAGTTTCACGCCCACCGTAGGCTGAAAGGATAGCTTCAAGGGATTTGTACGCCCTCCGAACAAGCTATCACCGCATTTGAGAGGATCCAACACCATTGAACGCTTGATCGTGTTTATCTCTTCACGGTACTGTCCATCTGTTTCCATCCGTGCATCATTCTCATGCTCCCACAAAACCTTGTGAGTGAACTGGGCACCTATAAGCTGATCGCGGGTGCGGGTCCATGCAAGACTGACGGCAGGAGATCTACCGGTGATATATCTTACGATCCCGCACTCAGAACGGGGGCATCCATGCCACCAACAGCCGGTAAAGGAATACACTCTCTTCTCACCAGTGGCACGGTTTGAGCTTAGCCCATCAACCAAAAATACACGACCATTAACCTTAATGGTACTTCCCCCGTGTTGCGGGTATCATTATGTATACACCTGTCTGCTGCTGTATGTGTATGAGCCATTAACTAGTCTTATGCCCATAACTGTGGGGGTTGTTTCTGTGAATGACGGCTAGTGTGTCTTTAGGCATGTAATCGTTCTTAAACACCGTAAAACACAATGAGGCGTTCGGTGTTGCGACTTTGCAGCGGATCGCATTTGAACCGTTCTATGTACATCTTTCTAAAGACCTGGAAACATACTCTAAGCACGCGCCCATCATTCACGCAATAGCGCTCACATTCATCAGCGATATTGTAAGGATTAGATTCATTGAAACTGTTGTAGGAGCAGTCAAAATCTTCACGATCAACTGTACTCATACATTCATAGTTAAAGTAATGTTTGGTGGAGGTAGTCCAACGTAATTTAAAGTTTCGCTAGTAAGGTAAATGTAAGGGAAATGCCCTTTTGAAACTTCGGCGGCTACGCCCATTACCTTGAGTAGCTTGGCGAATTTACAAGGTGTGAATAATAAAGTGTCTTTAAACTGCACATTACCTCTTATTTGCATCTGTATAAGTTTGTTTCCTCTTTTCAAGGGATCGCCTGTAAATATCTCAGATGACTCGTACTGAAGCAGCTCCTTATGAAGGAACTGTGTGTCATATTTTTCCCCGTTATGGGCAAGAATATGCACAGTCATTTCCTTGAGCTTGCCCGCTAACTTGATAATATAGGACACAAAGAGTTTCACGGGACTGTCGTGTGCAATCTTTGCAACCTTTGTCCGTTTACCACATTTGAGACAATCATCACACTCGATCTCCATGCACTCATCACAGATAGTCTGGCTTGCAAGTAGATGTGGGATAACCTCTTTGGTTTCAGCAACCGTATATGTTTTTATATCGTAGTACACAGTTATACTCCATCCGCCTTATATTTCTCATGGCATGTTGGACAGTGAATTTCATCACATTTATGTTTGAAATTCCCCCAATCATCCATCATATGAAACATACCACATTCACAGATTCTAATTTTCCTGCACGTACCAATTGACTTATGGAACTCAAAGCAATTATTATTGAAAAATCTACGTCTGCATACATTACAGTCCGTCTTCTCAGCTTCAACCACAAGGCTTTCACATTTGGAGCTTTTACACTGCGCACATACCATGTGGCAATCCTTACAATGTATCACTATATCATTCTCAAAATCGAGACATCCCTTACACAAATCATGATCCCTTCCATATTTTCGACTTTTATCATAACTCGCGTAAAGAACCCTTATATTACGGATGGGCAGATACGTTGAACCTGACAATCCTAAAATAAGTAGGAGTCTTGTACGATCTCTCACACTGCTTTTAAAAATATACGCAGTCCTACGCCGATCATCCTTTCCAAATACAACTACACGAACATTCATTTCCTGCTCTACCCCTCTCAGCTCTCTAGGACCCATATTACAGTCAAACTCGAGCTTACAATCTGAAGTCACTTTACGGTCACGCTTCACAACGGTAGGCAACTAAATTTTTTTGCGTCCGTGTATTTAATACAGTAAAGATACGGGCCAAGACTAATGCTATAAAGCCGCAACCACGATCGGCGTTTATATGCTGTCTATAAATAGCCTGAGAATTGAAGTTAAGAGTATAAGGTGTGGCACTATGACCCGGAACACGGAATACACGGTCAATATCAACTGTGAAATTGTTCATATTGAAGGCTGTACTACTTTGAAAGGCTCCATTATACGCCATAATATATAAACTATATCTACAGCTACCAAGCGTCTAGATGGTATTATTCCCCAAACATCATCTACATCCCCCTTATCTGACCGTAACCCAAAGAACAACCTTGTCCTGACTTCACGTTCGTCGCGGTTTTGAAGAATAAACTCCACAATACGTTCAACTACGCGCCGTAATCCGTGTTCAACACCATTGCTATAAATGGATCCAAGGTCAACCCTGACTACGTACCGATTTCTAGTCAAGGCTAGGGTGGGGGTGGCGGTGAGCACCAACTCGAATGTTATACCTTCCTCTACAGCACGAGAAGCTGCTACTGCTCTTGTGGAGGATGTACCCGGAATTGAACAGGAATAAGGGGGGTACATTTTTATTTGATGAAGGTACTATTGTGAGGGTTGTGTACTAGTGTGAAGGTTGGGGCTCTATTACTGGGGGTCTAACAACCGGCACACTCCTGGCACGCTTTACACCTGACGTGGAAGGTTCTTTATCATGACTCCGCTTTGAATTGTCGCATGATAGTGTTAGAGGTGTCGCTGTTGGGGGCTCGTCAGCGGGTATGGAATCTGTAACCACAACTACACTGTCATCGGGGTCGCCTGTAATATCGATGATGGGGATATTATGCTGAACCTCATCGTCATTCACAGTTCTGTGGAAGAAGAGAAAAAAACAGGACTGTAGAATATAAGGAACACCATTTAATTTTTTATTATATTTTGTAAATGACCCACTTAGGAGTGTGACTTAGGAGATGGATTCTGTAGAAAACTTCAGATTCACGAGCCCATCCACATGTATTATATCTGACCGTAAAGGATGTGTTTATGCTTAAAATCATTAAAGAAAATGTAGCGATGTTCTCAAAATTTGTGCATAAAGTTATATGGTTCTATTCGACGTATCAGTCAGTGTTCATCGAGTACCAAGATGATATTTTATTCCACAAAGGTGTATATCACGTTAATTCGTTAAAGGAAAATGAATATACAGTCATTGTAATTGACGATTTCATGTTGGAAATGGATAAAACGTTTGCCGAGACCTTGACAGTGTTCTTCCACCATCTTAACATAAGCGTGGTCTTCATCAATCCGAATCTATTTTTCAAAAATAGATACATGCGCGATGTTTCGTTAAATACACAATATCTAGTCTTATTCGCGCAAAGTAGAGAAGTGTCACAAATTGGGGAATTAGCCAATCAAATGTCCCCAAATCAGCGTAAGAAGTTTTTGGAAGTTTATAAAGAAGCTACAAGTCAACGTTACGGCTATTTGTTTTGTGACCTTCAAACGCAAAACACGTTTAGTGTGCTTCTAAGAACTAATATATTTCCAAACGAGCCTGAAACAGTGTATATTCCAGAACGACAAAGAGGTTAAAAAATTACCATAAATTAATGAAAATCTATCATCGACTGCCCCGGCAATGCAACAAATGTTTGCTAACAATATTGACTCCGACTTTTTAAAATACATCTTTGAAATCTGTTTTAACGTTATAAATTGCATTGTATCAATGAAACTCCCTCAGAATGCTTGCCCACGCCGTTACAAGAACATGATACGTACACTTGCTCGTAAAAGTCATACTGTGGGGGAAGAAAAAACGAATTATTGTACAAAGACGGGGGTCATTCCTCCCCATCTTATTTTCAGTTTTGGTGCCTTTACTGACTAGATTAATGTAATGAAGAAAGTGGTAGTTATTCCACACGAGGTGTATGCTTCACTGCAAAGTTTAAAGAGTCCAGACATGGTTCTAGAACCCGTAAAACCAGGCTTAAAAGAATAGAAAGCGAGTTGTTAGCCCTATTAAACATTGAAAAGTCATCTGATGAGAAAAGAATCTTATACCAAGAAGCTCTGCAGAAATTTCTTCACGAGTACTAAAATTATAAGAATCCGACAGAGATCACCGTGGTTATTAGGCACAGCATGAACAACAGAGGACCTCGGCCCGCCGAAAGAGCTGACCAACCAAATAATAACGGGACGGCCCCACAACATATCGAACATGTATTAAAAAGCAGCCTCCCATATACATTGAGGAATAAAGGTTTAAGTCTTTATAATCTATTGAATGAGGACCCCAACATACAGTGGACCGATACAGGTGAGATCATTGTGGAAGGAGCAAAGGAACAGGGATCGAATATCGTAGACATCGTACATGATCTGGTGAGAAAGTGGGATAGGCCCTCACCATCAGGATGGAAGCATATTAAAGCAAGACTACAACAAATAAATGTCCCCAAAATATTGATAGGAAATCGCATGTGCAACAACTGAGAATGCCATCTCCCGCAGCGGTAGCACCTCTGAAGTGGAGAAACAAGAGGCCAAACAACAACATCGGTCAACCCTATCCACGTGCCTCTAAAGTACGCAAATGGCTAACATATTAAGAAGACGTTATTATGACATTTCTAGCCCAGCCTCCTACGGAGGCGTTGATCAACTGTACAGAAGTGTTTATAATGATGGAGAAGGGAAAAATGATGTTGAGACGTTTTTGCGGGGGCAGGACGCTTATACTCTTCATAAGTCGGTGAGAAAAAGGTTTAAAACAGCCAAGACAACCGCGGCATCGATAGACTCTATTTGGCATGCAGATTTAACAGACATGCAAAGATATTCAATGAATAACGATGGTTACTGCTATATCCTATTCATAATAAATGTATTCTCTAGATATCTGAGAATAATTCCTCTGAAAAATAAATCGCCTGAAACAGTTGCTAAAGCCACCAAAACGTTGATGTTGAAAGAAAACAGGATTCCAGGCTATTTTTGTACGGATCTGGAGAAAGAATTTATAGGCCGAGCTTTTCAGAACATGCTGTCAGAGTTTAAACGATAATCCTTAATTGTGTTATATATATATATATATATATATATATATATATATATATATATATATATATATATATATATATATATATATATATATATATATATATATATATATATATATATATATATATATATATATATAATATATATGCGCCTCGGTGGTGTAGTGGTTAGCGTCGCTGACTACTAATCCATCGGCCCCGGGTTCGAGACCCGGTGACTGCAGCCGGCGCGCAGAAAAACCAAGCTGTTCATCCTTCCACACAATAAAGAAAGTGGTTGGTAGATAAATGGGTACCCTGGGTGGCCTAGACGCTGGGCTGCTGGTGTGGGGCGTGGTTCGGGCTCCACGTTAAACTGTAGGTCTAAGGTGGAGTGAAAAGCTTGACCTTCGTCAGAATGAACAATTCGGGCGGAAGCTAACCAAAGGTTATATATATACATATATATATATATATATGTGTGTGTGTGTCTATTTACTTGTTAACGATATGTTTATTTTATTTATTTCACGTATTTGTAAATATATATACCGTGAATAATTCGATGATATGTTCATTAAATAAATCGTGTTTCAATTAACGTTTCATTTTCTCCTTTGTGTGTGTGTGTGTGTGTGTGTGTGTGTGTGTGTGTACAGGAAAAGTCCTAAGCTCCGTCCCGTGTATGATCGACCAATGATCCCGTGACTCTTGCTACTACCAGGGCATATCTCTACTAGGGTGGAGTGAAAATGGCCAAAAAAATTTTTTTTGTGAATTTTAACTTACTTGAGGTTTTAAAAGTTGCCAATGGACTAATAGAACAATATGCAAAAAAGTTTATTAAAACCAGACAATCTTTTGATCGACCACCAGACGTTATAAATTTACAATAATACGATTTTACACAAAAATACCTAAAATACGAGTAAACATCAGACTATATATTTTTAGTTATTTTGGCACACTATTATGCTAACGATAGAGTCTGAGTTATGCATGCATGGTTAATTCAGAATTGATAGTCACGTTTAGACTCAAGTTTCGGCATAAGCTGCCGAGAAGCGACGCGAGCCCGAATAAATCCATGGCGGGACGTCTCGCCACACACAGCGGCTGAAGCTTCGGTAACTAGGTTCACGCATCTTTCCACCGCCTGTGTGTGACAAGGGAAGCGAGGGAAGAGGACACTTGGTGAAATTTGAGCAGAGATAATGTCGTTCAATTCGTTGTCCGTCATATCCATCGTAACAGGAGGCTCCGTCACGGTCAAAGTCTGCCAATCGACCATGTCCTGGTATTCGGTCGCGTCGAGGTTGAGCGGTGGCACTCGAAACCTGCGGATTTTGTTTGCAGACACATGTGATCTTGCCTTCATGATTCTTCTGAGTCCGAGTTCCCTTATATGTGGTCGCTCATCTGTGATCATGGCTAATAGCACGTTCTCGGGGTGTCCGCAGAAGCCGTTTCGCCGAATCACCGGGTCGACGACTTTCTTTGAGAGGAGCTGAGGTACCGTGTTCTCACCATCATCCCGTGCAGATGTTTGGCTCCATTTTTGCATGATGGCTGCGTCTTGATGGCGAACCATGTTGGGGCGTAGACCCGGATGATGAATGTGACAAGAGTTTTGATGTTGTTGGATGGTGCATCGAGGCCAACATAGAGGCGGAGGATTCTGTTGGCAGTTGTCAACCATCGCGAGTGGTTCAATGGTCCCGTTTTTCGCAATGCTAGATCACAGGGACAGTGTCCTTCACTGACAGCTTGACACATCTGCCACAGGTACTGCTGGTCAGTGCTCAGGTCCTTCACGTCAACATGCGGCAGTGGCTGTAATGGAGATATAGGTTCATACGATGTTATATGGAGTTCCGTGCATGCTGTGAGAGATTTCCCTATCGGTCCTGAGAAGCACTTAGGTCCTGTAGTTGCTCCATCTAAATGCTGAAACAGGTGTCGCAGGGGAGCTCGATAGCATGTAATAAGCACACGAGCCATTGCAGCGGTTTTTGTAGTAATTCCTCAAGCTGCCGAATAACTCCGCCATTATGTCCAGTGTTGACAGCGGTTCCGTCGCATCCGACGACTTTCACACTGTCGAGATCCACACTTCGCGCAGCCAAGCATTCAAAGATTACTTTGGAAATCGCCTTGCTTGATCCACTTGACGGCGTCACGTGGTCAAAGTACGATGAACCTGGTTCACAATAATGCTGACGTGCTCTTCTGTATCTCTGTCCCGGTGGCCATGTCCTGCGGCGTCTCGTACATTTTTCATCGTTCTATCCTTTCGACCGTCGAAGTACAATCCAGGCAAGTCTGTCATACTGCTGTCTAGTTTTGTCAGTTCTTGACGAGTTCTACTTCTTTCTCGGCGAATTTTACTACGATCAATGACTTTGGAGGTGTCATTTGTAGACACAATTCCAATGTCTTGTAGCACGGATGAGGCAATAACGGCTGCTGCTCGATCTGAGACGCCCGTTCTATCGCACGCTTTAGCCAAACATGGTACGTACAGTCATCGTCATTCTTTGACGTTTACTCTCCAGTGTCGATAGATCAGGTTTACAGTGTGACTTAGATAGGGTGTATTCTTCGTCGCTGTTGTCGGTGTCGTCGTCCTTGTCTTCCTCGTTGTAGCTTCCAGAATTGCATTGCTGCTTCGATGTTCTTGGTGAATGCTGTGTCTTCTCGATTCACAGACTTTCCTGGATATTTTCTTCTGTAGCTTTGTTGTTTCCACCAAATCGATGCCTCCTATAATCATCTTTCTGGCTCCTCTCTGGTCCTCTAGAAACTTTCTTTCTTTGAGTGGTACTTTGTCCGCTCTTTCGCACTTACAGCTCATGACGAAATCTACACATTTGCATTTGCTAATGTCGAAGAGTTTATCTGCGTCTTCTCTGAACTGTTCAAGTTGTTGCTTGTAGTTGTTCGTCCTTCCGAGCCTTGTATGGTTTCAAGATTTTCTTGTATTTCTCGTTGTACGGTCTGAGCGTTTCAATCACTCGTCCGTGCGTCACGGTCGGAAGAGACGCTTTCTCCCAAACAAGTTCAACATCAACGCAAACTTTTTTTGATACTTCGGCGAACGGTGGATATTTGTTATTCTTCGTTGTCAGCTGTTGTCTTGTATGGATGATGTAAGCCTTCATAACATCAGCGTAGGTGGGAAGAACATATGTGGGTATCTCGCGTGGCGCGCCAAAAATCACACATGCCGCCTTCTCCCTCGTAATAATTTCCATTCTGAAAAAAAAAACAATTATTATAAATTGTAAGCAATGTAAGACTATTAAAGAATTTCTGCAAGAAAAAGAAATATCAAATTAATACTGTCACACTCACTTGTCAAACACCTATAAACAGATATCAATATGTAATTAACTTACTTTTAATATCAAATTTCACGAAAAAATGATGATAACAGCACAAATAACCTTCAATTCTCACTGCCACATGTGCACTGAGCTTGGCGGAGCAGCCGCGCTTTGCATATTACTCACTCTCCCCCAACTCCCAATCTCCCATCCCCTCTGACTCACGGACTGCATATGTTATCGCACCAAATCACTATCATCACTGAAACTAGCATTAAATCAATGTATGGTTAACTAAACTCTTTCTTATCTCACTTACTCACATCAGCTCTAATAATTTGGCTACCATCTGTAATTGCCATTAATTTACATTCCACACATGTTGTAATCTTAAATGTCAACCTCAAGTATGCAATAACACAGTCTACAGCAAACTAAGCTGTTAATTATTTGCATAAACATGGATGAAAGACCAGCATCTTGGATGACTCCTGATGGGCAAAGCGATCGTTAAAACATGAAATATGCCATATATTAAAATCGCTGGTGGTCAATCAAGCAATGCTTCAATTGTATTATAATTTCACATGCTTGTTTCTAAAGGCCATTGGCAACTTTTCCACACTCAAGTAAATTAAAAATCCAAAAATGATATTTTCACTCCACCTTAATCTCTACCCCTGCGTGGTCAGTTGACCGCTGCAAGCCTTGGAGCTCAGACGTGTATTTGACGAAATCTCACGTAGACGAAAAATAGTGATGGCGACCTTTAATATTGCGTGCTCGAGATTTATGAAGTGGTATTCTGTAAAGTGTGAAGATGTGGTGGATTCTGAAAGACTCCCTATCCCTCCCTCCTTTGACACTTTTATGGCTACATTGAACCGTGCGAATCTTGAAGAACAAGAGGTTCAAATACTCTACGGCTATTCTGGCGAGAGCATTACAGGATTTCGTGGTGCAAACGATGTATTCAGCTATGTTGTAGGACTAAACTTTATAAACACTTATATACACCGTGAAGTGGAAGAAACAACACGTGCAGAAGAGACGCAACGGTTATGGTTAGTGATGGTTAGTGAGTCATGTTGATGAGTGGTATAACAAACGATATTATGTCATTTCGCATCATACCGAGTAATCGTACCCTACGGCTGAGAATGTAAATCTTGTCATAATGGAGAATCTGAATTACTTTTACCAATATATTAATATATATTATGATGAGGTTTGTAGTGAGGTTATGGCTAAAGGCGTTGCGTGAGTTTTTAATAGAATTTAGAGACGAATATCGCCTGCTAAGCAAAAAGGAAAAATATGGGCAGAGGTTTCTCTCAAATAGTGCGCCGGAGTGTGAATAAAATGTGTATGTTTCGTGGAAATGAACGAAAATGTCTGGTGCGCATTCTGGGGAGTGATAAAACATTAAAAACCATATTACTTCATGTTTCAGAAAAATTCTCTAAACGAATGCCCAGTATAATGGGAAACAAGTATTCAAATGATTCTTTCACGTTGGAACAACACCGTGCACGATACATCAACTTATGGTGTGACTCACCCCTCCACACCTTCCGTCGAGCCGATCCGCCCGCCTGTGGTTCATAGTCATCTCAAAGCTTGAACCGACTGGACATGTGGACATGCACTCCTGACAATAGAATACGATGGAGCTTCCTTTGAGCAAAATTCTCAAAGCCGTGTACGATGTGTCCGTGACGAAGTCATTGCGCGTGTTCAGGCGTAAAACCGGTGCCATTAACTATGTACTTGAAACGACTTGTAGACAAACTCTGGTAAACGGAATGTTGTTTATTTAAGTGTTGAGGAGATGAATAGAGTCTTCGTGGTAGTTCAGAAGTAGAGTGAGGATCGTTGTAAAATACCCGCAGATGTAGGTACAACACAAGAAGAGAACAGATTAATGATGCATCTTCATATGCCATTTTTTGTACGTTGTATATAAATAACGATCAGCCATACATTGATATATGGCTGATGTGGAAGAATGCATCTGATAATAACGTTCTTGTCCCTACGTGAAACCGA
This sequence comes from Bathynomus jamesi, assembly GCA_023014485.1. Taxonomy (NCBI): domain Eukaryota; kingdom Metazoa; phylum Arthropoda; class Malacostraca; order Isopoda; family Cirolanidae; genus Bathynomus; species Bathynomus jamesi. The sequence continues at coordinate 224,193 of JAJOZX010002202.1, forward strand.
TTCATCCTCGACAGAATGTTTGACATCGTCGGTTTCCGCAAGCTGAAGCCTATATTAGATACGCGCGTTACAGATATGATTTATTTTGATACGGTTCCTGAATACGCTTACACCGCTCTGCTCGACAGGTTTACCGAGTGTAGGAATGAACAAGGCGAGAATGGTCTTGAACTGGAAGCTTATTTAAAAGGTTAAGACTCTTCGAAATATCATGAACTTTGGTACAAAGGACTTGAGCGGTACAGGGCTGAGCTCACCTACACCGTTTACCCTGAAGAATTGTTTCTTTATATAATGACCAGCTGTCGTTACGACTTAGAAGATTATTTCGACTGCCGCTATGCATTGTGAAGAAGAGTTCACGATTGAAAAGCTCGGATCGGTAATGATAAATCCTCGATTGGAAAGGAGTGTTTATAAAGTTGAATTTAATAATGATGTGGTTAACGATGTCCTCTTTGTGCGTGATATTTTATTGTATTCTGTCCGTGTTTAAAGATAACCTGCCAACCGAATGTAAAGTGGGGACAAAAATTGTATTGAACGATATGAAGGCCCTTTACATCGAGAATAGGCATCCCTATAACTTGAGCGGTGAAATAATGTTAAATCGTATTTATTGTGTAGTATAAAGGAACAATGATGTAACTAGACTCGATCACGTGCGAGCTTAGTATTTTAGTTAAACGCAGTAGAACATAAAGTGTATGTATTTTAATGTTTATATATTATTTTTTGATTATATACTAGGAGCACTCAATATATTTTGACCCACCCTGTTTTCTTAGCTAAATAATAGGCCATGCGGCTGAAATGTCTTTTGGGCCGTAAGTTTGAACTTTCTGCACTTTACATAACCAGACTTTTCCAGTTTAAACCTCCCCTACTTTTATAAAACCGCTTTTAAACGCCCTTGTATAAAACCGATGGTTTACGCAGTTTCGAAAATGGCGTCTGACTGATGTGCGTCGTAAACAGAGAGCTGTTATCGAATTCTTAACCGCAGAGAAGGAAACAGTTGGAAATATTCACAAACGTCTACAAAACGTTTATGGAGATGCTGTTGTTGATCGATGCACAGTTGGACGCTGGTCTAAACGTGTGAGATCATCGGAGAGAGGGATAGCTAGCCTCGATGATGAGCGACGCAGCGGTCGCCCGCCATCGGCTGTGACATCTCACACTGGCCAACATGCTAACAGCATCATTCGATCAAATCGGCGCGTCACATACAAGGAGCTATCACTGAAGCTAGGAATTAGTGAAGGAAGTATGAATACGATAATTGAGCAACTGGTATACTCAAAAGTGTTTTAAAGGTTTGTTCCTCGCGATCTGACTGAAGGTCACAAAGCCCAAAGAAAAGAAATTGCTTCTGAGTCGTCGGTTCGATACGAGACAGAAGGAGATGACTTTCACGAATTGTGACTGGGGATGAGACTTGGGTACACCACTTTGAACCTGAAACAAAACGCCAATCCATGGAGTGGCATCACGCAGACTCCCCATGCAAGAAAAAGTTCAAAATGGCTCCCTCTGCAGGAAAGGTTATGGCCATCATCTTCTGGGAAATGAAAGGGGTGATTCTTGTGGACATTATGAAGAAAGGACAAACAATCAACTCAGAGGCATATATTTCTACCCTACAGAAACTCCAGAGACGTATAAAGTGAGTTCGACTGGAGAGAAAACTGGAAGACGTCCTTCTTTTGCATCATAATGCAAGACCACACAACAGTTTGCAAGCAAGAGAGGCAATCACAAAAATGCGCTTGACTGTGTTACCCGACACTCCATACAGCCCGGATCTGGCACCTTCAGACTTCCATTTGTTTGGGCCAATGAAGGATGCTATTCGTGAAAGAAAGCTTGAGAGTGACGATGAGGTTGTTGAGGAGGTTAAGAGGTGGCTCCAACGGAACCCAGCGGACTTTTACCATGAATAAAGGCCCTTGTTTCGAGGTGGAGGAAAGCCGTAGAAAAGGATGGAGAGTAGGTGGAAAAATAAAAACTTGTAAAAAAGGTATGTAACTACTTGTGTACAAAATTTCTGGAACTTACAAATAAACTTGGAAAGAAAAAAAAAGGCGTGGCAAAATATATTGAGTGGCTCTTTTATATATACCAAATACAATCTACAAATTGGGGGAATTTGTAGTTTGTATTTGGTATTTGGTATTTGAAGTTTGTCATAGTAATTCCGTAACTAATATGGTGTTTCTTTTCCATATTTCTAGGCTCGACCTGAAACATCGTATATATTTCGTAGAAAGTAAGTGATGCTTCATTAAAATAAAAAAAAAAGGATAAATTATAAAATTAAAACTGCTCAATGAAATTAGCATATGTTAGATAGTTAATTATCAAATGGGAACTTAATTACTGGGAGGGGCGACAAGCTTGACCTTCGTGAAATGAGAAATCGTCGCACGGATCATTTGAAAGGTACAAAGATAATACTGGCAGTGGTGAACTTAACATCAGTAGCAAAGGCGGATTAAGACACCTAGGGGCCCCAGGCCAATGAAGAATATGGGGGCCCTTTTCTATAACTTTTTATTAACAATACATGTACATGTACATTGTACAGTACATAGTACATTTACACGAATTATATGTACGGTGCTCAGGCTAATTGAAAAACAAACTTAAAAGAACCTTAAGGTAGTGTAATGTGCCGTTTGCCAAAACCAAACACTATTAAACAAACTACTTTAGGGCCTATAAAACATAAAATAAAACAGGGAATTTGGCAGTTTGTGTACTCTGTCTTATTTAATCAAAGAAATTTGCGAAATCTCTCTCGAATTATATCATCGAAACGCAGTTGATTGGGGGCCCCTCAAACATGGGAGCCTAAGGCTTCAGCCTCAATAACCTCAGTGATAATCCGCCACTGATCAGTAGGAGCTAATGAAGTATTTCTTTAGTGATTTGTAAAATACATTTGGTGGTGAAGCCTGCCTGATATGTATGGGAATTGCATTCTATACATCTGCTACTTTGAAAGAGAGTACATTTCCTGCAATTTCCATTCTATAGTTTAATTTGCGTATATAACCAGTGAGCAGTCTGGTGTTATAATGATGGTGTATTTGATGAGAGTGATTACTTTTGGAATGGGTGATGTATGTTGATTTTCAATCATAACTTTAAACATATTGACAGCAACACTGAATTTGTATAAGTAATTTAATTTTAAAACATTTAGCTCGTTAAACATTGGAGAAGTGTGACTTTGTCTGTTGTCTTCGTTCGAAAGAGTTCGCAGACATTTTTTATGAATTACTTCCAAAGGATGTTTTATATATTGCAATGCAAAATAATAAATGTGGATGGATAAAGGAATAATAAAGGGTAAGGAGTGCGTTTTGAGGAAGTTTCATAGTTCAAATAATATGGAGAGAAATCTTGATATTTTGGATTTGATATGTTGTAAGTAGTATGGGCCAAAATGGATGAATGCAAGAATGTTGCAACGCAATTGCAAATGTTGATCAGTGTTGCAAGATGTTGAAAATGGGAAGGGGTTATGCAATGAAAGGGGAGGGGGTTATGCAATGAAGGGGAAGGGGTTATGCAATGAAAGGGGAGGGGTTATGCAATGAAGGGAAGGGGTAATGCAATGAAGGGGGAGGGGTTATGCAATAAAGGGAAGGGGTTATGCAACAAGTTAATGCTGCAAAGGGGGATGGAGCTTCGGGGGGGGAGAAGGGAGGATGAACTCACCCCCCAATGGGAAACTTAACCTAAGCCTTAACCTAAGAACGAGAGAGGGGTGGTCGTCTGGCTCCAGCCAGACGCCTAATGAGAGTTCATTCGAGCGCCCGCTGTCTTATAAGGTGTAAACCCGCCAGTTGGCTTTGAAGGTTTCTTAGAAGGCGTAAATGGCTTGTTTAGGTGTATATTATTAGAGTTGAGTTGCCAGATTACGCTATTTATTTAATTAATGCATATATTCTTGAGAGTTGGAATAGAAATCTGTCAGTCGGTTTAGAAGGCATAACCAGACATTTGGTATACATATAATTAAATAATAATATCATTGATATATAAAACCAAAAGAATTAAATAAAACACCATTACATCATTCTGTTTATTTAGACGAATTATTGGAATCAATTTCATGAAATATATAGAAAATAAATATACAATCTTATACAAACGATGGAATATATATGAACCAAAAAATAAAATAATAAAATAATAATAGTATCAGAAATAAGAACGAGGAATATATATATATATATATAATAAAAAATAGAATAAAAGTAATATAATACAAAATGATGGAGTATAACCATCAATATAACAGTACAGGAGAAATATATATATATATATATATATATATATATATATATATACACACACAATTATATTAAATAATTAAATATATCGAAAATAAATACATACACTTTATCTTCTACTGCACTTAACTAAAATAAAAAATAAAATAAAAAATAATGTAAAAAATACAAAACGATGAAGTATAACCATCAATATAGCAGTACATGAGAAATATATATATATATATACAGTATATATATACACACACAACTATATTAAATAATTAAAAATATTGAAAATAAATATACATCAAAATACATTCACTTTGTTCTACTGCGCAAAACACTAAACTCACACGTAATCGAGTCTACAGTCACATCATTATTGCGTTGCACTACGCAGTAAACAAGGCTTAATATTATCGCACCGCTCAAGTTATAGGGATACCTATACGCTATGTAAATGGCCTTCATATCGTTGAATACCATTTTTGTACCCAGCTTTACATTCGGTTGGCAAGTTATCTTTAAACGAATATATTCAAAAACACGCACAAAAATATCATCGTTAACCAAAATATCATCATCAAATACAAGTTTATAAACATTTCTTTCCAATCGAGGGCTTATTCTTACCGACCCGAGCTTTTCGATCGTGAACTCTTCTTCACACTGCATAGAGGCAGTTGAAATAATCTTCTAAGTCGTTACGACAGCTGCTCATTATATAAAGAAATAGTTCTTAAGGGTGAATGGTGTAGGTGAGCTCAACCCTGTACCGCTCAAGTTATTTGTACCAAAGTTCATGACATTTCAAGGAGTCTAAACCTTTTAAATAGGCATCCAGCTCTAGACCATTCTCGCCTTGTTCAGTCCTACACTCGGTAAACCCATCGAGCAGAGCGGTGTATGCTTATTCAAGAACCGTATCAAAATAAAGAATATCCGTATTACGCGTGTCTAATATAGGCTTCAGCTTGCGGAATCCGACGATTTCAAACATTCTTTTGAGGATGAATCGGCTTCGCGTAGGGAGAAGAACGTTATTATCAGAAGCATTCTTCCACGTCAGTCGTACATCAATGCATGGCTTATCGTTATTTATACAACGCACAAACAACGGCATATGAGGGTGTATGAGGGTGTATCACTAGTCTGCGCTCTTCTTGTTCTTATACATGCAGGAATTTTATAACAATCCTCACTCTACTTCTCAACTACCACGAAGATTCTATTAATTTCCTCAACACTTATATAAACAACATTTCATTTGTTTGTTTGTCTACAAGTCGTTTCCAGTACATAGTTAATGGCACCGTTTTCACGCCTGAACACGCGCAACGACTTCGTCACGGACACATCGTACACGGCATTGAGAATGCTTCTCAAAGGAAGTTCCATCGTATTCGAGAAGCGCACGTTCAGTCGGTTCAAGCTCTGAGATGACTATGAGCCACATGCGAGCGGATCGGCTCGACGGGAGGAGTGAGTCACTCCATAAGTTAATGAAACGTGTACGGCGTTGTTCTAACGTGAATACTTGTATCCCATTATACTGGGTAGGTGTTTTGAGAAATTTTCCGAGACATGAAGCAATATCGGTTTTAATGTTTTATCACTCCCACTCCCCAGAATACGAACCAGACATTTTTGCATAGGGGGATTTTCACGAACTAAACACATTTTATTCACACTCCGGCGCACTATTTGAGAGAAACATATGACCATATTTTTCCTTTTTGCTTAGCATCCGATACTCATCTCTAAATTGTGTTAAATACTCAAGCAGACCATTTTCCACAACCTCACTACAAACCTCATCATGATATATATTAATGTTGTGGTAAAAATACTTAATATTCTCCATGATGACAAGATTTACATTCTCAGTCGCCGGGTACGAGTACTTGGTATGATGCAACATGACATAATATCGCTTGTCGTACCAACTCATCAACAAGACTCACTGACCATATCCGTTGCTTCTCTTCTGCACGTGTTGTTTCTTCTACTTCACGGTATATGTAAGCTTTTATAAAGTTTAGTCCTACAACATAGTTCAATACATCACTTGTATCACGAAATCCTGCAATGCTCTAGCCAGAATAGCCGTAGAGTATTTGTACCTCTTGTTCCTTCGCACGATTCAATGTAGCCTTAAAAGTATCAAAAGAGGCTGGAATAGGGAGCCATTCAGTAACCTTATCTTCACACTTTACCGAATACCACTTCATAAACGTCGAACACGCAATATTAAAAGTAGCCATTACTATTTTCGTCTACGTGGGGAAAAGCACGTCTGAGATCCAGGGCTTGCAGCGATCAACTGAGCACGCAGGGAAGAGATATGCCCAGGTAGTAGCAGGAGTCACGTGACCAATCATACAGGTGGGCGGAGCTTAGAACTTTCTCCTGTACACACGCTGGGCGGAGCTTAGAATTTTCTCCTGTACACACACACACACACACATACAAAGGAGAAAGTGAAACTCTAATTGAAACGCGATTTATTTAATAAACGAAATATTCAAGGTATATATATATTCACAAACACGTGTAATAAATAAACATATCGTTAACAATAGACATCTCAAAGATTATGGTATCCAAAGGGCACGGTATCATAGGTACCAGGCACCTGGTAACGTTTCCTATAGGCGTTACAGCACACCTCTGTACCCTTAAGTTCCTTCACGCCCCCCAGCTTCTGCGCCCGAAATATGTGGGTGCCTACAATTAGTTGGGCCGGCTGGTCGCCCTCATCATCATCCAAGCACACTAGATCCTTCAACGAATCGGTTTTTGGCCATGTTGGGTCAAAAGAGTCGGCGTATGCGATGTCTACATACTCATCCTTGATCTTATCAGTTAACTCCCCAAGGAATTCACCAATAGGAGGCATGTATTCACCCTCCATCGCTTTTAATATCACACTATCTGTATCGGCTTACAAACCTCTCCGATCAAGAGATTGTAATAGGCCACAAAGTTTGATGCGTGCGTAGGCCGTTGTGAAGATTGTTACAGGTATGTTTGTAACCCGTGAGGTATCTGTGGCCAATTCGGTATTATTGTACTTTATGTAAGTAATACCTACATTCACGATCTCCATGACCTCTTTATCGGGAGCGTGGGCATAATCACAGGCTTCAATATAACTTTGTGCCAAATGAACGTTCCCTTTGCCAGTATTCTCTGCAAATTTTCACCAAAGACTGTTTAGACACAACTTTGCACTAAAGCGCTTGCCTGGATTCTTTACAATTTTGGAACGGTCAAAGTGTATACCTTCTCAGTCACGGTAACGTTGAACATAAGCTGAATTTCATCTTCGGTATCAACTCCTCGCGGATACCCTGATGCTTCTACCTTATCCTTCAGAAAAGCGTTTATATATGGCGTGAAAAGGTTGGGTAGCTTCTGAAACCTCCAAACCTCACGTATCTTCAATATTCTGTAGCCATGGCGGACAGCTAGATCCAGCTCTGGGCTTGAAGATACACCTCTGATCTTAGGCTGGTTGGTTGTATGATTACATTCCCCATTGTTCTCCTCTGGGCACTTCACGCACAGGGGAAACATGAGCTTGTGGTCTGTAACGACGGGTAAGATCGGCATCCATAAATCGCGTCGGTGGAGCGCATCTACGAAAGAAAGACCGAAATAGTACCAGTTCAAATTTGTTGAGAACACCTCGATGGTGGGCAGTTCAGGCAGGTCCCACCAATTTCTCAGGCGCACCTAAGGGGTACGGATTGTTCTTCATCACGTAGCGGTATAAAGAACAGAAGTCGTAGAAATTGGAGTTTCACGCCCACCGTAGGCGGAAAGTAAAGTTTCAAGGGATTTGTACGCCCTTCGAACAAGCTATCACCGTATTTGAGAAGATCCAGCACCATTTTGATCATGTTTATTTCTTCACGGTACTGTTCATCTGTTTCCATCCGTGCATCATACTCATGCTCCCACAATACTTTGTGAGTGAACTGGGAGCCTATAAGTTGATCGCGGGTGCGGGTCCACGCAAGACTGTCGGCGGATGATCTACCGTGGATATCTCCTACGATTCTACACTCGTGACGGTAGCATCCGTGCCACCAGCAACCATTAATGGCATACACAGTCTTCTCACCAGTGGCACTGTTTTCGCTTAGACCATCAACCCAAAAAACATGACCATTAACCTTAATGGGTACTTCACCCGTGTTGTGAGCATGCTTTTTATATATATACACACACCTGTCTGTTGCTGTATGTGTATGAGCCAGTAAATAGCCTTGTACCCATAACTGCGGGGACTGTTTCTGTGAATAACGGCTAAGGTGTCTTTAGGCATGAAGTTATTCTTGAACACCGTAAAACATAATGAGGCGATGGTGGTTGCGACTTGCAACGGATCGAATTTGAAACGGCCTATGTACATCCTTCTAAACGCCTGGAAACATACTCTAAGCACGAGCACATCATTCACGCAATAACGTTCATATTCATCAGCTATATTATAAGGTTTAGATTCACTAAAACTGTTGTAGTATCGGTCAAAATCTTCACGTTCATCTGTACGCATACATTCATAGTTAAAGTAATGTTTGGGTGGAGGTAGTCCTACGTAATTTAAAGTTTCGCTAGTGAGGAATATGTAAGGGAAATATCCTTTTGAAACTTCAGCGGCTACGCCCATCACTTTGGATAACTTTGCTAATTTACAAGGTGTAAATAATAGTGTTTTTAAACTGTACAGTACCTCTTATTTGCATCTGTATTTGTTTGTTGCTTCTTTTCAAGGGATCACCTGTAAATATCTCACATGACTCGTGCTCAAGCAACTCCTTATAAAGGAAATGTTTGTCAAATTTTGCCCTGCTATGGGCAAGAATATAGTCATTTTTTTAACTTATCCGCTAACTTGACAATATAGGATACAAAGAGTTCAACAGGGATATCGTGGGCAGTCGTTTTAAAAAAGTTTGTCCGTTTACCACATTTGTGTCACTCATCACACACGATTTCCATACACTCATCACAGATAGTCTGGCTTACAAGTAAATGTGGAATAACCGATTTGGTTTCAGCGTTCGTGTATGTTTCTATATCGTAGTATACAGTTATACAAGGGCTATTTTTAGGCTTAGCGTCTTTCATATAACATACATGCTTTACTCCAACCGCCTTATATTTCTCATGGCATGTAGAACAGTGAATTTCATCACATTTATGCTTGAAATTACCCCAATTTTTCATCATATGAAACATACCACATTCACAGATTCTCATTTTCCTGCACGTTCCAATTGATTTTTGGAGCTCAAAACAGTTATTATTGAAAAATGTGCGTCTACACACAACACAATCCCTCTTCTCAGCTTCAACTACACGGCTTTCACATTTGGAGCTTTTACACTGCTCACATACCATGTGGCAATCTTTACAATGTTTCACTGTATCATCCGCAAACTCGATACACCCCTTACACAAATCATGATGTCGTCCATATTTTCGTCTTTTATCATAACTCGCGTAAAGGTCCCTTATCTTACAGATGGATAGATACGTTGTTCCTGAGAGCCCTAATATAAGTATGGTCTTGGACAATCTCTCACACTGCTTTTAAAAACATACACAGTCCTACGACGATCATCCATTCCAAATACAACTGTACAAACATTCATTTCCTGTTCTACCCTTCTCAGCTCTTCAGGACCCATATTACAATCAAACTCAAGTTTACAGTCTACAGCTAGTTTACGGGCACGCTCCACTACCGTAGGCAACCAAATATTTTTGACCCGTGTATTTACTACAGTAAACATACGGGCCAAGACTACTGGTATAAAGCAGCAACCACGATCGACGTTGATATGCCGTCGGTAAATAGCCTGAGAATTGAAGTTAAGAATATACCGTGTGGCACTATGTTCCGCACCACGGAATACACGGTCTATATTTACCATGAAGTTGTCCATATTGAAGGCTACACTACTTTGAGAGGCCTGCATTATAGCTTAATATATATACTCTATATCTTCAGCTGCCAAGCGTCAGAATGGTATTACTACCCAAAAATCATCTACATCTCCACTATCTTCTGACCCGAACCCGAAGGACAGCCGCGTTCTGACTTCACGTTCTGAAGGGCAAACTCTACAATACTTTCAACTATGCGTCGCAGTCCGTGTTCAACACCATTGCTATACATGGATCTAGAATCAACCCTAACTATATACCGATTTCTAATCAAGGCTGGGGTGGGGGTAGCGGTGCGCACCAACTCGAATGTTATACCATCCTCTACAAAACGAGAAGCTGCTGCGGCTGTGGAGGATGTACCCGGAATTGAACAGGAATAAGGGGGTATATTTGAGGAAGTACTGGGGGTCTAAAACCGGCGCAATCCTGGCACGCATTACACCTGACGTGGTGGGCTCTCATCTCCGCTTTAAATTGTCGCATGCAACAGGTATCGCTGGTGTGGACTCGGCAGTGGGATGGAGTCTGTGATCACAACTACACTGTCGTCGGAGTCATCTGTAATATCGATGATGGGGTGCTGTACCTCATCGTCATTCACGGTTCTGTGGGAGAAGCGAAAAGCAAGACTGTAGAATACAGGGGTCATCACTTAAATATTTATTATATTTTGTAAATAACCCACTTAGGAGTGTGACGTGTTAGAAATGGATTCTGTAGAAAAATTCAGGTTCACGAGCCCATCCACATGTATTATATCTGGTTCTGCAGGACAGGGCCGTTTCCTGGCCTAAGCAGACTAAGAGGCCGCTTAGGGCTCCACTGCTACTAGGGGGCCCCTAGACAGGCTCCCAGGTCATATCTCAATCGGCAAGAATAGGAATATATCTGGTTATTATTAATATTATTGCTATTATTATTATTATTATTATTATTATTATTATTATTATTATTATTATTATTATTATTATTATTATTATTATTATTATTATTATTATTATTATTTTCATATTAATTAAAGTTTTTGTATGAGATCAATGTGATAAAACGGAGACAAATGAAACGTTTTGGTCGTTATGTGTAAATAAGTTATTTACACATAACGACCAAAACGTTTCTGTAGAAATAAGATAATGTAGAAATAAGATCTCACAATAGTTATTTAAAATAACTATTGTGAGATCTTATTTCCACATTATTTAACTTTATTCGTACTATATGCTTATACTTTCCTAAATGCTTAATTTTTCTAGTATTGTAAAACATTATTATTATTATTATTATTATTATTATTATCATCATCATTATTATCATGATTATTATTATTTAGCAGATTAGTTGTGGTTAACTAGATGTGACTTCGTGCATCTTGGAAAATGAAATGACATTATCCATCAGGAGATGAAAAACGAAAAAAGAAGAAAATAGAGGAGAAGCTTTCCAGTAGCACAGGTGAGATGTGCCACTTGTATATTCTTATGATTACAGTTCAGGCAACTAGGTTAGGTAGACCATCAAAATAGGCAAGTCTCAGGAATCGTGTAGAGTAAGCTAGTCTCTGTAATATTTATAATATTTCGAAATGTGAAATTTAATGGATCACATCACCTCAAATTCTGTTCACACAGATCAATTATTAAACAAGATAAGAAAGAGTATTTTAGCAAAATCTAACAGAATATGTAATGTTATGTTCTTCTCAGGAACATTACTGAAATATTTGGAAAAGCCATCCTCAGCATAGCCTGATGAGCATCATGAGCCAACAGCAGGACCATCCTCTATGCAACCTCAAACACCAGTAGAAGTAGAGCCTGATGAACCAACAAGTGGCCCATCTTCTGTTCAGCTTCAAACACCACACAGGCATTTCTACTGATCAACAAGAACCAAGATCTGCTCCACCGCTTGATCCATATGACTGGCCAGTTGCCCTGTCAGATGCCTTGAAGACAGATCTGGTGTCTCGAGGACCACTTCAAATCAATCCAGATTTCACATTCTCTAAAAGAGAGGACGGTAGAAGCTTTCATCACCATTACATGTACAGAACATTAATTAATGGGGAAAAATAAAGCGAAGCTGGCTGATGTACTCTAGAAGGAATGATGCTCTTTATTGTTTGTGCTGCAAGGTGTTTTCAAGGAAGTCGTACAAACTAATTACGGATGGACTTTCAGACTGGATAAACGTTGGTTCGCTTCTGAAAGGCCATGAAAATAGTTCAGAACATGCAGATAACATGGCAACATGGAATGATCTGGAACTGCGGCTAAAAACTGGGAGGACCATTGACCAAACTGAAATGTCATTAACGGAGGTAGAGCGAAGACGCTGGCGAGATGTTCTCACACGTCTTGTAAGTATAATCCAATCACTGGCAGAGAGAAACCTTGCTTTCAGGGGGTCTTCCTCTACACTGTACAATCGAGACAATGGCAACTTCTTGAAGGAGGTTGAGCTGCTTGCCAAATTTGATCAAGTGATGACACAACACATCAGCAAGGTCGAAAGTGGCCAATATAGTCATTCAAGTTACCTAGGAAACATCATTCAAAATGAGCTCATTGAGTCCATTAGTGGGAAGATCTTGGATGCCATTGTTGCAGAAATAAAACAAGCTAAATATTACTCTCATTTTAGACTGCACTCCAGACATAAGCCACTAAGAACAGATGTCAAGTATTATCAGAACTGTTAAAATGGGTGAAGTACCAGAAATAAAAGAATACTTCTTGGGCTTTCTTGAGGCTTCAGAAAGTACAGGCCTTGGTTTATCAGTTCTGATTCTGAAGAGACAAGATGAACTGAATATTCACTTTGATGACTGTAGAGGACAGTCATATGACAACGGAGTGAACATGAAGGGCAAGAACAAAGGTGTTCAGGCAAGGTTATTAAAGAAGAACTGTCGTGCACTCTATGTTCCATGTGGGGCTCACATTCTGAATCTTGTAGTGGCTGATGCAGCTAAAGCTTCCACAGACGCCATCAGCTTCTTTGGCAACGTACAAAAATTGTACAACCTTTTTGCAGCAGCTACACAGAGATGGACAATCCTAAAGAAGCACGTGAACATAACACTCAAGTCTTGGAGTGAAACCAGGTGGGAGAGCCGGCTGAAGAGCATTGAGGCTGTGCGATACCAGAGCCACAACATCAGTGAGACCCTGTTGGAAGTCAGAAACAATGCCACAGATGCCATAGCCAGGACTGAAGCACAAGCACTTGCAGAGGAGGTAGGGTCTTATCGCTTTCAGGTTTGCACAGTAGTATGGTATGACATTCTTCATGCAGTTAACCATGTGAGCAAACTTCTGCAGTCTCCTACAATGCAGTTTGATGTGGCAGTCAACCTCCTCACAAAAACAAAAGACTCACTCACCAGCTACAGAAACACAGGTTTTGTTGCAGCACAAGTCATAGCTAGGGACATATGTGAGGAAATGAATATGGAAGCTGTGCTAAAGGAGAAGAGGCTCAGATCCACATAAAAGCACTTTGCTTACGAAGCTCCTGATGAACCATTTACAGAATCCTTAAAGAGGCTGGAAGTCAAATTTTTCAATGTGGTGGTGGATTGTGCCATCGGGTCAATAAATGAGAGATTCCAAACATTAGATGATGTGAGGGACATAGTTGGGGGTTCTCCTAAACTTCACCACAATGAACGAGGAAGACTTGTCCTGCAAGTGTGAAAAGCTCTCAAAGATACTGAGCTCTGGAGCTGACTCTGACATTGATGGAAGAGAACTGGCCCTCGAAATTAAGAACTTGCCGACTTTCCCTTCACACAACATGACTGCATTGGAGCTTCTCTCCTTCATTCATCAGAAGCAACTGGAGGAACTATACCCAAATCTCTGGGTTGCACTAAGAATTGCCTGCACTCTACATGTGACAGTAACGTCAGCCGAGAGGAGCTTCTCTAAGATGAAGCTAATCAAGAACTACCTCAGATCATCAATGGGCCAGAGTATCGCCTCAGTGGCCTTGGCATCATAAGCATCAACCAGGACGTTGGCAGGGAGATTTCATATGATGATGTTATTGATGATTTCGCCCAGAAAAAATCTAGGAGGCAAAAATTTTGAAGATACAAACTGTTCTGTATAACTGTTAGCTATTACACGATTGTATCGTAGAGTTAGTAATTGTTTCGTAGTTGATAATTGTATTATTTTTTTATACATAATTCTGTCATTTATTCTAAATAATGTATAAGCTCATTTTCAGGAATTACATGAAGAGTATTTTTTCTGTTTTTCTTCTAAAAGTACATATATGTTGTTTTGGACATAAATATTTCATTAAAATTGTTTCATAATTGTTTTTTATTAACACAGCCATTTTTTGTATGTGTGTGCTGAGGTGATGTAGTAAGGCGTCAGTTGGTGGATGGTGGGGTGGGGCCTCAAATGGGTATACTGCTTAGGGCCCCCTAATGGCTAGAAACGGCCCTGCTGCAGGATGTGGTAAAACTGTGTTTGTGCTTAAAATCATTAAAAAAAAGGGAGATATGTTCTCAAAATTTGTGCATAAAGATATATGGTGCTATTCGACGTATCAATCAGTGTTCAACGAGTACCAAGATGATATTTTGTTCCACAAAGGTGTATAGCACGTTAATTCGATTAAAGGGAAATGAACATACAGTCATTGTAATTGAAGATCTCATGTTGGAGATGGATAAAACGTTTGCCGAGACATTTACAGTATTCTCCCACCATCTTAACATAAGCGTGTTCTTCATCAATCAGAATCTATTTTTCAAAAATAGATACATGCGCGATGGTTCGTTAAATACACAATATCTAGTCTTATTCGCACAACGTAGAGATATATCACAAATTGGGGTATTAGCGAATCAAATGTTCCCGAATAAGGGTAAAGAGTTTTTGAAAGTTTATAAAGAAGCTACAAGCCCGCGTTACGGATATTTGCATTGCAACCTTCATCCGCGAAACACGTTTAGGGTGCTTCGAAGAACGAATATATTTCCAAACGAGCCTGAAACGGTGTATATTCCAGAATGACAAAGAGGCTAAAGAAATACCTTGAATTAATAAAAATCTATCATCGACTGCCCCGGGCAATGCAACAGATGTTTGCTAAAAATATCGACTCCGACTTTTTAAAATGCATCTGTGAAATCTGTCTTAACCCCCTGAGAAGGCTCGCCTACGCCATTACAAGAACATAATATGTGCACTCGCTCGTGAAAGTCAAACTGTGGGGAAGAAAAAAGAATTATTGTACAAAGAGGAGGGTCATTCCTCCCCATCTTATTTTCAGTTTTGGGGCCTTTACTGACTAGATTAATATAATGAAGAAAGTCATAGTGATTCCACACGAGGTGTATGCTTCGCTGCAAAATTCAAAGAATCCAGACACGGTTCTAGAGCCCCGTAAAAGCAGGCTTAAAAGAATGGAAAGCGAATTGTTAGCCTTAATAAAGAGTGAAAAAGCACCTGATGAGAAAAAAATCTTATACCAAGAAGCTCTGCAGAAATTTCTTCACGAATGCGAACATTATAAGAATCCGACAGAGATTCCCGTGGTTATTAGACACAGCACGAACAACGATGGGAATGGTGACAGAGGGCCTGTGCCCAACCATAGATCTGGCCTACCAAAGAATAACGGAACGGCCCCAAAACATATCGAGCATGTATTAAAAAGCACCCTCCCACATACATTGAGGAATAAGGGTTTAAGTCTTTTTAATCTATTGAATGAGGACCCCAACATACAGTGGAGATCATTGTGAGATCATTGTGGAATGTGGAAGGAGCAAAGGTACAGGGATCGAATATCGTAGACATCGTCCACGATCTGGTGAGAAAGTGGGATAGGCCGTCCCCATCAGGATGGAAGCATATTAAAGCAACAATACAACAAATAAATATCCCCAAAGCAATGATAGGAAATCTGAACAGGTTAAAAGACTTAGAACATGCATCGGACATGCCACATTTGAAAACGCCATCACCCCTGGCGGTAACACCTCTGAATAGGAGAAAGGAGAGGTTAAACAACGGTCAACCCTACCCACGTGCCTCTAAAATATGTAAATGGCTAACATATTAAGAAGACGTTATTATGACATTTCTAGCCCAGCTCCTACGGAGGCGTAGATAGACTGTACAGAAGTGTTTACAATGATGGAGTAGGGAAAAAAGATGTCGAGAGGTTCTTGCCGGGAGAGGACGCATATACACTTCATAAGCCAGTGAGAAAAATGTTTAAAACAGCCAAGACAACACCTGCTTCGATTGACTCTATTTGGCAAGCAGATTTAACAGACATGCAAAGATATTCAGTGTACAACGATGGTTACCGCTTCATCCTATTCATAATAGATGTATTCTCTAGATATCTGTGGCTAATTCCTCTGAAAATTAAATCGCCTGAAACAGTTGCTAAAGCCACCAAAACGCTGATGTTGAAAGAAAACAGCGTTCCAGGCTATTTGTCTACGGATATGGGGAAAGAATTTATAGGCCGAGCTTTTCAGAACATGTTCACAGAGTTTAATATCAGCTACTACACTACCAATTCTATATATAAGGCATCTTTAGCTGAACGAGTTCAACGTACCATAATGGAACGCATGCACTGCTATTTTACACATAAAAACACGCAGATTTCTAGACATTCTGGAATCATTAACCTCATCCTACAACCGCTCACACCATCGCACGATTGGGACAACACCTAATGTGATTTTAGAAAAAGGTACGCGCACAGAGCCTGATATGAGAAGAGATGGAACACCACCACCACCACAATCTGAGCGTTTGAAAATCAATGATTATGTAAGGCTGTCGCGTTCGGGAAATAAATTCGCGAAGGGATTTGAGCAACGATGGACACATGAGATTTTTAAAGTTAGGGTTATGAGACCTAAACGCGAAATAATGTATTACGTTGAAGATTTTAATGGGGAAAAATCGCAGGAGGCTTTTACCGCGAGGAGTTGCAGAAAGTGACATTTAATTTAGGAAAAAATGTGTTTAAAATTGAGAAAATTTTAGGAAGCAAAGGTTCAAGAAAGAAAAATGTACCTGGTGAAATGGCTATGGTACCCAGAAAGCTTCAACACCGATATAAAAGCTGATGCAATAATGAAGCTTAAATAATATGCAACATGGCGTCTAACCATTTCTACGTCACACTACCATCCTCCTCGTCTCTGTCTGTACATCCTAACAACACCTGGCTAACTTTATAACAGAACTCCATGGACACATTGAATTGGGTCGTGATTCGTATGAGGTGGGGATATGCGAAATTCAGCTGGACACCCTCTTTTTAAATATTGATTATAAACATCCCGTTTTTACGATTCTTAGAGACCTTGATGAGTGTGAAAAAGCTGGGAGAACTCGAGATGAGGATGCACAGTATTTCAGTACAGTAGTAACACTAGGTCCGGGCCGTTATGATGCGGCTGAGGATGTTGTGAGAGACTTAAACGAAAGTTTAAAAACTCAAATCTTACGGATGATTCAGTATACGAAATCGTAAACAAAGAAAACCCTGCACATACTCTAATCCTAAAATCAAAGGCTAACAGAAATATTAAATACAAAGGGCTGTTCAAAATTATAACCGAGGGGCGACATCGATCAGTCTTCCAAAGAGATACCTTTCACGCGGTTCAATATAATTTGTCCAGCTTAATGTATCTGATGAAATTGGAGAAATTGGTTGCTGGCTCTACACCCCAAGACATGTGCTATATTTATAGCAATGTAGTGGAGCACCAGTTTGTTGGGGATACCCAGGCACGCCTGCTACGCATTGGTCACATTTCCAACCATAGCGGGAAGAGTTTGAGTATTACATGTTTCAGACCCAATTATGTGAATGTCGCAACTAATCTAATGACCACTATCTCAATATATATAAGAACGATTGAGGGAAAAAAATTTCCCATTCGGTGATGGGAGCTTAAGAGTGAAGCTGCACTTTCGACGCACTGAGTTATAATGAACAGAAAGCCTTTCACAGTCTATCGAGGGGTGAGATATCAGCGTGGTAGTGGTACGGCTGTCCCTTTGCTGAAGAGGGGTGCCAGATACCTCAGGAGGAAAGCGCTACAATCAGGTCTTAACACGGCAGAAGACATATTGGCTGGGGCTAAACGTAAAGAAACTCTAAAAATTCACTGAAAGCGTACACCGGACGAAATCGTCAAAGATGCAAAGAGAAAAATGCGTGGTGGTGGGAAGAAGAAGAGGGCTGTCAGGAAGAAGGGATTACCACTAAGTGGCATTAAACATAAAAGGATTTAAAAAAAAGAAGTATTCTAAGCGAATGAAACCTATGGTTGACCATTTTTTTGACTGATATAAGCTAAGGACATTGCTCTCATGAATCATAGTTTGTTTACTACTTGTCGATAGAGGAGGCACTATTCTTGACTCGTCATGGCACACTTCATCCAACCGTGTAGTTCACAATGTTTTAAATCGGAGCTGTCCCTCTTTGACATGCCCCCAACTCAGGTTTGTATTGAACACAGTGAATTTATTTCAATTAATCCTTTAAACACAATTAGTTCCCAAGCTGCGTGCACATGTACGCTAAACTACGTATATATAGTCCATTCTAATGGAACGGACTGCCATGACAAATATGTTGTATATCCTGAAACAAACTTTCTGCACTCCATATTCAAACAGCGTTACACATATTTAAATCAGGTAAACATATCGGCAGGAACGGGGTACTATCACCTAAGAGATTATCTGGAAAATGTCCTCAACTTTTCCAAAGAAGCGAAGGATACCTTTTTAAGTGCCGAGGGCTATTATCAAGCGAAAGACGAAGGTAGTATAAGGGACAAATTTAAAAATTCTAAAAAGAAGATATATGAGTGTTTTGAACGCCTGCATACAGATTTCACATTCCAGAAGTTGCTTGTGAATTGGGTGGATATGAAAATAAAGCTTACCCGCACGAATCCTGAGATCTGTTTAAATCTGGATGCTGATCAAGAAGAGGATGCAAAACCCGTTGTGATTCACATTATGGAGGCATACCTCCGCGTACGGCGAGTGAAATTAAGTGCACCAAAACAAATAGAAATTGAGAAAACTTTATACACGCCACAGTAAAATACCCAATTAACAGAGTACAGATCAAACTATAGACTGTGCCAGCAGGGTTGGCATCGAAACAGCTAGAAAACATCACCCTGTGAAATCTACCTAAAATGATATTAATTGGAATGCAGGAACACAATTCGGTAAATGGAAAATATAAAAAGAATGACTTTAAATTCGAGAATTTCGGCCTCAAAAATGTAACTCTATACGTTAATGGCGTTGCGTTGGGAGGAGCATTGGATTCGGACTACTCATCAGACGCTGTGTTCCCGCTTTGCACGAGAGCATATAGTAGTCTGGCCCATATTGCAGGTGATTGTGGTAAGCTCGGGATTGGGGTAACGCAGAAAGAATTCATCGATCAATTTAACCTTTATCCGTTTGACATCACACCTGACTTATCTGCTAGTGTAAATACACTCTTAAGTCCACAACAGAGTGGAAACATCTCAGTCAGATTGGAATTCGCCAAGCCGATAAACGCGCCTATTAGTGTACTAATATACCTCGAGTCACAAGCCTTAATAGAAGTAGATAGATTTAGGGCGTTGTCACTTACTTAAAATGGACGCGAATACGAATACACTTCAGAGAGTAATGAATAGTGAACGAATCACACGTTCCAAATTTATCGGTGTTTGCGAAGAATGAAACATTGAAATTGCCAACTACGAGAGATTGCGGAGTGACCCTGTTATTTTAAAATTCCTCGATAAGATGCATATCTCCGAAATTTTATGGAATCCCTTCCGTCAACAAGGATATTTTAGTAATACTCGTGGAATGTACTGCCTTTCATTTCTCATGCATATATCACGTGATAAAGAATTTATAAATTTTAAAAAATTATTCGACCCGTGTCACACTCAACGAAACGACGAAATGGTATGCAGACAGATATAAAGTCGTTTTCCGATTGTGCGTACTCGTTGTATAGTATGTTTTGTTCGTGTGTATATAACTTATATTTATTTGTAACCAATAATGTTAGTTTGTATATTCTGTAGCTTAAGATGGTTATTGTACTAAAAACATGATTTCTTTCATTTAATAAATTGATGAAAATACATTGTCTTCTTCCCCGAAAAAAAAAAGATCGAAACAAAAAAAAACTTGCATTATTTCGTTAATGATGTGATAATCGCTGGGTTAACTGCTCGGTAAAACTTCTACCTCCGTATTCAGGTCCACGCCATGCGTTTCTTCAAAACGAAAACTTGTATAAGACGTGTCAAATCCTCATCGGACCTGAAAGGAGAAAGAATAATAAATTAGTTCATACTGAATCTTTTTTAATCAAAACCCAATTCTTTAAAACATATGCAGAGTATACATATAGTAAGAGTATTACAATGTGAAGTTATCTTTGAACCGTTCAGAGAAGTTCCTTTAAGAGAAAATGCCGAATAACATTTATTATGGAATTTATAAAATTATTTAAAACATGCAAATCATGGCTATAAAAAAATCAATGAATCGAAACAGGACTTTATCATAATATTAATTGCAAACTAATCTATAATTGCGGAAACCTAAATGAAGCATTTTTAATGTGATGAGATGAATTACTACAACCCTGCATATTAGGGTAGGTTCATTTTGGAACTGTGATCTTGGACTAGTCTAGATAGAAAGGTATTAATGTATAAAAAACGTTGCACCAACTCATATTTGTGAAAATGATTGTATTTTTTGAGGATTGTTTATTTTTAAGTTGCAAAATTGCCGAATTTTACGCGTAAAATCGCGCGCGCGGCATTCGCGCAATGTAAACAAACAAAATATCGGACCTTATTTCATCAAAATAATTAATTAAAATTCGGCTTTTTTAACAAAACGATGCTTGAAACTTATTCTAAATGCATTATAGATGTTTATTAGTGTATTATTTTGTATTTTTTAATGATATTTACCTATAAAATGTGTATTAAATTAAGTTATTTTATAATGCGCTCATTTAATTGTGTTTATTTTCAGATATTTCATAAAAATGGGTAAAAAACGGAAGTCTGCAGTGTTAACTCGAAGTGATAGTGCCAAAAAATTCAGTGGCCAGCCTTCCCATTTGGATGAAACAGAGCCTCCTACCCTCCGCCAAGTTATTCAGTACAGTTATTTCCTCCAAAACAGCCACCCGGACTTGAAAGACTATGATATTGCTAAAATGATAGCAAAGGATGTGATTGAGATCTGGCAGGAGGTGAACCCGTGGCTGCCCCTGTATGAAGAATATTATGGAGTGAAATTGGTGGATAAAGTGTGCTTCAAGAAAGCAAAAGAGATAAACAGGAAATCTCTTTCTACAGTCCAGGAGCAGAATCTGGAAGAAAAGCTGGATAAACTTTTTGACATTTCTGCTTGCACCTGTAAGCTACCTGTTCGTCCCTGTGATGAAAATGCTGTGAAGTGCAAGAAAGAAAATTGTCTAACACAGCACATAATCTGCACTTGTCCTCCCAGTAAGAAGGTAATGCTATTATTTTTTTAACTTTTAACTGGCCTAACTTAGTGCGATTAGGTGCCTTTTAAATGGAAGGAAATTCAATGCTTGTAATTGAAAAATATCCGCATTTTCCTCCTGTAATCTTCCTTCCACCCCCCCTAGTAATAGAAATTAATAATCAATTTTTTCAGGATTTTATTCTTATTTAGATCCGCTATTTAATATACTTTAATATTTCAGGTTCCAGTAGAGGAGAGCGAATACTTGAGAGATCAGAGGGCCAAATTGGGACCCAAGGGCTCTTTCCAGCTGGGATCTGTGGATAAAGCTGCTGTGAAGAGAGATCAGAGGGCTGCAGCTGAAGCAGAAAGATTACAGAGCCAGATTCAACAGCAGCAGGAAGTGGATTTGGCCACTTCTGGCCACTTTGGAATTTGCTGAGGAGAAACTGAATGATCTCAGTAGCGACCAGAGGCTTCTTTTGGAGTATGTGCTTGGAATTTCCAGGGGCAAAGTCAACCCAAGATTTGCTGCCTGGAAAATTGGACCATTAAACCATGCAAGATGGTTGACTTTGGCAATTAGAGTGATGTGTCTGTGGACTAGAGGTGCTTACCCTCCAGAACTAAAGGACAAGCTTTACCAGGCCATCAAGTTCATTGTGGAAGTGTATGCAGTCAGTTGGTTTGAGATCAAAAGGGACAGCAAGTTCCACAATCAGCAGCTGTACATCTTCAGCATGATCCAGAAGATCAAGCAGCAGTCTGAAGAAATCCAGGGTGTTGCTTTCAAGAACCTGAAGTACAATGCTTTTGCCTTGCTGCCCGAGAATGTGCTGTACTCCATGATGAAGTCTGATGAATGGAAGTGAGAGAAGGTGCTCTCAAGAAAATTCTGTCCATCAGGTAAGCATTTGTTAATTTTAAAAAATGTGAAAAAAAAATTTGATTATGGGGATTTATTTAATAAAAAGGCCCGAGTTCTATAAATCCCCATAATCAAATTTTTTTTCACATTTTCTTATCCCAATTCCCCCCCTCCCCTCTGATAATAGAAATAATCTTACCTTCTTTCTGAAAAAAAATTCGATTATGATTATGGGGATTTATAGAACTCGGGTTTTTTTTTTAATTTAAGTTTAATTTAAATCAGCAATTCTGAGACTAATAGGGATTAAATCTTAAACTGGAATAAAAAATAAATTAATTATTATTCTTTCAGAAGTGGGAAGCCAGCCAAGAAGAGGCTGAAGAAGATCACAGCCATCAACATTGAAGCTACCCACTGGTCACAACTAATCAACCTTTCTCAAAGTGGCATCTGTGAACCTGCTCTCACAGAAGACTTTTCTGACCAGGGGCTTCAAGAAGCATTGCTGAATGGCACCAAGCTAGAGCTGCCTGATCTGCCTTCACATTCTCAGTGTGTTGAAAGGGCCGTGAAGCTGACATCTGAAGCTTCCCATACTGTTTATAGACTCGAATCAAGGCACAAACACATTCTGGCCAAAGCCCTAAGACGCCAGATGAGGCCTTCCTTTGCTTCTAAGGGCTCTTACAGTGAAAATTATGATGATCTTGGGATCTAAATGTGCCTATTTGACTCTGTACGTTTTTTTTACTTTTTTTCAATAAAATTGTAACTTTTTTCAGGATTTTTTTATGAAAATAGCATGATTTTTTCGGACGAAAATTGCGAAAATGCGGTATTTTTCGGCAGGATTTTTTGACGATTTTTGAAACGGTTTCCTCAAAAAACGGTTAAAGCTAGGGATCTGAAATGTTTGGTCAGTTATTAACATATTAAGCCCTGACTATCTCGACTAGTCCAAAGTCGATATCTAAAAAAATGTGGAAAATCAACCTACCTTACTCATCATACAACGCTCACACCATCGCATGACTGAGAAAAAACCTAACGACATTTTAGAAAGAGGTACGCGCACAGAGCGTGAGGTGAGAAGAGATATTCGTAGAACACCGCCTCACTCTGCGCGTTTCAAAATCAATGATTATGTAAGGTTGTCGCATTCGGAAATAAGTTCGCGAAGGGAATTGAACAAGGTTGGACACGTAAGATTTTTAAAGTTATGGCTATGAGACCTAAGGGCGAGATAATGTTGTATTATGTTGAAGATTTGAATGGGGAAGAAATCGCAGAAGGCTTTTACCGCGAGGAGATGCTGAAAGTAATATGTAATTTAGGAAAAAATGTGTTTAAAATTGAAATAATTTTAGGAAGCAAAGGCTCAGGAACGAGAAAAATGTACCTGTTTAAATGGCTAGGGTACCCAGAAAGCTTCAACACCTATATTAAAGTTGATGCAATGATGAAACTTAAATAGTATGTAAAATGGCGCCGAACCATTTCTACTTCACACTACCATCCTCTTCTTCCCTGTCTCTACATAACAACAACACCCTGGGCAATTTTGTAACAGAACTCCATGGCCCCATTGAATTGGATCGTGATTCGTATGATATGAGGTGGGGATATGCGAAATTCAGCTAGACACCCTCTTTTTAAATACTGAATATAAAGAACCCGTTTTTACGGTTCTTAGAGACCTTGATGAGTGTGAAAAAGCCGGGGTAAATCGGGATGGAACCATACGTATTGCCCGGATTGGGGATGCACGGTATTACAGTACAGTAGTAACACTAGGTCCAGGCCGTTATGATGCGGCTGAGGATGTTGTGAGGGACTTAAACGTAAGTATAAAAAACTCAAATCTTACTGTTCATTTAGGATACGAAATCGTAAACAAAGAAAACCCTGCGCATACTCTAGTCCTAAAATCAAAGGCTAACAAAAATATTAAAGGCATAGGGCTGTTCAAAATTATAACCTAGGGGCGATACCGATCAGCCTTCCAAAGAGATACCTTTCACGAGGTACAACATGACTTGTCCAGCCTAATGTATCAGATGAAATTGGAGAAATTGGTTCCTGACTATACACCCCCACACATGTCCTAGATTTACAACAATATAGTGGAGCACCAGTTTGTTGGGAATACCTAGACACGCCTGCTGCATTGCTCACATTGCCAACCATAGAGGCAAGAGCTTGAATATTACATATGACAGGCCCCATTATGTGAATGTCGCTACTAATCTAATAACCAATATCTCAGTATGTATAAGAACGATTGAGGGAAAAAATTTGCCTTTCGGTGATGGGAGCTTAACAGTGAAGTTGCACTTTCGACGTACTGAGTTATAATGGACAGAAAGCCTTTCACAATGTACCTAGGTGTGAGATACCAGAGTAGTAGTGGGCTTGGATCCATTTTTTCAACCATACTACGTACGGCTGTCCCCTTGATGAAGAGAGGTGCCAGATACCTCTGGAGGAAAGCGTTACAATCAGGTCTTAACACAGGAGAAGACATATTGGCTGGGGCTAAACCTGAAGAAGCTCAAAAAAGACACTTAAAACGTACACAAGACGAAATCGTCAAAGATGCAAAGAGAAAAATGCGTGATGGTGGTTAGAAGAAGAGGGCTGTCCGGAAGAAGGGATTACCAGTCAGTGGCGTTAAACGTAAAAGGATATCAAAAAAGAAGTGTTCTAAGAGAATGAAACCTATGGTTGACCATTTTTTGACTGATATAAGCTAAGGACATTACTCTCATGAATCATAGACAGTTTCTACTCGTCGAGAGAGGTGGTACTATTCCTGAGTCGTCATGGCACGCATCATCCACCCGTGTAGTTCACAATGTTGTAAATCGGAGCTTTCCCTCTTTGACATGCTCCCAACTCAAGTTTCTATTGAGCACAGTGACTTTATTACAATTAAGCCGTTAAAAACAACTAATTCCCCGAGTGTTCCAGTAGAATTCGTGATACCCAGCTCAGACCCTTACCTTTTTGACCCATGCTGTGTGCACATGTACGCTAAACTATGTATAGCCCATTCTGATGGAATGGACTGCGATGACAAATATGTTGTATACCCTGAAACAAACTTTCTAAACTCCATATTCATCCAGTGTGATGTATATTTAAATCAGGTCAACATATCGGCGGAACGAGGTACTATCACCTACGAGCCTCTCTGGAAAATGTCCTCAACTTTTCCAAAGAAGCGAAGGATACCTTTTTAAAAGCCGAGGGCTATTATCAGACTAAAGACGAAAGTAGTATAAAGGACAAATTTAAAAATTCTAAAATGAAGATATATGAGTGTTTTTAACGCCTGCATACAGACTTCACATTCCACGAGAAGTTGCTTGTGAATGGGGTGGATTTGAAAATAAAGCTAACCCGCACGAATCCTGAGATCTGTTCAAATCTGGGTGCTGATCAAGAAGAGGGTGCACAGCTCGTTGTGATTCCTATTATGGAAACATACCTTCCCGTACGCCGTGTGAAATTAAGTTCGCCTAAACAAGTAGAAATTGAGAAAAATTTACCAAATGCCACAGTAAAATACCAAATTAACAGAGTACAGCTCAAACTATACACGGTGCAAGCGAGGTTGGCATCGAAATAGATAGAAAATATCACCGTGGGAGTACTACCTAAAAGGATATTAATTGGAATGCAGGAACACGCATCGATGAATGGAAAATATAAAAAGAGTACCTTTAAATTCGAGAATTTCGGCCTTAACAATATAAGTGTATATGTCAGTGGCGTTGCGTTGGGCGGGGCAATGGATACGGATTATTCATCAAACGCTGTGTTCCCACTTTGCGCGAGAGCATATAGTAATCTGGCCTATATTGCAGCTCAGTATTTGTGTAACACAGAAAAAATTCACCGATCAATTTAACCTTTATCTGTTTGACATCACACCTGACTTATCTGCTGTGTAAATACACACTTAAGTTCACAACAGAGTGGAAACATCTCATTCAGATTGGAATTCTCCAAGCCGATAGACGTGCCTATTAGTGTACTGCTAAACCTCGAGTCACAAGCCCTAATAGAATTGACAGATATAGGGGCGTTGTCACTGACTTTCAAAATGGACGCAAATCGAATACACTTCAGAGAGTAATGAATAGTGGACGAATCACACGTACCAAATTTATCGGTGTATATGCGAGATTAAACATTGAAGTTGCTAACTACGAGAGATTGCGGTAGTCTTATTGTGAATATCGATGTTATTGTTAGTGGTGGTGAAATGATTCATTGGATAGCTATCTATATTAAAAATAGGGACCGCTTGTACTATTTAATTCACTTGGGACTCATTCAGGGAATGACGTTATTATTGTAAAATTAATCGGACAGCTACACATCCCGAAATTGTATGGAATCCCTATCGATTCCAAGGATACTTTTGTAACGTATGTGGTATGTATTGCGTTCACGTGGTAAGGAATTTATAAATTTTATAAAATTATTCCACCCGTGTCACACTGAGCGGAATGATCAAATGGTATGCAGACAGATAAAAAAATTTACCGGTTTGTGCGCACTCGATGTGTTGTATGATGTTTTGCTCGTATAAATAAAATGAATATTTGCATCAATGTTGTCTCCAATAATGTTAGTTTGTGTATTCTGTGGCTTATTTAAAATGTAATGGAAACTAATTCTGTAGATAATTTAAGATGGTTATAAAAAATTGTACTATTTCATAACTCATGATTTTTATCATTTAATAAATTGATGAAAATACATTGAGGCTTCTTCTTACCCGAAACACATGTAAAAGAAAAAAAGCTCTTACCCGAAACATAAGATAAAGAAAAAAGCTTACATTATTTCGTTCATGATGTGGCAATCGCTGGGTTGAATGCGCGGTAAAAATTTTACCTTCGGATTGAGGTCCACAACATGCGTTTCTTCAGTGCAGGATGATTTTAAATTAATTTGATTAGTTCATACACTTTTTCGAATCTTTTTTAATAAAACCCATTTGCTTTTTAAAAAAACACATGCAGAGTACATATATATATATATATATATATAGAGAGAGAGAGAGAGAGAGAGAGAGAGAGAGTGAGAGAGGAAGAGAGTTACAATGTTAAGTATCAAATATCTTCGATCCACTCGGAGAAGTTTGTGACCTTTTAAGAGAAAATGTCGAATAACTTCACATTTCTAATGAAATCATTATGGAATTTTCTAAAATTATTTAAAACTTGCAAAGGAGTCTTGATTGTTATAAGTTAAAGAAAATTCAACGATTTTTGATGAATAGAAATATCAAAACAAGACTTTACCATAATATTAATTATTAGTTACTAATGCAAACTAATCTATAATTAAAAATTGAGGATACCTGCTATTTTGATGTATCATTTTACAATAAAATATAATGAGATGAAAATAAATTACTACAACCCTCTCTCTCTCTCTCTCTCTCTCTCTCTCTCACTCTCTCGCTCTCTCTCTCTCTCTCTCTCTCTTCTCTCTCTCTCTCTCTCTATATATATATATATATATATATATATATATATATATATATATATATTAACCCCTCCGTCTATGGCCCTGGGTTGGTTCGAAGTCGACGGGGGTTCTGGTTAGGAGGCAGCAACAGACCTGTTACTTGCAGTAGTTTCTTCTATACTACTCTCCGAGTTCTTCTTTAGTGGCTCGGAGGATTCTGAGATGCTTATTAAATTCTTTGAGGTTTCTCCCCGATTCTTCTTGTAACTTATCGGGAGATTCTAATGAATAAGTTTTCTGAAGAGAGCACGGCTCGAAGGAGAAGATAAAGACTTTTTCTTACTGTGTTTTACTCCTAAACTGTTACAGGTAATGCTCAGCCTCGTAGTTGGAATCAGAATAAACATTGAAGAAATTGGTGGGGTTTATATACCCCGATTCTACTAACATCATCATTATTAAATGTTGAAGAGGCTGCATTATTTTTGCACAATATTTGAAAATAAAGTAAATCTTTTAGCTATGGTAAGGTTTAAACGAATAAACAAGATATTTGAAGATGAAGCCATATTTTTATCTTAAATTGCGTGTTTTCAGATCTGATGTTATCATGATCTGCCAATTAACTAAAAGTGGAAATTGAACTATGCATCTTTACACTAAAATATGCATATGAGTAAATATTAAAGGTTTAAGATTTACAATGAAATGCTTAGGCAAGACATGACTTCATCTTTTATAACGAAGAGAGAATGTATACAAAACATGACATGGCAAAAGTTACTCAGGATTCATTATTAAGCTAAATCTAAAAATGATTAAGAAATTTTTAAAAAGAACAAGTCATCAATTATTTGGCAAAGTAGAAAGCACATCAAAATTTATCCCAACGGAAAAATAATAATAATAAAAAAAAATAACAGTATCGCCGAGTCTACATTCCTTATGGCGACATAATGTCGGGTCGGACATTGAGTACATTGTAATTTTGGTCTACTATAACTATGATTATAATTACCAATTAATTCATTTATTATCGTTAACTACAATTCCATTAAAGTACATTGAATACGTCATTTAGTACATTACATCATTAAGTACAGTTTCATTAAAGTACATTACATTATATTAAATTAAAGTATTACAGTTAATTATAATTAAACAGTTACTATAACTTTGTATTGTTTTTTTACGGTGTTTCATATTAATAGACAATTAAGATGTTAGAAACATAATACTAAGTACATGGGCACATACGGTATGTATTTATATACAACATAATGTTATATTATGTTATATGTTATAAATTTGAATCAGAGCGAGAGGAGATATTTATCTTAGAAGCGTTCGATTTTGCTGTGATTAGCGAATTCGATCACTTACCTAAGCATTTATGAATATCTTGTGAGGGGTGAACGCACTTGAAAAAAAATAATAAAAAAATAATACGAGAACGTATTTGCGCGTTCTCGAACGAATGCATAAAGTTTTGCGTTTCACGAGCAAAAATGAATATTTAATAAAATTGACATAGGATAATGGTGAAGATAAGATATGGACGTATAGGGGGGGATATGGTCGAATAATAGTTATATTTATATTACATAACATATAAATAATGACTTCTATAGAGTGCACAGTTTTTATTATGATGTTAAAGAATTTTCATACATTGAATACTATAGATATGATGAAGGGAAATTAATGACGGGAAAATGTGACGTCATAGTTATTGAATTTGTACGTATGGTACAAATCATTATCAGGAAGATTTACAAGAACGAATTAGAGACAAAGAGTGGGTATTAATGACTAAGAAGTACAACTACGGGTTCCAATCCTGTTATATGCAATGTGTATGCATAATCTAGGATCGAGGGTGAGATGCAAGATAATCATAATTAATTATAATAAATTCTATCACAAATGAAAAATGGAAAAATGGATACGACTAAACCATAGAAATGGTAGATCGTAGGGTTGTGACACAAACGAAAATAGAAAGCTACAAATAAAATTTTTATCCAAACTCGCGTTAAGCAATTTTGGTTCTTATGTAAAAATGAGAAAATAACATCCTAACTAATTCAAGTTAGATAACGAATTTTTCTTTACATTACAAATTTGTATACAGAACAAGTGAGTTCGGGTGGTTGGGTACAATGCGGAGTAATCAAATCTTTAACATGACACTTGCTTAGAAGGCTATTATATAATATAAAAATTCAAAGATTAAAACTTTTATGTTATGCAAACAGAATCTCTCATAAACAGAATCTCTCAAACAGAATCTCTCATAAATTTTTAAACTTAATGAATTCTTTCTATCTTAGTCATTCTATTACAAAACCCACTCGAGTCTGCAGCTTTGGCAATCAAATAACAAAATCTACGATTGATAATATATTTGTAAATAGCAATGCCCTTGTAAACTCTGGAATTATAACCACTAGCATCAGTGATCATTTTCCTACTTACGCTATATTCAATAACATTGTTCAGGTTGCGGACAAAACAACTATTGACTACAGAATATTCTCAGAGGTTAACAAAAGAAAATTTATTGGGGCTGTAGAAAATACTCGACTTGACTGTGACGAACCTTTAAATGACCCAGATCATATGTTTCAGTTCTTCTATGACACCTTATTCCATATTTTTAATATTTGCTTTCCTTTAAGGAGAAAAACAGTTTCGCCCAAAAGGGTCGCAAATCCATGGATCACTCCAGGAATTATCACTTCAATAAAAAACAGAGATAAATTATTCAAATTGCAATTGCAGAGCAAAATTCCTAAAATACAATATACTCAATACAGAAACAAATTAACTAAAATAATCAAAATTGCAAAATATAACTATTATAACAATCAATTTTCCAAACATAAAGGAGATATGAAAAACACTTGGACAACCATAAACAATCTTCTCGGGAAACAAATTAAGAAAAATTCAATAGAGAAATTAAATGTTGATAATAAAGAAATCACTGATGATACTACTATTGCAGACTCTTTAAATGCACATTTTACTTCAATAGCGGATAAGCTTCGCTCACAATTAACAAATAATGATCACTCACCTCTAGAATATATGCCACCCAGCCCACTAAATTCATTTTCGTTTGTTCCTGCTACCTCTACTGAGGTCCAGAATATTATTGGTAAACTAAAAAATACAAAAAATAACATTCATATCATTCCTGTACCTATATTGAAACTTGGTAAAGATAAGATATCTGTAACTTTGGCTAAAATTATCAATCAAAGTATTTCCAAAGGAATATTCCCATCAATGCTAAAAACTGGTTGTATAACACCCCTTTTTAAACGGGGTGATCCTATACTAGCAACAAATTACAGGCCGGTGTGTTCATTATTTGTGTTCAGCAAAGGTTTCGAAAAAATTGTAAAAAGTAGAATGCAGCGATATTTAGAATCCTACAATTTATTATCTCCAAATCAATATGGCTTCCGTAATAATAGAACAACGGAAATGGCTATTTTAAATCTTATGGAAAATGTAAATATAGCTAAGGAGAACAAAGAAATAATGATATCAATATTTATGGATTTGAGTAAGGCGTCCCAGTGAAACTGACGGGAAAGGTATTCAAAACAGTGGTGAGGCCGGCAATGTTGTATGGAATGGAGACTGTGCCAATGAAGAAGAGCAATGAAAGAAAAATCGATGTGGCTGAAATGAAGATGTTGAGATGGATGTGTGGAGTGACGAGTAGGGATAGGGTCAGAAATGAGCATATAAGAGGAACAGTGAAGGTGGCGGAAGCATCTAAGAAGGTGCAGGAGGCCAGGCTGAGGTGGTATGGACACGTCAGGAGAAGAGAGGAGGAGTATGTGGGGCGCAGAGTGCTGGAGATGGAGTTGCCGGGACGGAGAAGAAGAGAAAGACCGAAGACGAGATGGAGGGACTGTGTGGTGGCGGACATCAGGGAGAAGGACTTGGAGGAGGACGTAGTATACGACAGAGGAGAGTGGAGAAGACGAACCAAAAACAGCGACCCCATGTAAAGATGGGATAATAAGCTGCGGAAGAAGAAGAAAAAAAAAAAGTTTGATGTAATAGACCATAATATTCTACTTAATAAATTGTATTGTTACGGCTTTAGAGGGGCAATCAGAGATTGGTTTAAAAGTTATTTCTCCGATAGATATAATTTTGTATCAGTAAATAAGGTTTGCTCCACTAAAGCGCTTGCCAAACATGGTGTGCCACAGGGCTCAGTGCTGGGTCCACTGTTATTTTTATTATATATAAATGACCTTCCACGTTCATCTGATATACTGAACTTCATAATGTTTGCAGATGATACAACTCTCTCTTTTTCTTGCAAAGATGTTAATACAGCTAAGAATATACTTCATTCAGAATTCATCAGTGTAATGAAATGGTTGACCACCAATAAACTCTTCCTAAATACCAGTAAAACAAATTTCATGATTTTTACTAATAAAAGAAATGTATATCTTGATGAACTTAATGTTAATGAAATCACCATAAAGGAGTGTACTGTAACAAAATTTCCTGGTGTAATGCTAGATAAGAATTTGCAATGGAGTGATCATGTAAATTATATCGCGATAAAGATTTCAAGGAGCGTTGCTATAATGTTTAAACTTAGAAATGTAGTCCCTAAACAAGTTTTATTGACTCTTTCTCATACTCTTGTTCTTCCTTATATAACATACTGCACCCTTGTTTGGGGAAACTCCGCTAACAACGCATTAAATGGTATCTTTGTCATTCAAAAAACGAGCAATAAGGTTATTATCTGATGCTGATTTCCTTGATCACTCTAGTGCATTATTTAAAGAGCTAAACCTACTAAAGCTCAATGATATATTGATATAACCAAACTGGCACATTTTATTTTTATTTACAAGTGTAAGAGCAAAATCATTAATTTGCAATGGGTAAATAGATATTTTGTAACTCATCAAGAAATCCACTCGTATCAGACCAGAAATAGATCAAAGCTTGTTATACCTCAATTTAGATTGTCTTCATCTCAAAAACTACCCATTTTCATTGGATTGAAACTATGGAATGACTTGTATGCCGATATAAAAAATATTGCTGATGTAAATTTGTTTAAAACCAAGTTGAAATCCCGATTAATAATGGGATACTAACAAAAATCTTGGATTAATGTCCACTAATAATGTTTAATATTGTCCATTAATATTGTTTAATATTGTCCATTAATATTGTTTAATATTGAAATACAGGTTTTAACTATTAATAATACTTATTTACTTATTTATTTATTTATTATTATTAATTTATAACAGATAGCTGCTTATTTTTAATAAGAGCCCAGTAAATCCTAAAGCTTAAGGGCCTTATGTCATTGTAAAAATTGTAAATTGTAAAAAGACTACTGTATTTATTTTATTATTAATAAAGGTTATTGAATTCAATTCAATTCAGAATAAAAGGATTAATAGTTAATTTAGACAAACAATTAAGTTAGACGAAGAATGATTGTTAAATTTTTAACAAATTTTTTTTAATTTTGCTGTGGGAAGAATTACATACAGAATGAATAATGAATAGTAGATAAAAGGGAAAAATGTAAATCGTACTGTACAATCTGTAAACTAATTTTTATTGACTAGTGTAGGTAAAAATCGAATTACGTAGTGGATGATGTAGAGACCTGTGGTCTAGTTTGTATTTGTATGTACTAGGTACAAAATGTGTATCTTATAATTTTGAGGGACAGATTAGCTGCGAGAATTGTTAAATTAACTGAATAAATGCATGAGCAAGATATATTAGAAAGCAAAAATGATTAAGATTAAATAGCATAGTTAGCACCTACGCGCAAAGAAATAGTTTATTGTGATATCCAATGATTTTAGCATAAGGTTTGTATATATAGTATATATAGTGTGCATACATGCGTGTGTATGTGTAGGGATTTGGAAGGTTTTTGAATTAACAAAGTTTAAAAATAATGTATAATAATTTAAGATGGGTTTAGGGTTATAAAATCTTTTAAGTTTAAGTCAATTATTGTTATTATTATTATATTATTATTATTAGAAAATCCTTTAAGCTCAAGGTCGATTATTATAAAATTCTAAATTTAAGGGCAATTACTCACGATTAATTAAAAAGAAATGAAAAATACAAATTAAAAATAGAAATCAATTATGAATTTTAATGAGCTAAACATAATTTTATAATATTCTTAAAAATAAAAATAAATTGAGCCATAGATGAATTTTGGCCAACAATAAAAAGTTATTGAAATGGAAGGAAAGCATTTCGAACAATCCTTTTCTTTTTAATAATTTCAGGTAAATTTTACATTAAAAATTATTTTTATATAATAAAAAAAAATATTAAAAAGGTTTAATTTTTGCATGTTAAGTAGAAAAATCATACTCTTTCGTTAAATGTTGATAGAATTTGAATTATTTGATGTTTTAGTCTGAAAACTTGTTTGCATATAGATAAATACATACGTTTTATTGTGTAAAAGTTTTATTAAAATTAAATGACAAAAAAGAATAACACAACTGAAATTTAGTGTATGTGCAGCCATACGGGTAAATTTCCCGACCGTACAGAGCAGGATAAATTAGGTACATGATCGATTAATTATTACACTATTTCTGTCATCATATAATCAATAATTATAAAACTCGTTACAAACATTTGTAAAAACGGTTTCGGTTGCAAACAATAAAATATGTTATTTTACCTATATATTTATATACGCAACAATGGCACGAAGAGAAAAGACAAATCGGTCAATTTCCTTCTTACAAACAAAAAAAAGTTAAACTAAAGACGCAAACCGGTCAATTCTGGTTGAATTTAATTCTCTTTTACAACAAAAAAAAAAGAAGGTTGAATTAAATTCTTAAATTACATTTTCTTAAATTAAATTCTCTTAAACTACAAAGAAAAAGTTGAATTCAATTGACTGCATTGAAATGACTTGGGACTTGAAAACTGACTTAGGACTTGAAAACTTACTTGGGACTTGAAAACTGACAACTGACTTGAAATAAAACAAACTGACTTGAAACTGACTTGAAACTTGAAACTGACTTGAAACTTGAAACTGACTTGAAACTGACTTGAATCTCTGGGGCGGTTGTCCCTCTGGATGCAACCTTCTGACTTGAACTCTTATCAAGTATTTCTATAAATCTCTTGGGCGGTTGTCCCTCTGGGTTACAACCAACTGAATCTGAAAACTGATTTGCAACTTATTTGCAACTAAAACTGACTTGAAACTACTTCAAGTATCTCTATAAATCTCTGGGGGTTTGGTTGTCCCTCTTGGATGCAACCAACTGAAACTGAAAACTGAAACTTGAACTTGAAACTGTTTTCAAGTATCTCTATAACTCTATAAACTCTCTGTAAACTCTCTCTCTTAATTTTGCAAGTCAATTCAATTCAATAATTTGAAAAAAATTGTAAAGAAAATAAAAAAAGTAAACAACATTTCACTCGAATCTACGCGAAGGTACGGTACTACTGTGTTTGGTACATAAAATAAAATTATTCTATACTGACTATAATAGTGAAATTAATTCTGTGACATTAATTCTGTGACATTAATTCTGTGACAATTAAATTCTGTGACAATTAACTTCTGTGACAAATAACTTCTGTGACTTTTAACTTCTGTGACTTTTAACTTCTGTGACTTTTAACCGTTTCACTCAAAAAAATGCATCACTGTTGTATGGAATGTTCACTGTGTTTCTTGTAAATTCTGACTTGATACTCATTATTAACTGTTAATAATACTGACTCTTCAAGTGTTTATAAATTACTTAAAAAAACAAACTGTACTTAACAAAATTTCTACGGCGAAATCCTTGAGACGTGTCCTGAAGACATCTTGCTGGCTACTTCTTCTTGGATGAAAACCAGGCGTGGAGAACTTAGAGTCGTTACACACCGGTTCAAGGGTGGATGTGACGAACTAGAAGTCGTGACACGCTGGTCAAAAGGTGGGTCGCCACTTGATAAAGTCTTGGCTACAGACTCGCCAGGCTGTTATGGAAATATCTTCTATGTGCTTGGGTCGTCTTGATTTTAATCCTGATGCAGGGTCGCCAGACTGTTAACCCATTCGTCTATGGCCCTGGGTTGGTTCGAAGTCAACGGGGATTCTGGTTAGGAGGCAGCAACGGACTTGTTACTTCCAGTAGTTTCTTCTATACTACTCTCCAAGTTCTTCTTTAGTGGCTCGGAGGATTCTGAGAGGCTTATTAAATTCTTTGAGGTTTCTCCCCGATTCTTCTTGTAACTTATCGGGAGATTCTAATAAGTTTTCTGAAGAGAGCACGGCTCGAAGGAGAAGATAAAGACTTTTTCTTACTGTGTTTTACTCCTAAACTGTTACAGGTAATGCTCAGCCTCGTAGTTGGAATCAGAATAAACATGGAAGAAACTGGTGGGGTTTATATACCCCGATTCTACTAACATCATCATTATTAAATGTTGAAGAGGCTGCATTATTTTTGCACAATATTTGAAAATAAAGTAAATCTTTTAGGTGTGGTAAGGTTTAAACGAATAAAGAAGATATTTGAAGATGAGCCATATTTTTATCTTAAATTGCGTATTTTCAGATCTGATGTTATCATGATCTGCCAAGTTAACTAAAAATGGAAATTGAACTTTGCATCTTTACACTAAAATATGCATATGAGTAAATATTAAAGGTTTAAGATTTACAATGAAATGCTTTGGCAAGACATGACTTCATCTTTTATAACGAAGAGAGAATGTATACAAAACATGACATGGCAAAAGTTACTCAGGATTCATTATTAAGCTAAATCTAAAAATGATTAAGAAATTTTTAAAAAGAACAAGTCATCAATTATTTGGCAAAGTAGAAAGCACATCAAAATTTATCCCAACGGAAAAATAATAAAAATAATAATAACAGTATCGCCGAGTCTACATTCCTTATGGCGACATAATGACGGGTCGGACATTGAGTACATTGTAATTTTGGTCTACTATAACTATGATTATAATTACCAATTAATTCATTTATTATCGTTAACTACAATTCCATTAAAGTACATTGACTACGTCATTTAGTACATTACATCATTAAGTACAGTTTCATTAAAGTACATTACATTATATTAAATTAAAGTATTACAGTTAATTATAATTAAACAGTTACTATAACTTTGTTTTGTTTTTTTACATTGTTTCATATTAATAGACAATTAAGATGTTAGAAATATAATACAAAGTACATGGGCACATACGTTATGTATTTATATACAACATAATATGTTATAAATTTGAATCAGAGCGAGAGGAGATATTTATCTTAGAAGCGTTCGATTTTGCTGTGATTAGCGAATTCGATCACTTACCTAAGCATTTATGAATATCTTGTGAGGGGTGAACGCACTTGAAAAAAATAATAAAAGTAATACGAGAACGTATTTGCGCGTTTTCGAACGAATGCATAACGTTTTGCGTTTCACGAGCAAAAATGAATATTTAATAAAATTGACATAGGATAATGGTGAAGATAAGATATGGACGTATGGGGGGGGATGTGGTCGAATAATAGTTATATTTATACTACGTAACATATAAATAATGACTTCTATAGAGTGTACAGTTTTTATTATGATGTTAAAGAATTTTCATACATTGAATACTAGAGATATGATGAAGGGAAATTAATGACGGGAAAATGTGACGTCATAGTTATTGAATTTGTACGTATGGTACAAATCATTATCAGGAAGATTTATAAGAACGAATTAGAGACAAAGAGTGGGTATTAATGACTAAGAAGTACAACTACGGGTTCCAATCCTGTTATATGCAATGTGTATGCATAATCTAGGGTCGAGGGTGAGATGGAAGACAATCATAATTAATTATAATAAATTCTATAACAATGAAAAATGGAAAATAGATACGACTAAACCACAGAAATGGTAGATCATAGGGTTGTGACACAAACAAAAATAGGAAGCTACAAATAAAAATTTTATCCAAAACTCGCTTAGGCGATTTTGGTTTCTTATGTAAAAATGAATATGGATTATTCATTGTTCATTTTTACACATATATATATATATATATATATATATATATATATATATATATATATATATATATATATTATTGTATTGTGAAGAAGAAAAGTTTAATTAATTGAACGGAATAACATCGTTGGAAACATTCAAGGGTAAGGTTATGTTGTATTTGGTAGGGTTATTATAATAATCATGGAATAGTTATTCATTTATTTAAATATAAATATGTAAAGACCGACCGGAAACTCCTTTCCTCGCCGTTCGCAAACATCTGTGAATCACCAGAGACCGAAAAACACACGTGGGACTGGGTTCAAGGAGAAAGAAGCAAATTGTGCTGGGTTTTTCCCAAAAAGGCCCGCGAAAAACTACGCGTCTTCCGAGCCTATATAAGCCTGAGTTCACTAAAAATTGCTCTCACTCTGCTCGTTACACCTTCTCGTGAATCCCCACTTTGACGTAGCGCCGTTCGAGCTCAGCTGGCCTCAGTCCTTCGAGCAACAGTTCACCATTACAAGAAGTGAATCACCACTTGAGGCGACCTACAATTTCATCCCGCCGGAAGCAAACATCACTCTACCGGCGTCATCCTTCTGCCCCTGGCTTCACTCATCCTTTGCCACAATTCGATCGACGCCCTTTCAACAAGTCTATCAACTGGCCCTCAACACATCCTCCTGCAGTAGGTCTGTGCGTCCCGTACGTCCTTCAGCCTTCAGAGTTATCTCCGTCGAAATCGCAGGTCGGTAAGCGTCTTGTAGACTCTCACTCGGCCTACACTGTTTTGTTACGGCGTGCTAGACTATTCAGGATTCAAAGCTGAAAAGTCTACAAACTCTGCCTAATCGAGTAGGTCCAAAAGTGTACGCAAACAACCGGAAAACTAACTTTTCATTTACGACTACAGTGGGCCGTTCAATTATTTTACCATATTCAATTATCTTAACCATATTTGTATCTGCTTTTTACTCGCCTAGTTCGTTTACTGTACCACACCGTACTTTCATTACCTCAGTTGTTATCGGCTTAATTACTTATTATTCTGTGATCACTGCCGCATATCTCCTTGGCTTACCTAAATTAGTATGTTTCTTGTCATTATTGTATTTACTTAACGCTTATACTTTGTAACCATTTATTATTGCCAATAATTCACTGGTCAACAACAATTTTGTCACAAGGGTTTTGATGGGTGTTCTAAGTGTACTTTTTCATGCTGAATCTAAATATGAAATCAGATTTTTTCTATCAGGCTTAGTTTACTTGTGACGCTATGTTCATTTTTTCCTCATTTAGCATGATCACCGGATAAAAAAATAATAACATATTATATATAATTAAGTATATAACAATATTATAATATAAAACATTATAAAAATACTAAATATAATATATATTATATTAATTAATATAACTATAATAAAATATATTAATATTAATATATATGTTGTATTAATTTTTCTGTAAAATTAGTACAATTTATTCCTTTGGGGAGAAAGTTCTGATAATGCTGGTAGGATAAATTTGGTCGGAGCAGCAGACTGTGCAGGTTGAAACATGTTTGTACCTGTTCAGACATGAGCCTAGTTTCTGTGTGTAGAGCAGCTCCAAGTCAGTCTGCTTGTAAATGTCACAGTGTTAACAGCTAGTGTCTGTTGCTTCTTGTTAATTTTACACCAGTGTTGTATTCATATAGATGTTTTGTAATGCCGCGGAACTGTCTGAATCATCCTAATTCCTTTTGTTATGTATGTGGTGATCTAACTTTAAAATCCCAGAAACGTAACTTTACACCATTAGTAAAAAAATGCTATGAACTTTATTTCGGATGTAAAGTAGGCGATCAGGACAAAAGTTGGGCCCCTCACATTTGTTGTG
Organism: Bathynomus jamesi; assembly: GCA_023014485.1. Taxonomy (NCBI): domain Eukaryota; kingdom Metazoa; phylum Arthropoda; class Malacostraca; order Isopoda; family Cirolanidae; genus Bathynomus; species Bathynomus jamesi. The sequence continues at coordinate 264,316 of JAJOZX010002202.1, forward strand.
TGACATGTGTAAGACTACTTACAGGATGGCTAAACGGTTCACGTCACATGCCATTTGCTATTCCAATGATTTGGAGGGAACCCAAAGATCACACAACAGACTGCTATTTCTGCCTGGTAAATACAAAGGGGATCACTTCAAAAACAAAGAGCCTTATGAAATACCCTAATCTACCGTCTGCAATGAGACCAGTTCCCCACAGTGCTCAACTTCCAGTACCAAATCCTCCTGAACATGTAAGTTTAAGTGATGAGGAATCAAACGTAGCTGTAGCATATCACGAGGAAAAAGATGAAGACATTTCTGATCCAACATTCCAGGCTACCTGTTCCTCCAATGAACCACATTTACTGTCACAAGGAGATCTAAATGACCTAGTTCGTGATTTGAAATTATCTAAGAAGCAGGCTGAACTTTTAGGTTCAAGATTAAAGGGTTGGAATCTACTGCAACGTGACACTAAAGTTTGTTTTTTCCGCAGCCGCCATGATGAATTCAAAGAATGGTTCTCCCATGAAGATGGACTTGTGTTTTGTAAAGATGTTAATTCAGTCATGGGGGCTCTTGGTCATGAACAATTTAGGGCGGATCGAAAATGAGGTTTTTAAACTTTTTTTCGAAATTCAAATATGGCTAGTGCGGAAAGTATGTGGGTGCTATAGATAATGACTGTGTATAAATATTAGTCCTGCGAAATTATATCTTCAGGTGCCACAAAGCCGTCGAAAAAAGTGAAATATAATGATTTTCTTATATTCTGCATTAGTACAATAACTGAAACTTACTTGTTATTATTATATATTAAGTGTTCCAATTACCAAAATAGTTACTGAATTACGCAGCTCTTAGTTTATTTAGATCAATGTTGTTTTGATTAATGATCTAAATAATCCAGAACTCACCACGAGGAGGTGGCTGCTTGTCGAGCTCCACCCATGCCCTCCCAACCACCCATCCTTGCGCATGTTTTTTTCTATTAACATTTTATTTAAACTTTATATTCAGCTTTACTTTCGAATGATGGCATTTTTTTACGTGACTGAAGTGTTGATCTTATGAAGCCATCTCGCGCGTTCAATCCAAATACTTTTGATGATGCTTCAGTCACTAATTTTACCATTCTTTCTACTACTTGTGTATGACAAGGGAATTTCTCGAATGGAGGGGTACTCTTGTTTTCTATGAATTCTTCAATCTCATTTTCTGTCAGGTGTCTTGTCACAGGTGGTTCAGTGACAATGCATTTTTGCCAATTAATTAAATCAGTATAATCAGTAGCTTCAAATTGAATAACAGGTACTGTGAAACGCCTCACAACTTTTTCCTTGTTTGTTTGCTTTGCTTTCTTTATTCGCCTCCACGCTAATTCTCTTATGGCGCTGCGGTCATCATGAATCATTGATGCTAGAATATTTTCTGGATTTGCAAAAAATGCATTTCTTTGTATGACAGGGTTTACAATATCCTTTACTTCGTCATTCAGTGTTCTTGTTAGTTCAATAGTTTTGAAAACATGTTTTGAGCCATTGACAAAAGACGTACTTTGCTTAATAGAAAACCACATTGGGATGTAGACCTTCATTATAAAAGAAGCAATGTTCATGAGGTTCTCAGATGGACTTACAGTTGAAACGTATAGACGAAGCAAACGATTTGCTGTAGTCAGCCATCGTGAATGTGCCATTTTGCCTGGACTACGATGAGCAAGATCTGGAGAGCAATATCCCTTTGTTATGGCCTGATGAATATCAATTAGATATTTTTGGTCGGTGCTAAGATCTTCACAGTCTACAGTTGGTTCCTCAGCATCAATCCTTTCAAACTCGACAATAGGAAGACTCTCAGAGTTCTCTAATTCCCTGCCAATAGGAACGGTGAATCCGCGGGGGCCAGATGTTTTTCCATCCAGCTTTGCAACTAAATGGCGTAATGGCAATTCATTGGCATGGAGCTGGCACACTAAATGTTGAACTGGCTTCTTCAGCTTCAATTCTATAAGCCTTATAACGCCTCCCTTTTCTCCAGTGTTGACTGCTGCACCATCGCATCCAATGGCAACAAGGTTTTCCAGGTTCATGTCATTATTTCCAATATACTCAAACATTCCTTTACATATGTCTTCAGCTGATCCAGAATTCACAGAATAATGGCCCAAATAATCTGAACCAGGTTCTCTCACTAAAGTGATATGTTCTTCTGCTACCTTCTTCTGATATACTTTGGACTCTTTTTTTTCTTGGAAGAGTGTAGAATCTTTTCGACCATCAAAATAGATTCCTCTGATTGGGACCTGATTTTGATCTTTCATAATTTCTGATCTCTTCTTTTGTCTTTCTCTTCTGATTTTACTCCTATCCACTACTTCAGATGTATTGTCAATAGAAACTTCTCCAATATCTTGCAATACTGCACTAACAATGAATGCTGCAGCTCGATCTGAAACTGCAGTCCTGTCACAAGCAGTAGCCACTGAAGGTAGATTTGTAGTTTTCCTTTTCTTGAATAATTGTTCTTCAGGTTGTTCGAGCTTTCTCTTCGAGCTAACTGGCTCTGGAAATGTATCGTCTGATATTTCGCCAGATTCACTTTCACTATTTGATGTCGATGATGATAATTCAACATTTGTATCCTGCAATTTCTCCTGTGAAGATTCTTTGGTGAGCCTCACAGCTTCTTTTTGCTTTCTTAGCAACGTAGATGCTTTTTTCTTTGAGAGTGTAATATCTACTCTATCAATAAACAGTTTTCTTTCTCCTTTTCATCTAAGAGGAACGTCACTTCTTCCTTTGGAACCGTTTTTTCTTTGGGACAAGAACATTGTGTTAGTACTTTGCACTTGCACGCTGCAATGTCAAAAAGTTTCGTGTGTGCTTCTTTTTTGAACATATCAATCTTTGCTTTGTAAGCTTCAGAATTTTTTCTGCTTTGGTATGGCTTCATAATGACACGATACTTTTCGTGGTAGCTTCTGAACATTGTTTCAATTCGCCTGTCTGAGAATTGGGACGGAAGCACTTTCCCAAATTTTTTTAAATTTATCAACAACTTGTTCTAATATTTGAGATATTGAAGGATCTTTATTAGTATTCTGTTTCAAATCGTTTCTTACAAACAAGTAATATTTAAAAACTCCTTCGTATGTAGGAAGATTCTTGTGCCACAAATCTTCCCCCATACCAAACATGGGGCACTCAGTTGAGGCCCTGGTTGATTTTGCACAAACTCGAGACATTTTGAAAGTATACAAATCTGAAAAAGAAAGAGCTAATATCAATTATACGTTAATTTCAGTTAATAGTACATGGCAAACTTAGGGCAACACAATACAGAAATGCAAAATATATAAGAAATATAGTTTAGACTATCTGAGTAACGCCAACAACAGAACACCCACCTGCTACGAGAGCGACAGCTACACTGAACCGAGGTACTCACGTGACAGCTGAGTGAGCTGACTATAGAAAACTGTTTTTAGAGAATAGAAACTTGTTTTAAAGGTTGACTGAGCTATTTTTATACAAGTGTGAATAAATTCTTGTCTATTGTGCATCGTGGACTCTTCTGTAATTATTGGTTAAAATCTGCTTTTTTCAATTTTTTTCAATATTGAAGGTCATTGTGGCACCTGAAGATATTAATATTATGATTTTAAATTTATACCAGCTTATTTCCCCACTACTCCACACATTTTCCACACTAGCCAATTTGAAAATTCGAAAAATGAGTTTTTCACTCCGCCCTAATGAACATGACGTGGATGAGTGGCGATTGTTCATTGACTCCTCAAAAGTCAGCTTGAAAGCAGTCCTTCTTCACAACGGAAATAAATTTCCTTCTGTACCTATTGCACATGCTGCAAACATGAACGAGTCATACGACAACATGAAGTTGCTTTTAGAAAAGTTTCAGTATCAGAAATATAAGTGGAATATCTGTGGAGATCTGAAGGTCATTGCACTTTTGCTAGGGTTGCAGCTAGGTTACACCAAGTACTGTTGTTTTTTATGTGAGTGGGACAGTAGGGACAAGCAAAACCAATACGTTAAGAAGGATTGGCCAAAACGCACCTCACTTGTTCCAGGCAAGAAAAATGTTGTGAATAGTTCACTTGTTGACCCTGAGAAAGTGTACCTTCCTCCTTTGCATATCAAGATTGGACTTATGAAAAACTTTGTTAAAGCGATGGATAAAGCGCAAACAGGATTCACATACTTGAGAAATAAGTTTCCCCGGATCAGTGATGCCAAGATTAAAGAAGGCATTTTTGTAGGCCCTCAGATCAGAGAATTGTTAAGAGATGAGATATTTGAAGGAGAGTTGAATGAAGTTGAGAAAGCTGCGTTGCAGAGTTTCAAAAGTGTCTGCACAAATTTTTTGGGAAATCACAAGGCCGAAAACTATCCTGAAATAGTAGGAGATCTTCTTAAGTCTTACCAAGCAATGGGGTGCAATATGTCATTAAAGGTTCATTTCTTGGACTCTCACTTGGACTTTTTTCCGGAAAACCTGGGTGCGGTAAGCGACGAACATGGTGAGCGTTTTCATCAGGATATTTCTGCCATGGAAAACCGTTACCAAGGCAAATGGAGCCCCAGTATGCTGGCTGACTATTGCTGGACTCTTAAGAGAGACATGCCTGAGGCAAAGCAGAGTAGAAAATCAAAACAAGCTACTTTTTAAACTACAGGTATGTCTTTTCGATCATATTTTAATAAGTATGTAACTATATGGGTTTTTAAAAATTAAATTGCATGTCACACAAAAACCAGACCTGATAGAGAAATTTTACAAACTTATTTGGATTCAGCACAGAAAATACTATAAGAATAAGGTATTTTCATTCTTGGGACACGAAAAAAATTTTTTTTGTTGCCCAGTGTACAGTAATCAGTCATTTGTAATATAGCACAATTATCGTTACAGAATTGTTAATCAACGTGAACAAATAATTTATTTATTTTTCTAATTAAACACAAAACAACAAAGTAATTTCTCTCTCCTTATTAAATATTGTTTGTTTGGGCTGTGCCCCGAACTGGTGACCCATAATTATTCATTTCAATTTAATTAATAAATTATAGTAAGCCAACTTTCTAGGCCACATCAAATTGGTGATCCGTAGGCTACTATAAATGTAACTATTGTAATACTGAATTATATTTGTTGCTAATCATTTATGTAAGTAGTATTTATAACGAAAAGTAGTTAATTATATTAAATTAATAATTAAGAGGTTCGTATAGAAAGGCCTGCATTCGCCATTTTCATCTTTTCGTAAAGACTTGTGGACTTTCCCAATCTCAACTTCTAAGTACCGTGTAATGTTTTATTTTTTTGTCTCTTCAGATGGAAAACACGTCTAAAACGGAAATGTATTTGCTTGGAACTTTGGTCAAAGAGTTGAAGGGAGGAAAGCTGCCGTCGAACAGGCAGGTTGTCGGACTTTTTCTCAACCTTCATCTCACTGAGAAAAAAACTATCCAAGCTGCGGCGAGTGAGGTAATCTTAGAGTTGACCCACTTTTGGGAGAGAGTTCGCGTACACAATAAGGCACCCCGGCACTTAATCAAAAAGGTGGATAAGACTTTCGAGGAGTGGACGGCCCTGAAAAGGCACAGGGGGAATTAACCAAAACTACCACAAGTGCTGCCATCTATAGAATTACACACAAGTTGGGATTTGTTGTTTGCACATCTTAAAACATCTGTAGCTCCGCAACGATTGGAAATAGCACCTATGTTGTATTAACTTTTTTACTCGATATCACCCCCCAAAACAATGCAGACCGGTTGTGAAACACCCTGTATATATATATATTATATATATATATATAATATATACAGTATATGATATAATGTTTCAGACCAACAAAGACCCTAGGATCCACTCATGGCTGGTCTACCTAACTGTGGTTGTAGTTGTGTATTGCGCATGTCCTCTGTGGTGGCGGAGGGGAACTACAATTTTACGTGGGTTCCGAACCATAAAAACCTTAATTTTACTGACTGACCAATCAACAATTTTGTTCAGATCTTTTTGGATTTTACCTCTATCTTCATCATTAATTGCCCTACCACCCAACTTCGTGTTAACCGCAAACTTTGAAACTGTACTGACTAGGCCGACACCTAAATCGTTAATATATGTAAGAAAAAGCAAGGGGTCCACTACAGAACCCTAAGGAACGCTGCTCGCTACATCAGCCCAAGACGACTCCGCTCCATCAACGACCACCCTCTGTTTCTTACCTCGCAACCACTCTTCTATCCAATTTATTACTACACCCCTGATTCCATGAGCCTTAGTTTTTTCAATGAGTCTTCTGTGCGGTACGGTGTTAAACGTTTTTGAAAATCTAAATACACTACAGCTACCGCCCGATGACTTTCGTAAACTTCAACCACGCTTTGAAAAAATTCTAAAAGATTAGTTAAGCAAGATTTGGTTCGCCTAAAACCGTGCTGCGTATTTCTAATCAAGTTATGCAATTCCAAGTGTTCGACTATACGATCCCTAATTATTGATTCCAGTAGCTTACCTACAACAGACGTTAAACTGATTGGCCTATAATTTCCCGCCGCACCTTTATCGCCTTTCTTAAAAATAGGTGTTACATTTGCTAACTTGAAATTATCTGGTACGCACCCTTCAGAAATAGACGCATTAAAAATCTTTGTTAGCGACAAAAGAATGCTTTCTTTTATTTCTTTCAGTTGTATGGGATATATGGAATCCGGACTCGGTGATTAACGCACTTTCATTTTATCAATATAGTGCATTACCTCCCTTTCACAATATTATCTAAAGCATTACCGTTGTCAAAAGGTATTCTGTCTATGACCTTAGGGATATTCGTTACATCTTCTATTGTAAAAACTGAAGTAAAAAATTCATTTAGCATGGTACCATTTGCTTGTTTTCAGAAACTATCTCCGTCAGATTTTTCAACGGCTCCAAGACACTCTTTACTGGATTCCTATTATTGACGTATTGAGAGAATCGCTTGGGGTTTTCTTTGCCGTCACGAGCTATGGAGATTTCAAAATCACGCTCGGACTTTTTTATTACCCTTTTCGCTTAACACCTTAGAGATATGTAGTTGTTTCGTAACCACAAATTGTCTTTATCGCACTTATGTAGCCTATAAGCCCGATCTCTACTCCTTACAATATCCCCTACTCTAGAAGTAAACCACAAGGGCTTGTTATTTACTTTCGCACGCTTAATTTTGTACGGTACACATTCCTCATTTATAGTCCTTAATATTGTTTCAAACAATTCCCACATTATTTTTGCGTTAGAGATCCCCATTACGTTTTCCCAATTGACGCGTGACAATTTATTTCGAAATTTACAAAAGTCTGCGTGCTGGAAGTTAGGAATTTTAGTCGGGTTAGCTGGTTTCGAGGGACTTGCTGAGAGGACAAACTCTACCATATTGTGATCGCTATTGCTTAACGGTTCTATTACTTGAAGATCAGTGATTAGCTTATCATCCGTAGTTATTACTAAATCTAAAGTACTGTCCAACCTCGTAGGTTCCCCAACCTTTTGAATAAGATAGCTATCCTCGAGAAAATTAACTAAATGATTACCTTCCGCGTCATCCTGCATTGTATCGTAATCCACGTTAGCGCAATTAAAGTCACTCATAACTAAGGCCTGCTCACTACCTATTATTCTCTTAAGTTCACGATATAACGCTTCGTCCGTATCAGCTGTTTGATTAGGGGGCCTATATATAACTGCAACAACAAGTTTGAAATCGTTCAATTTAAGTTCTGCGGTAGTCGAATCTATCGGTTCTGGAATTGTGTGCTTTACTTCTATAACGTTCGCAATATTATATTTGAGATACAACATAGCACCGCCTCCTAGCCTACCTATTCTGTTTTTAACAAAAAGTCTATAACCTCTAATTTGATACTCCCCTACAAAGTCACGTGTTTCAGCGCTAAGCCACGATTCATTTATCGCAGTTAAATCATAGTTTCACGAGCAATTAAACAAAAAAAATCGTTTATTTTATTTCGTAGGCTACGAGCATTTAAGGATAGGACCTTAAAATTGTTTGTAACCGCGATACCTTCGCGCGCGCGATGAATTTTAAGAAATTACGCCGGCACCGTTCAAGTTACGGCAGCCTGAAAAGAAGAAACAGTATTATGAAATAGTCTTCCTAAACGCGCAGCTCCAACGTCATTAAGGTGAAGTCCATCTCTTTGTAACAAGTCCCTCCTGCCGTAGAAACTGCTCCAAAAATTCGCAAAATGCACTCCTTCCTGTTGAAAAGTGACTTTAGGAGTATACCTGTTAAAACAATCTTATTATTTTTTTCCTTTAGTCACTCTAGTTTGTCCCTGTATCTAGCCAGCAGCTCTTCCGATCTAGAATTTAGAACGTTATTAGTACCGACGTGAATAACATACGTTTTCCTCAAAGGTTCCGTCTGTAAAAAAATCAACACTATTTGTTATATCCTCCACCCTTGTACCAGGGTAGCAGTAACAGCGCCTACGACGGGGTTTCCTCCCGCAGATTTCCTCGAGCTGCCCTCGAACAATGGAATCACCAACGAGTTGTATTTCAGGTTCCTCTACTTCTTCGAAGCCTATTACAGAACATTTATTGTTCGTTAATACCGGTAGACAAGTCTTAGGTTGTCTCAATGGGGCTCCATTACGCACTTGCACGAAGGGTCGGGAACTAGGGGAAGAGAGAGGGCTATTAGTATTATTTATATCATTAGTAGATATATATACACATATATATATATATATATATATATGAGTTTTTCGAAATTACTTACATTCCGAGAATCCTGGGGGTTGGCATCCCTTGGTTGCGGTACGTCGACGATATTTTGTGTATCTGGCACATGAATCGTGACCTGGATAACTTCCTCCTTCAGTTAAATGATCAAATCCCCTCCATTAAGTTTACTTTAGAAGTGGAACAAGACAATTCAATCCCATTTTTGGATGTGCGTGTACATAGGGAAAGCCCAGGTTTTAAGTTTAGTATCTATCGGAAAAAAAAAACAATTTGTCCTACGTACACTTTTACTCGGGACATGACACCCCCACTAAGAAGGCCATTTTTTCTTCAATGTTTCTCCGCGCCCTTAGGATCGCCAGTCCGGAATACATCGATGCCGAATTAGAAAAAATCAACGGTATTGGAAGTGATCTGTGTTACCCATCTGCGTTTATGGAATCTTGTCTCAACAAGGCAAAACGAACTTTCTATCGTGTCAATAATAACACTCGTACTTTGTCAAAAAATATTTTAGTACTTCCATTTTTCCCGGGCTTTTTAGGCATTGCTAATGTACTTAAACTTTTGGATATTAATGTAGTATTTTCATATAACAATATTGTGAAAAATATCATAGTAAAAAATAGCCCTACCAATAATTCAGGCATTATCTATAAAATTGGTTGTAAACAATGTGATTCCTTTTACATAGGTCAGACGGGAAAGGATTTGCACACACGTATAAAACAGCATCAATATTCCGTTAGAACAGGACAGTTGTCCAGTGCCCTTTTTGTCCATTTGTCAGAGTTATCCCACTGTACTGATTGGAATAATGCTTCAGTTTTATTTCACTCTAGCAACATTGTTAATAGAAATATTCTTGAGTCTGCCATTATCCAACTTACAAATAACTTCAACATAAGCAAAGGTCTTTTTCAACTCGATCCTGTTGTTTTGAATTCCTTCAGAACAGATTTAGATAAGAAAGGTAGAACGCTAAATCTTTGGTAAACTTGTATGCCACCCTAATAACTTTTATTTTTCAATTTTTATATACAAAAAAGAGCAGAGTGCTAAAACCCGGGCAGATTTCCAGTATAAATTTGTATTTTTTTTTTTTTTTTTATCTATAACATTGGTTGGAAACAATTCATTTAATCTTGTGCTAAAAACCGATAATTTTTCAATTTTTATATACAAAAAGAGCAGAGTGCTAAAACCCGGGCAGATTTCCAGTATAAATTTGTATATTTTTTTATCTATAACATTGGTTGGAAACAATTCATTTAATCTTGTGCTAAAAATCGATAGTTTTTCCTTATAAATCTGTGTGCCCCTCCCACAATCCTTTAAGTTTGTTTCTCCGTTTATTGTATATATATATATATATATATATATTTTTTTTTTTATTTTTTTTTTTTTCTGTAACCTATATATAGGCTGTAACTCTATGTACTTCAGTGTTCCTGAGGATGTCATTAGACGAAAGCGCTTGAGCACCATTTCGTGTTTCCTTTCCTTCGTGGTTTTATTCATCATATATATATGTGTGTGTGTCTGTGTGTGTGTGTGTGTGTGTGTTTAAATATATGTGCATACATATGTACCTATTAGTGCGTGACTCTCATTTACATCATGTTTCACACAGGTTAAGCAACATTTTATAATAATTTCACTTACCAGAACGACTACGAAAATACGAAGAATGCTCACAAGAGCACTTTCTTCCTTTAAAGTACTACAAGAGAAGAGTGCCATCAAAATGCTAATGGGAGTTAGAATCGCTTGCCTTTAACATTTTTCCTTTTTATTTCTATTCTCGTACATTACAAAAATGGGGAGAACAACAATAAAATATAGAATGTATGCAGTAAAAATTCCATTATACAAAGCAGTTGGAATAAAACTGAGATATATATATATATATATATATATATATATATATATATATATTCGAGCAAAGGTTTTCATTTGTCAGTGCATAAATAATTTTCATGGCTAGAATCAAACTGTAGAATAACAGTTTAAAAGAAAAATTACCACATTGCAACTTTATAACATATTCAATGCATTAATACACTTAAACTGTTTTTTGCAGCATGGATATATATCTTTGTTCAATATCCCTCTCTCTCTCTCTCTCTCTCTCTCTCTCTCTCTTTATATATATATATATATATAAAGAGTAGTTACGATAGAAGAGTTCTTCGGGAACTTTATCCTCAATAGGAATACGAAACCAAGAAATACGACTCTCAACATTTATTGGCCAAACGTTTCGGTCCACTCAGGGGCCATCTTCAGTGACTAAATGGAAGCATCTAAAAAAAAATCATAAAACTAAAGTAAATACAAATGTCAAACTGTACAATAATAAAATCTAATACAAAAAAAGTTAAAAAGTTGTTAAAAAAAAAACTATCTGGATCATAAAACAAAAAAGTAAAATAAAACAAAAACTAAAATTTCAAAAATTAAAAGTTTAAAAATTTAAAAATGTTAAATTCAAAATTTAAAAAAATTTTAAATTTTTTTTTGAAAAGGACTGACCTGGATGGTAAAAGTTACAAATGACAAGTGAAGAGAAAGGAAAGAAAAACTTAAGTTAGTGCGTTAGTTGCGTTAAAAAGGTGTTGGTTGGTTAGGAAGTATGTAATTTTATCGAGGAAAGGCTATCGTTTAGTTCTGGATTTAATTTCTTGATAAAAAGAGATTCTAAAATTTTAAGATCAAGTGAATTAGAAGCAGACGATAAAATCGCAAAGGAGTCCTGGGGGCACGGGTGGTCATGGGTCTCTGAATGATGCCGAATAGCAGAGGATTCAGGAGTGGAAAGAGGGCGAGAAGTTCGATGAGAAAAACCCAAATGCTTCGAAATCCTAAGTTTTAACTGTAGGACAGTCTGCCCCACATAACGACTTTGGCAGGTCGCACATGTATATAAATAAATAACAAAGGATCTCAGAAGCACGGGGAGGTGATCTTTATGACGAAAAAAGGATTGCAGAGAATTAGAATTAGAATTAATGATTATAAAGTCGCATTGAGGGAAGTGTCTGTCCAAAATAGAGTGGGCATCTTTATTAAGTTGAAAAGTTAGTTGGTTTAAAAATGGAAGCTTATGATAAACCTTCTGTTTCGGAACCGTGGACTGAATTATTTTAGGTGAATATAGGTTATTTAAAAATTTAGAAATTAAAGTCTCAAAAGTCAAAGTACAATAAAAATTATAGTTGAAAAATCTCTTAAGATACTGAATTTCTAAGTCAAATAAAGACCAACTTGAACAAAGGTGATAAGCTCTAAAAATACGACTTTTAATACGAGCCAGCTTAAAACTAAGTGGAATATTCCTGAAAAAATGAGTACCGAGTTGGGTAGTAGTTGGTTTTCTGTATACTTGTGTTGAGAAGCCTGTACTATGTTTATTTATGGTAACATCAAGAGACGAAATTTTATTGTATTGTTCTACTTCCAGAGAGAATTTAATATTAGGATGCCTAGTATTAATATAATTTAAAAATAAAGGAGCATGATCTTTATGCTTAAAAATGACAAAACAATCATCTACATAACGTTTAAATAAAATAGGTTTAAAATCAAGCGGGCAATCCCTCAGCCACTTTTCCTCGTGAAAATAAAAAAAACTGTTAGCAAAGGACGGACCAAGGGGCGAACCCATTGCCATTCCCGGGGGCCAGGGTTGACAGAGTTAGAGACGAAGTGGATAGGGTTGACGTTGCTTCCCGTCACTCAATGTTGGTGACGATGGTAGGAGGCAACGACTCGTATAGGCCCGATACGAGAGTGCCTGACCTTTTGGAGAGATATAGGGGGTTAATTAGGTCCCTGAAGGCGAGGTCAGATAGGTCTTTAGTTCTAGGTATTACCCCTAGGCACGGGTTGGGTCTTAGAATTACGTCTAAAACAATATTTTTGAATAACAAATTAGAAGAGATTTGTGCTGAGGAAAGTGTACCCTTCGTAAAGCTGTGGTCCGAATTCAATGATCCTAGCCTTTTTATAAAAGATGGGGTGCATTTTAATGAAATAGGTAATACTAGGCTAGGTAGGTTAATAGACGAAAACGTTCGAAAGCTGTATAGGTCGAAGCCTTCTTTAAACGTTGTGGGTCCGGGAAACGCGGGCCCGACGTGATAAATAGTTTAAAACACGCGCCCGTGGTAAAAAATAACTTAAACGTCTTTTATTGCAACGCGCGTAGTATTAGAAATAAATTAAATGAATTTAAGGCGGTAATTTATTCCGGCAACTATGATATAGTTGCTATCACTGAAACTTGGTTAAATACCGTGACTCGGGACTTGTTGGGGGAACTTGATATACCGGGTTTTAAAATCTTTACTAATGATAGGTTACATAGATTTGGAGGCGGCGTTTTGCTGTACATTCGTAATTCCCTTAGGGTTATCGAGGTTAAGTTAGATTTTCCGGCAGCAATTAATGCGATCTGTGTTGAAGTTAGGGCGCGTAGTATTAGTTTTAATTTTGTCGTTGTTTATAGACCTCCCGTTCAACCCCTCGATATAGATACTAGATTTTACTCACTTCTTGGTAATTTTATTGACAATCGGAATAGTATAATTGTCGGAGACTTTAACTGCCCTAATGTTAATTACGAGAATTTTATGGGTAATGAAGAGGGTTTGAGACTGGTTGAGTTTATGGACGATAACTTTTTACGACAGATAGTTACCGAACCAACGCGCGGTGATAATATCTTAGATTTGGTGATGACGAACGGCGAGAATATAGTCGAAGGTTTAGAAGTAGGCGAGAGTTTAGGATGTAGCGATCATCAAATTCTTAGGTTTAAGTTATTGATAGAAAACACTCAGGATAGTAACGTAATAGAAGTCCCTGATTTTCGTAGGGCTAATTTTGATAGTTTTGCTGATAGGATGAGAGTAGTGGACTGGGATAACTTATTTATGGGTAATGACAAATTTGCGTTGGGTGGCGTTTAAAGAAAGTTTTAGGAATATTGAAGGGGAGTTTATTCCTCGGAGGCTCAAGCGCGCTAGAAATCGCGGTAGGCCGAAGTGGTGGAGTAGGGAAATAGGAGAGTTTATAAACGAGCGTAATAGAGTGTATAGACTTAGCAAGCGCAATGGAGAGGTAGCTAACTTTAATAGATATATCGAGCTTAGACGTCAGGTTAAAAGATCAGTTAGGAATGCCAAGCGTAATTTAGAGATACTTATAGCTGCGGATAGTAAACATAATCCAAAAAAGTTTTTTGAATACGTTAATAATCGTAAGCCGGTAAAAAATAACATAGGCCCTCTAGTGGATGTTAATGGCGCTTTGGCTTCTGACGCTCAGGCGATGGCGGGTATTTTCAATAACTTTTTTGCGACAGTTTTTACCGTAGAAGACGTAAATAATGTCCCCGACGTGGATGATATCGTTCCATTTAGTAGCGAGACTATTTTAGATGAAATAACTGTTTACGAGGCTGAGATTGCGCATTATATCGATAGGCTAAAAGTTAGCAAGGCTCCAGGCCCTGACGCTTTTTATCCCAGACATTTGAAAGATTTGAAAGAAGTTATCGTAGGCCCCTTAACGAAGATCTTTAATCAGTCACTCGAAACGGGGATTATTCCTGAAGACTTTAAATTAGCTAACGTCACGCCTATTTTTAAAAAAGGCGACCGCGCGGTAGCTAGCAATTATAGGCCCATTAGCTTAACGTCAATTGTCGGTAAACTTTTGGAATCCGTAGTTAGGGATCGTATTATCGATCACTTAGAAAGTAGAGATTTGATTAATAGTAGTCAGTACGGGTTTCGACGCCATAGGTCTTGTTTAACTAATTTGTTAGAATTTTATAACGAAGTAGTGCGCGAATACGATAGGCATAGGGCAGCTGACGATATTTATTTAGATTTTAAAAAGGCGTTCGATACAGTTCCGCATAGGAGACTAATTGCGAAGGTTAAAGCGCACGGTATACGCGGTCAGGTAGCTAACTGGTTAGAAGAATGGCTTCGTGCTAGGAGACAGAGGGTCGTAGTTAATGGTAGTGAATCGGGGTGGTTAGATGTAGGTAGCGGTGTCCCACAGGGTTCAGTGTTAGGCCCATTGCTATTCGTAATTTCCATTAACGACATAGATGTAGGATTGACTAGTAACGTTTCAAAATTCGCGGACGATACTAAAATAGGCGGTAAGGTTGTTAACGAGGACGATAGAAATAGGATTCAAGACGATGTAGATAGGATTATGGAGTGGACAGATAAGTGGCAGATGCAATTTAACGTAGACAAATGTAAAGTTTTGCATATAGGTTCTCGCAACAATAATTACGCGTACACGATGGATGATAGGGAGTTAGCGAGCGTTGACGAGGAAGTAGATTTAGGCGTACGCGTATCTAAGGATTTAAAGGTTAGGAACCAGTGCCTGGAGTCTTGCGCAAAAGCGAATAGGATGTTAGGCTTCATAGCGCGTAATTTCGAATTTAAATCGAAGGATATTATATTGCCCCTCTACAAGTCCCTAGTCAGGCCTCATTTAGAATATGCCGTTCAGTTTTGGTGCCCGTACTTGCGTGAGGATATTGATAGGTTAGAAAGGGTTCAGCGTCGTGCCACGAAACTTATTCCGTCTTTGCGCAATAAGCCTTATGAAGATAGGATTAAAGAGTTAGACTTGTATTCACTCGAAACTAGGAGATTAAGGGGGGAGCTTATTGAAGTTTTCAAAATCGTTAATAACATCGATAACGTAAATTTTAACAAATTGTTCACTTTCGATAATAGTAATACTCGCAATAACGGATTTAAGTTGCGTGGCAGACGTTTCATGACTAATATCGCTAAAAACTTCTTTACCTTTAAAGTAATTGATAAATGGAATAATCTTCCCGCGTCAGTCGTTCATTCTACCAGCGTTAATATGTTTAAGAACCGTCTTGACAGACATTTTAAAAGTATTAGCGTTGTTTAAAATTAAAAAAGAAAGTTAACAGGAGCTCTGGTGGTGGTGCTCGAGGATGAGTCTGTTGACGATGGATGCCAGCTTGTGACATGCCAGCGTGTGATGCCAGCAATAAAATTATTAAAAAAAAAAAAAAAATTATAAATAATAATTTAAAAAAAAAAAAAATTAGACTAACACGAATGTAGATGTAGCTTGTAGCGTAAACTAACCCACTTTTTGTTTAACTTTACCTACTTTTTTTTTTTTCTTATCTCCTTACTTGCATGTCTGTAACTCTTTCCTTGCATGTTTGTAGTTCGCTTGCATGGTATGACTGTGAGTTAAGATTGTGTTTGCATGGTTTATAAGCGTTCTTATTTAACTTCTTTTCATCTTTCACCCCTCTCCTATTCTCTCCGACTATTTTTCTGACTTGTCGGCAGTGGCCGGCGGATGATGATGGTGAGCCTTTTTTTTTCTCTTTTTCTGAATGAATGTTAACCCACGAATGATAGGTGTTGCTCCTTACTTAACCCCTTATTCTCTTCTCTTAACTCCCTACTCTTTCCTTTCTCTCGGGCTAGCCTTAGAGTGGATCTTAGGGTCTTTGTTAGCCTTAGCTTCTGTAGATCTGTAGATCCCTCTGTCTGTCTGTCTGCCTGTCTGTCTGTCTGTGTGTGTGTGTATGCGTCTCTCTGTATATATATACCTCGTTAACCTCGTTTAAGTTCCGTGTGTTATTCTCTCTTCACACAAAGGTGAAACTGGTGGCCCCGCCTCTAGGCCTGGCTTGGTGGAGGAGCGAGCTGCTCTCTTGCGCTCTCCACCAAACATAGTCAGGTACACCGGAAACACCCAGAAACACCAAGGATGTTAAAAGAAGAGGTAGAATTGAATTGTGTATTGTTGAAAGTAAGGGGATAATCGTGTGAAAGATTATGACGAGCAGACAAATGGAGGAACTGAGTTTTTGAGGCATTTGAAGCCACAGGTTTCTCTGTACCAAGCAGAGACAGTATAAAGATCAGAGGTCAGGTGTACCATTGCCTATCTACGCGAATCATGGAGTAACTGTTGAGAGGGACGTTTTGTGAAGCGGGTGGATAAGTGAAGAGCAGAATCATCGATATAAGAGTGGATAGGACAGGAAGTACAACTTAATAGATCATTGATAAATAAAAGGAAAAGAGTGGTTGGCAGGAGAAGAACAGCGGCCACATACAACCTTACCTATTAATCGGTCAGATAGGAAATTAGAGATGAATGCACAGATAGAAGGATGAAAACCAAAGGAAGGCAAATTGGAAAATGAACATTTGTACCAGACTCAGTCAAGAGCTTTTTATATGTCTAGCGCATTAAAAAAGTTTCTCCGAAATCTCGAAAGGAGAAAGACCAAGAGCCAGAGAGATATGCCAAAAAAATCGCCAGTAGAGCGTCCCTTGCGGAACCCATACTGACGACCTGAGAGAAGATTGTGAGAAGAGAGATATTTAAGAATCTTCATATTAAGGATAGATTAAAAAAGTTTAGAAAGGCAAGAAATCAAAACAATTGGACGATAGTTGAAGGGTTGAGAGCGGTCACTAGCGTGTAGCGTCATGAGCGATCTAGAGGCATATTTCAGGTTTTGTACAATCAACCTTGGTGATTTCAGAAAAGAAATCAAAACATTTTTGCAACAAGCAGAACACCTCCTTTTTCGCATGTAAAAAATACAAAATTCTTGTTAATTACAGTTGGCAACACTGACTGACATGGTACTTCTGGCAGCGCTCTAATTATTCTCAGTGAGTCATCCCCTGGAATTTCTTAGTTCTACGCTAGCTCGCTTGAGAGAAACAAGTGTTTTTTCTGTGGATTGGGTGTTCAAAAACCCCAGGGTACTAAAGAAAGGTGCGTTTTGTGATATATACATTATACACATTTCTTTGTTTTGTTGTGTTTTACATTGTTTATAAGTTTGTTATATGTCTTAGGGTATATATGTACCTATGGATATTTATATACCTAATACATATGTGTGTGTGCAGTATATTTATATATACAGTATATATATATATATTGGTAAACTTATTGTTTACCAATAAACCAAGCCTTATATATATATATATTCATAATCATACATATTTTTTATTTATACGTTGGTGTTTTTGTTTCAGTGTTCCTGTGTGATACTTGTTGAGTTTTGCTGGTACAATGAGCACGCAAAGAACACGGGGATCTGCCAGCCACATTGTCTTTGGTTCTCCACTATCAGAGCTTCCTCTGTCTGAACTTCCAACCCGTATACAAGTTGCAAGGCATTTCCTCTTCTTGAAGGAGAACAAGTACATCAGCAACAGGGAGATTCTTCCGGAGGTATGCCAAACACTCATTGACCTTTGGAATCGTGCTAACATTCCATCACAGCCAATCAAGAATGTGAAGACCAAGCTGCTCCGATTGATGGAAAAAGGCTCACAAGCATCGAAGCAAGGCAAGCAGGCCACAAAACCCAAGAAGTTCGATGAAAGCCTGAATCAATTGTTTGACAAAGCTGTCTGCCAGTGCGATGATCTGTCTGCATGCCACTATGAAAAAGAAATGAAAGTTCCACGACGAGAGCATGCCTTTCTGATCGACCAGAGAACCACGCGGATCATGCAGATCAGTCGGGTGGATACGAATGTGACTCAGATGATGGAGAGAAGGGAGTCAAGAGAGGATCGGATGCAAGAAAGACAAGAAGAAGAGAATAGAAGAAAAACGGAACGGCAAGAGGTAGCATCCTCTGCAGATGTGGTCGAATCAGCTCAAGCAGAAACAGACTCCAGTGGTGAAAGTGTTGGTGATGAGTGGATGGGTGATAGTGTCCAGGAGGACAGGAACATCACACCGATTCCCACTGTTGCTTTGGAAGCTGACCGGTATGATGTATCGAACAGGGCTGCTGCAGCTATCAGCACTGCAACATTGGTTGACTATGGTATCATTAGTTCTGATGAGCAGATAAACGTAATTGACCACCACAAAGTATGGAGAGCACGGCAGAAGGTACGGAGGGATCTGAAGGAAGCAGTAACTTACCACGCTGTGGAAGTCACTGCTTTATTTTTTGATGGGCGGAAAGACATGACACTTGTCAAAGAGAAAAAGGGGAACAAATGGTACAGCACAAAGAAAATTGAGGACCAATATGTGCTGGTCGGAGAGCCTGGAACCTTCTATCTAAGCCATCTGACACTGGAACGAGGAACTGGCACTGTCATTGCGGATGGACTTCAAAATACGATTGAAGAAATGGGTATTGCAGACAAGATAATTGCAGTGGGAGCCGACAGCACAGCCACAAACACAGGGCACAGAAGTGGAGCAATGCACCTGCTAGAGTGCCGCCTGGGTCGCCCTTTGCACTGGTTCATCTGTAGTCTGCATTTAAATGAACTCCCACTGCGCCACATGTGCAAGGAACTCATCGGCCCAACAGAATCTGCAACTCAATGGAAAGGACCAATTGGCAAAGCTTTGGCCACATGTGAAAGTTTGCCACTTTCCCCTAGCCTAGAGGAATTCAATGTATTGCTGATGGCCACACTCTCCCGGATGTTGACCTTACTGAATTGAGTCGTGACCAAGCCTACCTCTACAGAATGATGAAAGCGATAAGGACTGGTGTCATTAATGAAGATCTACGAGAGAAGCATGGACCAATCTCCCATGCAAGATGGGTTACAACTGCCAGCAGAATTTGTCGGCTATACGTAGCGATGGCGCAGCCAAGTGATGAACTGTATTCACTCACACAATTTGTTGTGTGCCACGATGGACCCATGTGGCTTAGCATCAAGTGCCATCCAAGGTGCACAGATGGCCCAAAACATTTCCTGGAGCAAATCAAGCTGCTACGATTACTGCCACCAGCTAGCAAGACTGTCACATGGCCTGTGATCCAAAGAAATGCATATTGGGCTCACCCTGAAAATGTTCTACTGGCAATGCTTGCAGATGCAGATCAAGCAAACCGGAAATTGGCCATCGATGTAATCAAGACCATTCGACGAGCTCCCAAACCTGCTCAACAGCAAGTCAGAGAATTTCGGCCACCAAAGATCAAACAAAGTGCTCAGAATGTGAAAGATTTACTTCCACCAGTGGAGGAGTGCACAATGGAACCACCATTCACGAAGCAGTTTTCTGTCGAACAACTCGATAAGATCACTGAAGAGCCCCTTGTTATCCGGATACCATGTCACTCCCAAGGTGTAGAACGCTGTGTGAGGTTGGTAACTGAAGCGTCTGGGGCAGTGTATGGAAAGGATTCAAGAGATGGTTACAGTAGAGCAGTACTTAACCCTTACGATGCTACGGTATGCAGATCATGAGTCAGCAGAAACGCTAAAAAACCTGGAAAATCTGGAATTTTTCTAATTTTTTCCAGGGATCCAGGTAGCGAACAAGTTTTTTGCAGTTTAGTTTATATACCCATAAAATTATCATATTTTCTTTTCTACATGAAAGAAAATGAAAATTAAGGGCATAACTATATGATTTATAAGTTTTTGAAAGGTGGTCTATACTAGGTTTTATGCAAATTTCTCTAGAATATAGCGGCTGTATATATATACATATATATACTTATATATATATATATATATATATATATATATATATATATATACGGTATATATATATATGTATATATATATATATATACGGTATATATATATATATATATATAACCTTACCTTGCCTTACAACCTTACAAAGGTTCCGCGCGATGATTTCTCATTTCGCGAAGGTCAAGCTTGTTGCCCCTGCTCTTGAGTTGGCCTGGTGAAGTAGTGAGTTGGATTCTTGCGCTCTCCACCTCTCATAGCCAGGTACGCCCGGCTCATCGGGGATTGTTCTGAGCCAGGCGTCTAGTCTTCTTTTGAAGATTTCCATTGCAACTCCCTTCGTGTTTCTTAGGTCTTTGGGCAACTGATTAAACAGTTTTGGTCCTCTCACTACAAAACTATTTTCTTTCAGGGTTAAGGATGTTCCCTGTCTCGCCTTCAATTTGGGAATACGACACAGTCTACCGCTTCTATTTTCCATCGTTGTTTGGGGAGTTATGGGATTCAGAGTAAGATTAGGGACTAGTTTCTCCATTATTTTCCAAGTGTAAATAATGGTGTATCTCTGTCTTCTCCTTTCCAGTGAATATAGGTCTAGTTCTAGTAACCTTTCCCAGTAATTTAGTTCTTTGCACCCATTGATCTTGGCTGTGAAGCTTCTTTGGATCTGTAGCTGTTTCCTTCTTGGTGCTACTTGTAGTTGCCGAGAAGAATTAAGGATACGAGAGGCAAGCTATCGCTTTGTTGGGTATCTCTTTTAGGGGCCTCTCGTGTCCTCTTCTCTCCCTGTCGTTTGGGGGGTTGGCGTCTTGAAGGAAAAGCCGGTCGTTTTCAGAGTTTATTGAGTTCTTGGTTGGCTGAGGTTATTTTACAGAAGATTTTGTTATTTTATATACAGCTGAATTAATTAAATATATATATATATATAAATTTATGTACAATACTTATTTATAAAGATTATATATGATTCTTAAAATTACACAATGATAAAATATATACAATTTGGTACGCGCAAAATTGGTTTGTCGGTAACTAATATAAAAATAATATAAATGCGGAAAATTAACTGCGCGGCCCCACAGATCCCCTCCAGCTGTCTAATGTCTTCTTTTTTATATGGGGAAGTTAGGACCGAGCAGTATTCTAATTTGGGTATGATCAGGGTTTTCAGTAGAGGAATCATTACATTCCTATCCCTTCGTTTAAAGGTTCTCAGTATCTGACCCGTTATTCTCTTTGCTCTGTTTACTGCTATCTTATTTTGTGTTTCAAATTTCGCATCATCTGTCATTACAACCCCTAAATCTTTTGCTCTGGAATTTCTCTGAATTTCCTGTCCATTTGGGGTATAATATTCCATGCACTTTAGGTCTTCTCTTTTTCTGTACCGTAATAGCTGAAATTTCTCGGTGTTAAACTTCATATTGTTGTCTTCAATCCACTTGTAGATTTTGTTTATGTCGGTTTGTAGAGATCCTATGTCTTCTGGGTTTCTTATTTTTCTACTGATCTTTGTGTCATCCGCAAAGGATGTTACTGTGCTGTCTCTGGTAACGTCCTAATCTATGTCAGTTAACAAGATTATGAAGAGTAGTGGAGCTAATACTGTTCCTTGTGGTACTGAGCTGAGGACCTCTGATTCTGATGAAGATACTCCTTGTACTGTAACGACTTGCCTCCGCGCACTAAGGAAATTATATATCCATTTCGCTACTTTTCCTGTTATTCCCATATATTTCAGTTTATGTATTATGATTCCGTGGTCACACTTGTCGAACGCTTTAGCAAAGTCTGTGTATAGTACATCATAGTTTTCATTACTTTCAAGTGAATCAATAATGTTGTTGTAGTGTTCCATTAGTTGCGATAGGCATGATCTGCCTGATCGAAACCCGTGTTGGTTATCATTTAATTTTTTCTGAGTTTCCAAAAAGTCATAGATTTTCTGTCTAACTATTCTTTCAAATATTTTAGTGAGATGAGATGTAAGCGACACTGGCCTATAGTTTTTGGCCTGGGATCGATCTCCTCCTTTATATATTGGGACTATGTTCGCGCTCTTCAGGATGCCCGGTATTTCTCCCGTGTCTAATGATCGTCTCCATATCCAGTACGTATAGGGGCTCAGCGATTGCATTCTTGCAGTTTTTGATCAGTGTGGCATTCCATTTATCCGGTCCTGCCGCTGAGTGTGTTTTTAGTTTCCCTATGGCTTGTGTAATATCATCCGTCGTAAAGTCGAAATCCGTTATACTTTCCCCTTGTGGTTCTTCTTCAAAGAACGCGTTTCTATCGCAAATCAATTTGTCAGTTTTTGGGATACTGAAAGATGATTCATACTGAGCTTTTAATATTTCAGATACTTCTGTTAGATCATCAGATAAATCACTGTTCTCATTTTTTAAAGGTCCGATAGTCGCTTGGTTTTTCGACTTTCTTTTTGCGAAATTATAGAAGTACTTTGAGTTAACCTTTATCGCTTCTATAGAGTCATCTTCTCCTTTTTCTGTATGCTTCTCGATTTGTTCCTGTATGACGACATCGATACTTTGTGCTTTGTGGTTTATCATTTAATATTTTTCTGATGTTGTTATCTTTACAATTACTTAATTTTGCAGTCACTCTTTTTCTCTTTCGGAACAATGCCCTCTTTTGTCTTTCGAACCTGCTTCTCTTTCCTCTTTGTTGTATCTTTGGGACATGTTTTTCCACAATTTCTAACGTCTTC
Source organism: Bathynomus jamesi (assembly GCA_023014485.1). NCBI lineage: Eukaryota > Metazoa > Arthropoda > Malacostraca > Isopoda > Cirolanidae > Bathynomus > Bathynomus jamesi. The sequence goes on from JAJOZX010002202.1 coordinate 287,350, forward strand.
TCCTCTAACGTCATTGGCATCTCTTCCGTTGTTTTGGCCTCGAAAATGGTTTTCCAATCTATTACTTCCATGCTGGATGTCACATCTTCCCAGTTTATAGCTTTGGAGTGAAAATTAAAAATTTCGAATTTGCTTCGTTCTGTTGTGCGTGTTCTTTCCTTTCCTGTTGCCTTTATATTAGTTGTTATTTCAATGATATTGTGGTCTGATATCATAGTTGGGGAGATTTCTACAGTACATTATCAATTAGATTACTGTTGTTTGTGAATACCAAATCTAGGCAGTTGTTTTTTCTTGTGTTTTCTGTTATTTCTTGCGTTAACATAAATTCATCAGCTAAAGCTAGTAGCATTTTTACCTGCTCCTGGTCTTCTCGTGTGCCCCCCTTGTCCTGGTGGATACATATATTTTTTTCCTATCCTTTTATATTTCATGAATGGGAAATTAAAATCACCACAGAGAAAAATATTTGGGGTTGGAGAGTGTAGATCTTTTACTAAGTTTCTTACCTCTGTAATGGAATCTGAAAATTTTGAGGTTGGCGTGTTTGGGGGTCTGTACATTACAATTAGTAGCATATTTAATTTTTAAATTTTTGCTGCTACACATTCTACGTAGTTGTTTGAGGTACTTATAGCCATTTCTGCTATGTGCCTTTCGCGTGTGTAAATAGCACATCCTCCTTTACGTCTCACTGTTCTGTCGGCTCGGAGGATGTTATAGTTGTCAATTTGTATTTCTTTTTTGTCAATACAGGACTCACAATTTTCACAGTTCGCCTGGCAGTCCTTTAGATGAGTTTCCGTGAGGCATGCAAAGTCTGCTCCGGCTTCTTGCATGAGTCCTTTCAGGTATGCAACTTTGTTCGTGGACTGGTTTGATTTAAGGCCCTCTATGTTGGCTAGGATTATTTTTATTTTTTCTCTTTCTTTTTCGCATACAGGTGGTTCCGCTTTGTTTTCCGATGGGGGTGCCGGTTTCGTTGCCTTGTGGTCCTCCGAGAATTTACCTCTTTTTATCTTTGTCGGTACCTGTTGTCCCGATAACGCATGAAGTGTCTTTGTTCGTACCTTCTGTCCGGCTCTCGGATTTCTATATTTATATTTGTCAGCTGGTTTTGTAATTGCTGGAGAGTATTTAGCAGCTGAAATGTGTTGGCTGCGTCTAAAAAATTTCCACTCTTCTTTGATGTTCGTTTTTTCTGTTCCCTCGGTGCGTTCCTTTGAGGGTGGTGGTATCAGCATTTTTTTTCGTATTTGCAACTCCCATATCTTTCATAAGTGTTGCAGACCGTAAGATGGTGGAACATGCATGGTTATCATATCTGACCGGCAATCGGAAGATCCCGGGTTCGATTCCCGGGTGGTTACCTCATTTTTTCATTTGTTTCGTTCTCTCCTTCTCATCTTGTGCGGAATATTCTCCTATACAAAGCGTCGTTCTTTACGTTAATTATACTGCGTGTTTGCAGTTTAAATGTATATAATGTACGGCATGCGGAAGGTGCCCCCTTGGGGCATTGGTTTCTGCACGTATGTAGAGGAATTACGGCATTTGATTGAGTGAGGCCCTTGGTGTAATGGTTATCATATCTGACCGGCAATCGGAAGATCCCGGGTTCGATTCCCGGGTGGTTACCTCATTTTTTCATTTGTTTCGTTCTCTCCTTCTCATCTTGCGCGGAATATTCTCCTATACAAAGCGTCGTTCTTTACGTTAATTATACTGCGTGTTTGTAGTTTAAATGTATATATATATATATATATATATATATATATATATATATATATATATATATATATATATATATCAGGGTGGGCCGTAAGTTTCCATACATAGGAAAAATAAACATTTTGTTATGGACAACCATTTTTATTTATATAATATGCTCTACATGGTTGCCATTGTTTTGAAAACACATTTCAGTACGTGTTCCCCACTGTTGATGAACACGCATTAGCACAGTTGACGTTATGCTTGTAATGGCGTTGGTGATACGTTCCTTTAGATGATTTATGTCTCGTATCTTTTCCTGATACACCATGGCCTTCAAGTGCCCCCAAAGATAGAAATCAAGGGGGGTGAGATCTGGGGATCTGGGAGGCCACTCCACAGGACCACGCAGACCAATCCAAGCATCCGGAAACTGCTGATCCAAATACCGACGCACGTGAAGACCATAATGAGGTGGAGCTCCATCTTGCTGGAAGTAAACTGGGAAGTTACCTTCCTCGTTTAGCAGGGATGGGAAAATCTCTTCTTGCAACATGTTAAGATACCTTTCGGCATTAAGATTTCCACTGACAAAAATTGGTCCAATAATTCTGTCACCCCATATCCCGGCCCACACCTTCACTTTACCGGCACCTTGCATCTTCGTCGGACTCAGCCAGTTAGGGTTAGCATTACTCCAATAACGTATGTTTTGCCGATTAACCTCTCCATTGACGTAAAAATTTGCTTCATCAGTAAACAAGATCTTACGTCAAACGCATATTCTTAGGGTATCTGAAACATAAAAACAAACGTTTAATTTTTCCTATGTATGGAAACTTACGGCCCACCCTGTATATATATATATATATATATATATATATATATGCAATAAGCTAATATAATGGTGCATTACCGTTTTACTTTTACTCTTACTGGGGAGTTGTGGCGGCCAAGAGCACTCGCCCGCCTAGAGAGCTGTGGCGGCCATGAGCACTCGCTCAAGGGCGGGCCGCTCAGGCTCCCCGTAGCAACGTAATTAAATCCCATGACTTTATGCCATCATTCAGAACTAAACAAGATTTTAATGTATCATTTACTAAATAAAACTATCTAGTCTACCTACCTACCTACCTACAGTGTATATGTTTATTCCAAAAATAAATTTTTCTATTTTTCCTGAAAAGCAGTACATTGTAAGGGGTCAAATGATAGCTCAAACCCTAGGAAAGCAAGTGTCCAAAAGTTATGGGTAACTAGCAATTTTCACGATTTTCACATGCGAAAAAGGAGGTGTTGCACTTGTCACAAAAAAATGTTGTTTTCATTTTTGAATTTAGGGAGGTCAATTGTACAAAACCTGAAATGTGCCTCTTGATCCGTTACACTTTGCCCAATGACGCTACAAGCTAGCGTTCACCCTTCTTTGGGATAGGCTGAATGAAAGCGAACTTTCAGCAGGAAAGAAAAGTACCAGATGAGAGACAAAGACAAAAGAGTTTGACTAGGCAGGGTGTCAGCACTGAAGCGCAGTTCTTTATAACAACAGAAGAACACCATCATGACCGTACGGTTCTTAGAGTTGAGCCCATAGGGGGCAGTAAAAAACATCTTTGGAAGAGATTCTAATTTCAGACATAATTAAGTGACAGGGAGGAGATAAAGAAACCGCACCGGAATCGTCCAGAGTTGAGTTGGAGGCGAAAGTTTGAGTGAAGTGTTCAGCTTTATTTGTAGAATAGACGGCAACTGAACCGTCGAAATGGAAAAGAGGGGAGAAAGAAGAAGAAAAGTTGTTGGAGAGGTTCTTGGCTTGGTGCCAGAAAGAGTGAGATCAATTACAATTGCATAGGTTTTCACACTTTTGTTTGATGACGGAATTTTTCGTGAGTCAAAGAACCGATTTTGCACGATTCCGGGCAGAAATATAAACTAAGTGAGAGACAGAAATATAAACTTGGTGAAAGCCTCCTCTCTGTTGCGGATAGCATTAGAACAAGTAAAGTTAACAGGAACAGAATATGAAATGTACGCCTTAATACTCCAGAGAATCACCTCCGTGATGCCCTCAGCACATTCGGAGGGACACCGGCCACGGAAGCAGTAATCATTCCATGGGGAATCACAGAAGAACTACTTAAGAGCCTCCCAATCAGCTGCGTCAAAGTGCTAAAGGCACCTCCTCTTAGGAGGATCAAAAGGCTAAAATCGAGTGATAGGACAGGAAACAAATGTAAGATTGTGGTCGGAGGAGCCCAACGGAAAAAAAAGTTTGACAGAACAAGAAGGATGAGATGTAAAAAATAAATCCAGAATTTTAGTCCTATCTCCAATGCCGTCGGGGATACGAGTAGGATGCTGTACAATCTGCTCTAGGTCATTCAGGATAGAAAAGTTGGGAGCTAGTTTACCAGGGATGTTAGTGAAATGGGAGGAAAGCCAAAGGTGGTGGTAAACAGAAATCTCCTAAAATAGAGATTTCAGCAAAAGGAGAGAGGGATAGAATGTATTCCACTTTGGAAGTGAGGTAGTCAAATAATTTTGAATACTCAGCTGAATTAGGAGAAAGGTAGACAGCGTAGATGTAGTATTTAATTTGAGATTGGCATGGAAGCCGCAGCCAGAGGGTATAGAATTCGGAGAATTCGAGTTTGGGAATCCGAGGTGAGGTTATTGTGTACATATGCACAAAATCCACCTTTGGGGTGAAATTGAGTATGTATTAATTTTTAGAATTTATTTTTTGAGGGTTCAAACGACTGTTGAAGATCAAATTTCGGTTGACCCCTCTGCAGCATTCCTCCTCATTTGTGGGATGTGGTGTAGGAGGCAATTGGTATTTTCCATCCTCGTTTTCATGGCCCACTGCTCCACCTCAGTTGGTATTAGGATAGAATCTGGCTCTTCTCCCATTCCAGTGTGTTCTGTTCCTATTTCATATCTTATGTTAGGAACACAACCCTCGAGTATTTTCTATATGTACTGTATATTACTGTGTACTACCCTCGCCTTCTTTCCAGGGACTAGAGTTTTAGGGATTGTAGTCGAGACCAGTGTTCCTCATCTTTCGTTTCCTTTATCTTTGACGTAAAAGTCCTTGGTATGGCTTTTATGTTTGAATGTATCATTTTCTGTATGGGTTTGTGAGTTCTAAGCAATATTCAGTTATTGTTAGGGCTAAGCTCTTCCATAATTTTAGCATGATGTTTGCTTTTCTGCTGTGGAAGGTCCTCCAGATAGTTCCCATTACTTTTCTAGCTGTTGTGATTTTAATGTATAGTGCTTTCTGAATTCTGCATCCGATGACATTATTACTCCAAGGTCCTTGACTTGTGGGTTTGGTGTTATCTGTCTGGCTTGCAGTGTTTTGTACCCTTTATTCTGCAGCATCTTCTTATTAACATTTATTTTAAGTTAGAATTTTTCTTCGTTGAAATACATACTGTTTGTTGTCTTTTGTCCACTTGAATAATACTCGCATTTCAATATCATTTTGTACCGTATTTGACGGCTTACAAGATGCTGCGCCATGAAAGACGCACCTTAACCCTTTCGCTCACGAATTATGACATAGGGTAAAAAACAAATTTGCCTTTATATGTGGTTATACAAGAATCAATATGGTTTATTTTTCAGCTACACAATTGTCTACCCAGTGAGTGAAAGGGTTAATTTGGAAAGGTAAATTCAAGAAAAAAAGTTTTTGGTGCACTTTATTGTTAATACAATGGATATGTAAAATTCAATAAAAAGAAAACCCAAAAGCCAATAAAGAAAGAAAATATGATTATTACTCTTATTATTTGTTATTAATCAACGGTTTTGCGCATGTGCTGTATTGCCACTTTCGGCTTCTAAGACGCAGGGCGATTTTTTAAGGTATTTATAAGGAAAAAAAGTGCGTCTTATAAGCCGACAAATACGGTAATTTTTCTATGTAACCTTCGGTTGGTATCTCCTTCTGTATCTTTGTGTCATTTGCGAAACACAATACGATACTCTCATTAATATCAGCATCGACGTATGCACTCATTATTATAAACATGAAGGGAGCTAAAACTGTATATTTTGTGACAGAAATCAGGACTTCTGAGACTTCAGATTTGGCTCGATTTATTACCACTATTTGTGCTACTTTGGTCAGAAAATAAAATATCCATCGTCCAAGCTTTTCAGTAAGTTCTGTGTTCTTAAGTGTCTGTGCCATAATTCTATGTTTACATTTATCGAAAGCTTAATGTCTTAATCAAATTCAACAACTATAATAGGCATGATCTTCCAGCTCTGAAGTCATGCTGGTTCGAACTGAATAAATTCTTTTCTTATCGGTAGCAAGCCAATTTGCCTCTAATTACCTGTTCGAAGCATTTTATAAGTCGGGAAGCAAGAACTACTGGCTGATAATTCTGCCTGTTACCTCCTTTGAATAAGGGACAATGTTCCCGTTCTTTAATAGAGGTGGAATTTGTCCTGTGTCGAGTGCTTTTCTCCATAATAAGTACAGAGTCTTGACAATACTCTCTTTTAGTGTCTTCAGAAACGTGGCACTCATTGTGTCTGCCCCTGGTCCTGAATTTTCTCATATTTGAAATGAAGCCTTAATTACATCTCCTTCCAAGAACACTACATCTGTTAAAAGTGTTGTGTCCGAACTTGTTCTTGGCTGATTTGTGTCTATGTTGAAGAATTCATCTGGCTGCTCTACTTTTTTTCGGATTTATGGGTGATAAGCGCAGAATTAATTTGTTCCTTAAGCCTTTCGCTTATTTCTTCCTGGTCATTTGTGCATTCAGACACCTCACCTTTTAACGTAACAACACCCTCTTCACAGTGCCTTTTTCTTTTTACAAACGTGTAGAAATATTTTGTTTTGCTTTTTTTATGTTTTCTGCTACCTTGCCTTCCTCCTCGTTTGTCTCACGGATGAATGATTGTTTTAGGTCCATTTCTATTTCGCATAAGTTTTCTCTCCTTTGAGTCTCCTTGCTCCAGTTCTGCATCTGTGGAGATATTTTACGGTTTGTTTCGGTTGTCTAAATAATGTCCTGACTTTTCACTGAAGCTCGCTACGTTTTCTTCTTGTCTCTTCGAAACATGTTTCAGCAATATACTGTAAGTTTAGTTTGATTTAATTTATAAACACATTAAAACAGTACAATGCCTCAAGTGACTTACACCAACTGCAGATACAGACTAAATACCTAGTCAAAAGGCAAAATCACAGTGTTATAGCAATAAATTCGATGAATACAAAAGCGATTCAAAGAAGCACAAGTATGGGCGCATTTGAGGAGTGGAAGGTGGGGTTGGGGAAGGGGGAAAAGGGGAAGAGGGTATTGCAGAATGGAGAGAGAGTGGATAGGGAAAAGAGGGAAAGTGAGGGAGAGGAGAAGGGGCGAGGGGAAAGAGGGGAAAAGTAAAAGTGGGAATGCCACTATAGCAAAATTTTAATCCCTGGTGCGCCTCGGTGGTGTAGTCGTTAGCACCACTGACTACGAATCCACTGGCACCGAGTTCGATACCCGGTGACGGCAGTTATCCAAGGTTAACCAAGGTTAACCAAGGTTAATGAAGGATAAGATCTTAATCCGTTAATCCTTTTTCATTAAAATAAATTAAGAAAAATAAATACAAAATAAAATATAAATATATACAATGGCGCTCATAAGTAATGTTACAAAGAAATGGTTCAGTTATATTCGTCATTATCTTTTGTACCATGTATATTTTATTTAAGAAAAATCTACCGTTCGTTTGGAAAAAATGAATAAATAAAACGTTAGTTGAACTCCAACATACGTATAATGTAAAACATCAAAGAATTTGAGGGAAATAAAAAAGTTAAAATGCAAAAGTTTTCCTACATTTACTTACAAAATTAGGCTTGAAGAATTTATAATTTTTATCAGTAGTTGGCTGTTTATTGATTAGAGACCATTGGCAATTCTGAGTTCTAGAATTTTCTCTGTAAATCTTCATAAAAGACAAATGACTGTGCAAGCCATTAGTAAGCAATGGGCCGTCGTGGTACAGAGCTGTTTACAGTTCTTAAGAGACCTGTTATTGCTGCACACGACTCTGGAAAGAGCTATAGGAAGATAACAGAACTTCGAATTCCATTTACGACGCTTGCCGCATTTGTAAAGAACCGGAAAGGCTTTGGAACAATCAAAACTCCACCAAGGTGTGGACGACCTTGCAGGATCTCAGAACGTACAGACAGACGGATTGAAAGAATGGCTGCTGCGAATCCACGAGTGATTGCAGGTGATATCTGCCAAACATTAAGACTTTTTAAGAGCGATGTTCATCCCTCCACTGTGTGTCGTATTTGAGAAAGAATGGGCTGCATGGAAGAGTTGCACAAAGAAAACTTCTACTACGATAAACGCACAAAAAAGCTCGTTTAAAGTACTCCAAGGATCATCGAAATGATGATAAACATGGGAGGTGGTAGTTTGCTTCTTTGAAGATGCTTTGGTGCTCCTGGTCCAGGAAGGCTTGCTGTCATCAATGGAATCTTCAATTCGAAAAAATATCAGGAAATTTTAGAAAATATATTGCCTTCAGTTCGTGAGTTGTGAATACTCGCAAATGGATACAGCAAGAAAGAAAATGATCCAAAACATAAAATTATGATCACAGTGAATGGATTCAAGAAATGAATTTCAAGCTTCTCAAGTGCCCCAGCAAAGCCCAGATCTCAATTTAATCGAGAATTTATGGTTTGATTTGAAAATAACCTGTCCGCAAGAGAAAACCTTCGAATTTGAATGAATTGCAACAATTTCCTTTGGAAGAATGGGTTAAAATTTCTACTGAGAGATGTGGAAACCTTGTAGAAAAATACAAAAACGAATCATTAAAGTCATTCAAGCAAAAGGTGGACACACACAGTATTAAATAATTTTGTAAGTACAGTAAATATACTGACATTACTATCTCCACATGTTAATAATGTTTTACATTATATGATGGGGTTAAACTAAATTTTATTTGTTAAAAATTTTCAAACAAACGGTAGACTTTTCATAACTATCCACTGAATGGTACAAAAGATAAGACAAATACAACTGAAATATTTCTCTGTACGAATACTTATCAGCGCCATTATGTATATTAGGGTTTTTGCGAAAATGGCCGTTTTTTCAACTTTTCCTTAAAAACCAACTAGGTAGTGTGGAAAATGTGTCAAATGGGCTTAAATGAAGGCATGCAAAGTTTGAAACCATTTGGACAAGTCTTTTAGGTACCCCCAGGGCAAAGAATTTGTTTTTTGGAAAAAAATTAGGTGATTTCAATATTTTTTCATTTTTTAAAAACCCATCCTTTCTTTGCGGTAGCTTGTATTAGGTTCATTATAAGTCCAATCATCAAATAAAATTTACATAATGAACAATTTTAATTATCTTGCGGTGCCCCCCAGGCTCTCAAAGAACCATTATTTTCCATACAGCGCTTTGCTTATTCTGACTTATATAGTATATAAGGTCAGAATAACCCAGAACTCACCACGAGGAGGTGGCTGTATATCGAGTTCCACCCGTGCCCAGCCCAACCACCCAACCGAGCAAGGAACTTGTAATCAGTCATCAACATTGCTAATAAGATGTCAACGAGTTCTGCTATTATATCTTCTAACGAGTACTGGGACTTTGTGTGAAATTTAGGTATTAGTTTCCTTGAGGCAAGTCTGGCCCCTATGAATTCATCTCTAGATTTCACTCCACAAACAGATGATGCCTCAGTTACCAATTTAATTACTCTTTCCATTGCTTGTGTGTGGCAGGGATACTTCTTGATTTCAAGCTTGCCTCGTTCAGTTAATTGTTTTTCTATTTCACTGTCTGTTAGGCTCATTGTCAAAGGAGATTCAGTTACTTCAGTTCTTTGCCAATTGATCATCTCGGTGTAATCATTGCAGTCAAAATTCAGTTCGGGAATTTTAAAGTGACGAATTTCGCTTTTCTTTTCCTCCTGGCTTTCTCCGCCATCCAAGCTCTCGTACATATTCCCGTTCATCTTGCAGCATTGAGAGAAGGATGTTTTCAGGATGAGTGAAATATGCGTTTCTTTGAATAACTGGACGAATTATATTCAGTTTCTTTTTTCAGAGTTTTTGATAGTTGTATGGTTTTGCAAACATTCCTAGCGCCATAGACGACAGATGAATTTGATTTTATCTGAAACTACATCGGTGCGTACACTTTCATTATGAATTCAACAATGGCAATTAGATTCTCTGTTGGATCTTCTGTTGATATATATATAAACGGAGTATTCGATTTGCTGTTGTTAACCATCGAGAGGGGGACATCTTTCCTGGGTTACGGGGAGGCAAATCTTCAGGAACATTTTCTGTCGAAATAGCTTTATGAATATCATATAGATATTTTTGGTCAGAATTTAATACCTCTGAATCGACTGACCGTATCTCTGAATCAATTGGTAAGAATTCTTTCAAAGGGAGCTTGTGACAGTCTTGAAGTTGTTTGCCAATTACACCTGTAAAGCCGCTCGGACCCGTTGTTTTTCCATCCAGTTGTTGAATTAAATGACGCAATGGGAGCTCATTTGCATGTAGTTGGCAAACAAACCATTGTAAAGGTTTTCCAAGTTTTTCTTCAAGTAATGTGCAAACACCGCCCTTGGTGCCTGTGTTGACGGTTGTTCCATCGCATCCAACTACGGTAATATTTTCAGTCGATATTTTTTCTCGTCTAGGGACATCAAAATACCTGTAGCTATGTTCTGTGCTGATCCTGTTGTTGGTGAGAAATGGCCAAGAAATTTTGATTCAGGTTCGGCAATAACAGCAGTATGTTCTTCAAGAACATTTTTGAGGTAGAATTTGCAACCATTCTTTTCCGATATAATTGTTGTATCTTTGCGACCATCGAAATAGATACTTTCGATGGCGGTTTCACTTTCTGTTGCTGCCTCTTTTTGCACTATTTCTCTTTTGGGGAGGAATATAATTATCATCACATTCATCAGAGGACGTCTCAGTACTTGAGACCGACGTTTCTTCTGATAAATCAACTGCTTCTGATGTACCTTCTGCTAGGCTTCTCAGGCTGCGGGATTTTCTAATTGTCGTTTTTTGTAGCCTTCCTGTTGTTTCAATATCTGCTACTCCAATGAACATTTTTCGCTCTGTTCGTTGATCCATCAAGAAATCCCGTTCTAAAACAGGGACTTTGGAAGCCTTCGTACAAGAGCATCTTTCAAAACAGTTGCACTTGCATGCAGTAATGTCAAATAATTTCTTAGCTTCATTTTTTAATTTATTTATTTTCTCTTTATAACTTTCATTTTCCCGCCGCCCCTTGAATCCTTTTAATATCGTTCGATACTTCTTGTAGTGTACTTTTAACATATCCAAAATGATGCTTTGGAGTAAACTTGCGTTTTCTCTACAGGTAGTGTCACGTGAGTTTGGACTTTGTATGCAAAAATGAATATAAGAATTATTCATTATTCATTTTTACAAAAATGAATATAAGAATTATTCATTATTCATTTTTACAAAAATGAATATATGAATTATTTATTATTCACTTTTACATATATATATATGTATATGGTAACGATTAATTAATCGGTAAAGTAATTACTTCATTACAGGTCGAAATTAGCAAAAACAACGATTGCTCATGCAAACAAAATATATTTGTATGTATAAATATCAAAATGAAAGCGACGCTAAAACAAAGAATTGTTTTTCGTTATGAAACGAAGTCATAATTGTCCACAAACAAAGACTCATTTATGAACTCATTTCGTCTGAAGGCATTTGGCTATAGATGAAACATTTTCGTATATAAATGAAATAATTTGAAAAGTCTTAAATACAGAACCGTAAATCACAGAGATTAAGTGCCCATGTATGATAGCTTAGGATGTAAGATAATGAATTCCATTGTCTGTTTAATTTTATACAATTTCAAATAACAATTATGAAGGTGCTAGCTACACAAATTAAATTAGGGAAAGAAATAAAAAATTCAGTTGTGAAAGAACTTGTGGCTACAATTCCTTCCTGTTGGTTCCCGCGTCTAATGCGAAAACAAAGCGGAGAAGATGCTATAAAACTGAACATTCATTTATGTAAGGGAAACTGCATTCAGGTTGAAATTGTTACAATCGATAACTTGTTACAATTACATTTTCTTTTCTAAAAGGTCGTTAATATTTAAAAATATGGGAAAAAACCATAGGATGAATTAGTTAGGGGAAGGTTATAAAAAGGGAATTAAATCGTGCGTTGGCAGCGAATGCCGTGATCAAAAGAAGGGAGGAAGAAAGCTACCACCCGTCAGTGCTTCTTTGGGTGTGGCCTGAAAGAGTCTCAAGCAGATTCGTGTTAAAATTCCTAAAATGAAATAGGAATTGGTTCACCCAAAAATTAAACGAAATTAGATTAAATTTCCCCTTTGAAATTTAACTTAAATTCATACTTAAAAATATAGAGTGTGGCATAGCGTACCATTGTTCCTCTAATTGTGAGTAAATTACTCGTAAAGCGAACGGGTTTGGCTCAGATAAATTCAAGACGTAAAGTAGTCTTTCCTTAAAAATTTAACGGAAGAAAACGTAGAACTCCGTGTTACATTTTAGTAACTGAAGAGACTCAAGAAATAGTCTACCATGTCTTCCCGTACTGAGTTCTTTCGCTTGAGTATATATTTACTGTATACGGAATTCGGATAATCTCAAAAAGTGTTGCTCCAATTGCACGCTATTTGCAACCGCTAATCCGATCTAGGAAGGTCTACCTGGCAGATAAGTGGTTCTAATTGTAATTCAAATAGTACGCAATTCATTTATTCTAATCGTATTATATATGTTAGCTAATGCGGTAGAAGGCCAAACAGGCCTATGATTGTAACTTAAATTGTTATTGGTCCATTCATTTTAATGGTCTTGCGTACTACATTTACCGCTGTATTCAGTTAAATAACTACCAATTGTAAATTAAATTTCGGATCTTTTCGGTTTGACAGCCTGTAATATTTTTTAACATTACTTGTTTTTTATTGTCCAGTTTTAATCGAGGATTTCAAAAATAACATTCATGTTTTAGAGAAACAAATAGTGAGGCAGTTATACATTTTAGTTTAGAGAATATCATATACGCTTTAAGATTCCAAAATCCCTGAAAGTTTTAGGTCAACTGTACGCTCATGACGAATGGTTAGGTTAAGTCATGATATTTTCGTTTGTTTTGACAGTAAAATAACGAAAATATCATAACTTAACCTAACCAATCGTCAAGGGCGTACAGTTGACCTAACCGGGCATTCTGTTAACCTAAATGGGCATTTAGTTAACCTAACCAGTTGGCAGAGTCTAGAATTTCACGGTCCCATAGCCATGACTCGTTTTTTTCCGCCGCCGTCAAACCAAAAAGATCCCAATACGGTTTAAAAATATATATTTTAAATTTTTTAAATTGCATATAACTGCTTCAATATTTGTTTCTCTAAAACATGAATGTTACTTTTGAAATCCTCGATTAAAACTGGACAATAAAAAACACGTAATGTTAAAAAATATTACAGGCCGTCAAACCGAAAAGATCCTAAATTTCTAGCAATTCTATTTTAATTTGCTTATGCATTTTTATTTAATTGTATTGTATTAAATTTGAATTTAAAATTTTTAAAGTAAAGATAAATTATCTCAAGTGTCATTCCTCAACAAATTTTCATGAGTCAAATTTCATTTTTGCATTGTAATTTGTTCAGTGCTAAACTTTTTCACGAATATATTATTTTTGTAAAAGGGTTTTAAAATTATTTCCCTATACGGAAATAACAAGAAACCTAAACGGTATTATTTGGTTATGGGTGGGATAAATAAAATGAGCGTCAAAGTGGCGTAAATAAATTGGATGTGTGATCAAACACATCATATGAATTCCATCATATAACAATATATATATATATATATATATATATGTATACAGGGTGTATACTAGCGTGTAGCGTCATCGGGCAAAGTGTAACGGATCAAGAGGCACATTTCAGGTTTTGTACAATTGAACTCCCTAAATTCAAATATTAAAACAAAAATTTTTTGTGACAAGTGCAACACCTCCTTTTTCGCATGTGAAAATCGTGAAAATTGCTAGTTACCCATAACTTTTGGATACTTGCTTTCCTAGGGTTTGAGCTATCATTTGACCCCTTACAATGTACTGCTTTTCAGGAAAAATAGAAAAATTTATTTTTGGAATAAACATATACACTGTAGGTAGGTAGGTAGGTAGGTAGGTAGACTAGATAGTTTTATTTAGTAAATGATACATTAAAATCTTGTTTAGTTTTGAATGACGGCATAAAGTCACGGGATTTAAGTACTGCTCTAATGTAACCATCTCTTGAATCCTTTCCATACACTGCCCCAGACGCTTCAGTTACCATCCTAACACAGCGTTCTACACCTTGGGAGTGACATGGTATCCGGATAACAAGGGGCTCTTCAGTGATCTTATCGAGTTGTTCGACAGAGAACTGTTTCGTGAGTGGTGGTTCCATTGTGCACTCCTCCACTGGTGGAAGTAAATCTTTCAAATTCTGAGCACTTTGTTTGATCTTTGGTGGCCGAAATTCTCTGACTTGCTGTTGAGCAGGTTTGGGAGCTCGTCGAATGGTCTTGATTACATCGATGGCCAATTTCCGGTTTGCTTGATCTGCATCTGCAAGCATTGCCAGTAGAACATTTTCAGGGTGAGCCCAATATGCATTTCTTTGGATCACAGGCCATGTGACAGTCTTGCTAGCTGGTGGCAGTAATCGTAGCAGCTTGATTTGCTCCAGGAAATGTTTTGGGCCATCTGTGCACCTTGGATGGCACTTGATGCTAAACCACATGGGTCCATAGTGGCACACGACAAACTGTGTCAGTGAATACAGTTCATCACTTTGCTGCGCCATCGCTACATATAGCCGACAAATTCTGCTGGCAGTTGTTACCCATCTTGCATGGGAGATTGGTCCAGGCTTCTCTCGTAGAAGATCTTCATTAATGACACCAGTCCTTATCGTTTTCATCATTCGGTAGAGGTAGGCTTGGTCAAGACTCAATTAAGTAAGGTCAACATCCGGGAGAGTGTGGCCATCAGCAATACACTGAATTCCTCTAGAGGAAAGTGGCAAACTTTCACATGTGGCCAAAGCTTTGCCAATTGGTCCTTTCCATTGAGTTGCAGATTTTGTTGGGCCGATGAGTTCCTTGCACAAGTTGGCGCAGTGGGAGTTCATTTAAATGCAGACTACAGATGAACCAGTGCAAAGGGCGACCCAGGTGGCACTCTAGCAGGTGTATTGCTCCACTTCTGTGCCCTGTGTTTGTGGCTGTGGTGTCGGCTCCCACTGCAATTATCTTGTCTGCAATACCCATTTCTTCAATCGTATTTTGAAGTCCATCCGCAATGACAGTGCCAGTTCCTCGTTCCTTCAGATCCCTCCGTACCTTCTGCCGTGCTCTCCATACTTTGTGGTGGTCAATTACGTTTATCTGATCATCAGAACTAATGATGCCATTGTCAACCAATGTTGCAGTGCTGATAGCTGCAGCAGCCCTGTTCGATACACCATACCGGTCAGCTTCCAAAGCAACAGTGGGAATCGGTGTGATGTTCCTGTCCTCCTGGGCACTATCACCCATCCACTCATCACCAACACTTTCACCACTGGAGTCTGCTTCTGCTTGAGCTGATTCGACCACATCTGCAGAGGATGCTACCTCTTGCCGTTCCGTTTTTCTTCTATTCTCTTCTTCTTGTCTTTCTTGCATCCGATCCTCTCTTGACTCCCTTCTCTCCATCATCTGAGTCACATTCGTATCCACCTGACTGATCTGCATGATCCGCGTGGTTCTCTGGTCGATCAGAAAGGCATGCTCTCGTCGTAGAACTTTCATTTCTTTTTCACAGTGGCATGCAGACAGATCATCACATTGGCAGACAGCTATGTCAAACAATTGATTCAGGCTTTCCTCGAACTTCTTGGTTTTTGTGGCCTGCTTGCCTTGCTTCGATGCTTGTGAGCCTTTTTCCATCAATTGGAGCAGCTTGGTCTTCACATTCTTGATTGGCTGTGATGGAATGTTAGCACGATTCCAAAGGTCAATGAGTGTTTGGCATACCTCCGGAAGAATCTCCCTGTTGCTGGTGTACTTGTTCTCCTTCAACAAGAGGAAATGCCTTGCAACTTGTATACGGGTTGGAAGTTCAGACAGAGGAAGCTCTGATAGTGGAGAACTAAAGACAATGTTGCTGGCAGATCCCCGTGTTCTTTGCGTGCTCATGGTACCAGCAAAACTCAACAAGTATCACACAGGAATACTGAAACAAAAACACAAACGTATAAATAAAAAATATATATGATTATGAGTATGTATATATAAGGCTTGGTTTATTGGTAAACAATAAGTTTACCAATATATATATAAAAATATACTGCACACACATATGTATTATGTATATAAATATCCAAAGGTATATATATATACCCTAAGACATATAACAAACTTATAAACAATGTAAAACACAACAAAACAAAGAAATGTGTATAATGTATATATCACAAAACGCACCTTTCGTTAGTACCCTGGGGTTTTTGAACACCCCATCCACAGAAAAAACACTTGTTTCTCTCAAGCGAGCTAGCGTAGAACTAAGAAATTCCAGGGGATGACTCACTGAGAATAATTAGAGCGCTGTCAGAAGTACCATGTCAGTCAGTGTTGCCAACTGTAATTAACAAGAATTTTGTATTTTTTACATGCGAAAAAGGTGTTCTGCTTGTTGCAGAAAATTTTTGATTTCTTTTCTGAAATCAGCAAGGTTGATTGTACAAAACCTGAAATGTGCCTCCAGATCGCTCATGACGCTACACGCTAGTGTATACAAAGTCTTTTCCTGATTCTAAACTTTAATTACATAAAATCCAAAGAAGAGCGTAATGCTTTGTTTTGCATACAGTATGTTGCATAATACATCAAGTTTATTTTTTCTCATTAAATCTCAACATGTGTGCCGTTAGTTACACGTAGCACATCAAAGCGAAATCGAGTTCACACCATATGTTTGCTAGCATATCTCTCGTAATACTATTGAGGGGCTTCGAAATTCGTCGCACGAAAAGTGTCAATGTCAGCAATAGGAGTATGGTACGTATAATTCTTTACATATCCCCACAGGAAGAAGTCCAGTGGGGTGATTTCGAGGATCGTGGAGGCCATGACATCAGCCTGTCGCGCTCAAACCATCTTTTGGGAAAAGTGGTGTTCAAGAACTCACGCACTAAGAAATCCCAGTGTGGAGTAGCACCGTCTTCCTCTAAAATGATGGATGGCTGAAGGTCTTCCAACTGGGAGGTCAACAAAAAACTCGAGTATGTCCGGATACACATGTGCCGTAACATTCTTTTCAGCAAAGAAGAATGGACCTATCACCCTATCATGCATTAATCCACACCATACATTGAAAAGAAAAACTTGCTGTTATGCAACAACCTGCAAAACAAAGCATTACTGTTTTCGTTGGATTTCATGTAATTAATGTTTGTAATCGGGAATGGAATTTGCGTACAACCTATATATATATATATATATATATATATATACACTGTGTGTGTGTGTGTGTGTGTGTACACACACACATATATATATATATATATACAGGGTGGGGCAAAAGTCTGGCCCCATAGGAAGTTTATAATGGAAAAGAAAATTTCGGCCTACCTTAATGTTTTAATTCAGAAATTACAATAGGTGTTCAAATTGACGTCCACCTTCTTCTAAACACTTTGTAATCCGGTTGACGCAAGCCGTTTGCACATTCCTGAGGATGGTAATATTCGTTCTTATGGCTTCAAATTCTGCTGTTATGGTATCTTTTAGCGCCTGTATTGTTCTTGCCCTGTTAACGTACACAACTGATTTAAGGTGTCCCCATAAGAAGTAATCCAAAGGAGTCAGGTCCGGAGATCTGGGCGGCCATTCAATTGGCCCACGTCGACCAATCCATTTCCCTTGAAATGTTTCTTGCAAAAATTCGCGAACGGCCCTTGCGAAATGCGGCGGAGCCCCATCGTGCTGAAACCACATAGCTCTCCGATGCCGTAATGGTAGTTCATACAATCGAGGCGTAAGGAAATTTGCTAACAAATGAAGGTATGATTCACCAGTTACAGTGTCCTGGAAAAAGTATGGGCCAATTATCGTATCTCCCCACATAGCAGCCCATACCATAACTCTTGGGTTGTACTGCGAGCGTCCGTCCTCAATCCAATGTGGATTTTCTTTAGCCCAATATCGTGCATTACGTCTGTTGACTGAACCGTTTAGGTAAAAAATTGCTTCGTCACTGAACATGATACGCTTTTCCAACTGCCGATGTTGCATAAACCACTGACAATACTCCCTACGACGATCTAGGTCATCACCGTGTAGTTCCTGGACTAATTGGACTTTATACGGATGAAAATGATTGGTAGAGAGAATGCGACGAACCGAACGCTCAGATACACCTGTTTCCTGCGATAATTTCCTTATTGACTTACGTGGGCTCTCTTCCACACGGCTGCATACCCGTGCGGATGTTTCGGGATCAGTAGAACTTCTTCTTCGTCCACTACGTGTTCGATCACAGACGCTTCCCGTTTCCTTGAAACGAGCGAAGGTCTTGCTAACGGTTCTGTAGTGAATTGGTGGTCTGTCGCGATGCTTAACATTAAAAGTATCTGCGACTAAACGTGAGGTGGCACCGTCCTTTGCGTACAAGAGCACAAGCTCGATTCTGTCTGTTATCGTTAACTTATCTGCCATGGTATAACAATCTGAAAAAATAAAAATAATTATAGACAAAAATTTTAGTCTATGTGAACATAAACCTCCTATAGGGCCAGACTTTTGCCCCACCCTGTATATATGGGATTGAACTCAGAATGGTTCCCTGAGGTTTCTTATGATAAGCACAGACCGTACATGGAACAAGAAACTCTTCTGTGAAAATTAAATCCACTATAGTCCGAATAATTAATGTTAAATGACAAACACTATAGTTTTTCTCTTTTTCATGATGTTAGCCCAACGTGGGCAACCGGTCACTCGAAAAAAGTCCCCAAAAATATAGCTTCCCTCACCAGCAGCTATCTGCAAAGCAGATAGGATCCATCTTTGGGACAGGATCTAGGGTTTAAAGCATCCCAGCCCAACTGTATTCAGAACCTCAATATAAGCAAAAGACTTGTTTCATTCACGTCGGATTAAATATATCAAAGAAAAAGGGGTAACTATTGTATTTTTAGCTAAAACCTAAAACTTAAGCCTCAACTGGCAAAATTGAGCGTCCACTATTGAAGGCACGTAACATGTCCGTTTCATGATGGGCTTTAACTCAGAATGGTCCCCTGAGGTTTCTTATGATACGCACAGACCGTGCATGGAAAAAGGAACTCATTACTTATTCGGACTATAGTGGATTTAATTTTCCTAGAAAAGTTCCTTGTTCCATGCATAGTCTGTATATATATATACACACACATATATAATATATATATATATATATAAAGTATGACGTCATTCTATGAATTTTATCGGCCACCATTTTAAAAGATAAAAAAGTAAAAAAAAATTGAAAGGTTACGAGGTTTAGAGGCCACCTGATGTAATGCAGCACGCCGACGCAATGCTACTATGAATATTCAAAAATATATGCCATTGAATGAGATCTAATGCTTCTGTGTACCAATTACAACCGGACGTAGCTGCTTCCACAAGCCAACCTCGCTGGCCAGTTACCAACCAGGTGACACACACACACACACACACACACACACACTAGCGGTGATTAAGAAAATGAAAATGAAGAAATCTTTTCCCTTCATTTTATTAAGAGGTATACATAGACATAATTTAAAAATGAGAAACAGTTGCATACAATATTTATTAACATGTGAGGATATTTTTTTTATTAGTTTAGTAAACTCAGAAATAATGGTGGAAATACAATGTCAGTGGATGTATAATACATTCAATTCTTTTTTAAAAATAATACACCGTTTAATGTATGGATTATTATATACTCGATATACAAAGCCTTAAGGTCAGTTAGAATTATTTTTGTTCCGACTTCACAAATGGGCGTGACATTTTCATAATTCTTAATCTTTGAACATAGGGATTCAAAAGCCTGTTCGAGTACACGGTCGGTTATTACAATATTATCATGAGAAGTTAATAAATAATTTAGTTATATATTAACATAAGTTATTCATAACACGTTCGAAGTGGCAGTAGATATATTCTTAGACTCAGCTTAAATTCGACACATACTCTAAGCATTACGAATTCCTGTGACAATCTCGTCAGAATAACCATAAAGGACTTGAAGATCTTAATACGTGAACCTTACATGAATAAAGACCAATTTAGAAACTTCAAAAGACGTGTGAAAAGGACGAACGTCAAGTATTTACTGTATCTTCAGATTTTACAGAGTACACTTTACAAAAGTGTTGCACGCAATATCAGAGGCAACCATCGTGTTAAAAAGTTAAATTTGGGAGAGGTGTTTAAATACACACACACACACATACAGATAATTATTGTAAAAACTTATAAGTAAAACTTCAGCAGCTGAGGACGTGTACACCACTGCAATGTCTGCGAAAGAGTTACGAAATTGGTCACTGTTTTTCCTGATAGTAAGTTGTAGGTTGTAAGTTATATATGATGTCCATACAGAGATGTTAAAACACACACACACACACACACACACACACACATACACACAAACATCCATCCAAAGTCAAAAAGAAAATGATACGCACAGCCTAAAAATGTAAAATAATTTAAAGTACGCGAATTGAATAGTTTATAAAATAAATACTTACAAGTAAATAAATATTCAACATTGATAAAAAGCAAAGAAGGGAGTCACACTTTAAAATAATTTACAAAATAAGTATATAGTAAAATTTTTTAGAAAAGATAAAAATAAATTAAATCAAAATATACACATCGGCTAATCATTCCTCACGGAAACCAAAAGGAACAGTATCGTAGGTTCCAGGTAACTGGAAACGTTTCCTGTAGGTATTGCAAAACACCTTAGTCCCTCTAAGCAATTTCACTCTTAGTTTCTAAACTCTTAAGTTGTGTCCCCACAACCAGGTGAGAGAGGGCGTCATCGTCATCATTTCCTGGTTCTTCTAAACTTTTCATATCTTTAAGAGAGGTGAAGTTGACGATCTGCCAACTTCCTGGGTTTAAAGTGATGCCCTTCGCCTTAACGATTTACTCGAAATCATCTTCTATCCTCACATATACCCCGTACAGTTTTGGATCATTTGATACAAAGAGTCCGCTTAGCTCTGTCACCATACTTGTCCTTGATCTCGTTAGTGAGTTCAAGGAATAACTCGACTATAGGAGACATATATTCACCTTCTTTCGCCGTAAACACCACACTGTCCGTATCAGCGTATCGGCCTATCCGTTGACCCAGAGAATGCATTAGGCCAAAAGCTTGAGGCCGTTGTAAAGCTAGACAGGGATGTTTGTGACACGTGATGTGTCTGTAGCCAACTCGGTCCTTTGTAATGTATTATGCACGTATTACCTATGTGTACAATTTGAAGAACCTCTTTATCCTCAGCTTTGGCGTAATTCCATGTTTCGCCAAAACTTTGAGTTAAATGCACGTTCCATTCTCAGTGTTCTGTGCAAACTTACCTCAAAGGCTGTTTAAGCAATGCTTTGCACTAAAGCGCTTGCAGGGTCTCGCGCAATATGCTCCCACTCAAGGTGCATACTTTCACGATCACGGTAACGTTGAAAGTAGTCCGTTTTTCGTCCTCCATGGAAATCCCGACGTCTCAACTTTATCCTTCAGGAAGGTGTTGATAGAAGTAGTGAAGAGGTTATCGAACTTCTGGAACCTCCACACCTCATAAATATTCAATATTTTGTACCCATGTCTAACGGCTAGTTCCAAATTAGCAGGAGATTGTAGACGCCAATCGACCAGAGAAGTACTCCCGGGGGGGGGGGGGACGTTAGACAGAAGATAGGGAGTGCTGCAACTCCCGTTTCTCCTGTCACTGTTCTCGTCAGCTGATCTTTTCCCGTGTCTCATCTACCCTGTGAGCAGTCCAGCATGCTTTCAAACACACATTTCTCTCCCTATTCCTCACTACATATAAATGCACCTTACACACAACTTAATCTTTTCAAAATTAAAAAAAAAAAATGGCATCAACTTCAAAGGCCTCGGAGTCCCATAGGGAGGAGACCATAACGGTCCACACTTCTGGCTTCGCCGCTGCCGATACCGGAAACAAAGACCCGGGTGGAGTGGCTGGATCTGCTATCGCCCATTCGATTAACTTTTCATAAACTTCTGCAACATTCCTGGCCTTTTCTCAAATTTTCAATCTGTTGAACACCACCTCTCCTCCTCTAAACCTCATCTTCTTTTCCTCACTGAAATTCAAGTGTCTGGGATGATTGACAGCAACCCCTTTTTTCTACCCTCCTACTTTCTCATACTCAATTTCACTCCAAAGGTGGATTTTGAGAATATGTACGTAATGACATAACTTGTTCTCGTATTCCCAAACTCGAATCCTCCGAATTCTATACCCTCTGGCTACGGCTTAAATAGCAATCTCAAACTAAATACATGTGTTTATCTTTCCCCTAATTCTACTGACTATCCAAAATTCTTTGACTACCTCACTTCCAAATTGGAATACATTCTTTCTGGAATACATTCTTTTCCGCTCTCCCTTTGCTGAAATCTCCATTTTAGGAGATTTGAATGTTCACCACCACCTTTGGATTCCCTCCCATTTCACCAACATCCATGGTGAATTAGCTTTCAACTTTTTTATCCTAAATGACCTAGAGCAGATTGTATAGCACCCTACTCGTATCCCCGATCGCCTTAGAGATAGGTCCAACATTCTGTATTTATTTCTTATCTCTCATCGTTTTTCTTATTCTGTCAAATTTTTTCTCCGTTGGGCTCCTCTGACCACAATCTTATATCTGTTTCCTGTCCTATCGCTCCAATTTGGCGTTTGGATCCTCCCAAAAGGAGGCGCCTTTGACACTTTGCCCCCGCTGATTGGGAGGCCCTTAGGTAGTACTTCTGTGATTTCCCATGGAATGATTACTGCTTCAGTGGCCGGGGCCCTTCTGAGTGTACTGAGCGCCTCATACTCGTGTTCCTATAATATCCTGTGAGTGAACTGTGAACTTATAAACTGGCCACGAGTACGGGTCCAAGAGAAACTATCGGCGGGAGGTCTACTCTTGTAGTCACCTATGATACCACACTCAGGACGTGGGCAACCGTGCCAAAGACATCTGTGGAAGGTCTTTCAAGCCATCCACCACTCAAACGATAAGATAGCTGATAAGATATAAGATGTCTGATATAACTATAGTTTAAAAAGGAGATGAACTTGTGTGATGGAAGAAATTGAAATAAAATATTCGTTTTTTTCTAAGAACGAAATATTTTTAAACGGATGGGCTTTCACACTTGAGGAAATTGTAAGTAAATTTACTTATTTAAGTTCGAATATATATATATATATATATATATATATAATATATATATATATATATATTATATATATATATAAATATACATACTGTATATATATATATATATATATATATATATATATATATATATATATATATATATATATATAATATAGGTATATATATATAATTTTATCGGCCACCATTTTAAAAGATAAAATATTATATATAAATATATTATATATATATATATTATATATAATATATATATATATATATATATAATTTTATCGGCCACCATTTTAAAAGAAAAAAGGTAAAAAAAATTGAAAGGTTACAAGGTTTAGAGGCCACCTGATGTAATGCAGCACGCCGATGCAATGCTACTATATATATATATATATATACACAAACTCAGAATGGTTCCCTGAGAACATTATATGTTAAACACAGACCGTGCATGGAACAAGGAACTCTTCTGGGAAAATTAAATCCACTATAGTCCGAATAAGTAATGGTAAATGACAAATACCATAGTTTTTTTCCTTTTTCATGATTTTAGCCCGACGTGGGCAACGGTCTCTCGCAAAGAGATCCCATAAATATAGCTTCCCTCACCAGCTATCTGCAAAGCAGACAGGATCCAGCTTTGGGACGTGGATCTAGGGTTTAAAGCAAACCTAGATCCCTACACTCAGAACCTCTATATAAGTAAAAGACTCGTTGCATTCACGTCGTGTTGAATAAATCAAAGAAAAAGGGGGTAACTATTGTATTTTTAGCCAAAAAAAACCAAAACTTAAACCTCAACCGGGACATTGAGCGTCCACTTTTCAAGGCACGAAACACGTCCGTTTAGTATACACAAACTCAGAATGGTTCCCTGAGAACATTATATGTTAAACACAGACCGTGCATGGAACAAGGAACTCTTCTGGGAAAATTAAATCCACTATAGTCCGAATAAGTAATGGTAAATGACAAATACCATAGTTTTTTTCCTTTTTCATGATTTTAGCCCTACGGGGCAACGGGTCTCTCGCAAAGAGATCCCATAAATATAGCTTCCCTCACCAGCTATCTGCAAAGCAGACAGGATCCAGCTTTGGGACGTGGATCTAGGGTTTAAAGCAAACCTAGATCCCTACACTCAGAACCTCTATATAAGTAAAAGACTCGTTGCATTCACGTCGTGTTGAATAAATCAAAGAAAAAGGTTCTGAGTGTAGGGATCTAGGTTTGCTTTAAACCCTAGATCCACGTCCCAAGCTGGATCCTGTCTGCTTTGAAGATAGCTGGTGAGGGAAGCTATATTTATGGGATCTCTTTGCGAGAGACCCGTTGCCCACGTCGGGCTAAAATCATGAAAAGGAAAAAAACTATGGTATTTGTCATTTACCATTACTTATTCGGACTATAGTGGATTTAATTTTCCAGAAGAGTTCCTTGTTCCATGCACGGTCTGTGTTTAACATATAATGTTCTCAGGGAACCATTCTGAGTTTGTGTATACTAAACGGACGTGTTTCGTGCCTTGAAAAGTGGACGCTCAATGTCCCGGTTGAGGTTTAAGTTTTGGTTTTTTTGGCTAAAAATACAATAGTTACCCCCTTTTTCTTTGATTTATTCAACACGACGTGAATGCAACGAGTCTTTTACTTATATAGAGGTTCTGAGTGTAGGGATCTAGGTTTGCTTTAAACCCTAGATCCACGTCCCAAAGCTGGATCCTGTCTGCTTTGCAGATAGCTGGTGAGGGAAGCTATATTTATGGGATCTCTTTGCGAGAGACCCGTTGCCCACGTCGGGCTAAAATCATGAAAAAGGAAAAAAACTATGGTATTTGTCATTTACCATTACTTATTCGGACTATAGTGGATTTAATTTTCCCAGAAGAGTTCCTTGTTCCATGCACGGTCTGTGTTTAACATATATATATATATGTCTATATCTTGTTTCCGCTCATAACTGCCTATCATGTAAAAACAGCGCATAATTTTGTCACTCTTTCGTAGACATCGCTGTCGTGAACACGTTTGAACTGATGAAGTTATATTATTATTATTATTATTTTTAATTTTTATTTATTTATTTTTCATGTAAGATTAAAATAACGACCATTAAAGTTCAAAGTATGACGTCATATTTCCCATACTTTAAATTAGGTTAGGCTAACACCACTGAGGAACACCACGGTTAATAACTTTAGAAAAAGAACAGTAGCCATATACAGTACAACCGCAGCTATACATCGGCCAGATAGGAAATTAGAGTTGAAGGCACAGATAGAAGGATAGAAACCGAATAAGGGCAGTTTCGAAATTAAAGATTTATGCCAGACTCTATCAAAAGTTTTCGATATGTCTAGCGCAATAGCAAAAGTTTCACCGAAATCCCGAAAGGAGGATAAACAAGAATCAGAGATATATGCAAGAAGATCACCAGTTGAACGTCCCTTGCGGAACTTATACCGATCCTATTAAGGAGTGATTCAAAAAGTTTCGAAAGGCAAGAAATCAAAGCAATTGGACGATAGTTGGAGGGTTGAGAGCGGTCACCCTTCTTTGGGATAGGATGAACTTCCAGCAGGAAGCAAAAGTACCAGATGAAACAGAAAGACGAAAGAGTTTGCCTAGGCAGGGTGTCAGTATAGAAGCACAGTTCTTAAAAACAACAGGAAGGACACAATCAGGACAGTACACCTTCCTAGATTTGAGCCCAGATAGAGCAGAAAAAACTTCTTTGAAAGAGATTCTAATTTCAGACCTAATAAAGTCAGAGGGAGGAAGATATGGAGGAACAGCACCGTAATCGTCCAGGGTTGAGTTGTAAGCGAAAGTTTGAGCGAAGAGTTCATCTTTGTGAGAAGAGACGACAACTGAGCCTTCGGAATGGAAAAGAGGAGGGAAAGAAGAGGAAGTAAAGTTGTTGGAGAGGTTCGTAACTAGATGCCAGAAAGAGCGAGATGAATTAGAATTCGATAGATTTTCACATTTTTGTCTGACGAAGGAACTTTTGGCGACTCGAAGTGCAGATTTTGGACGATTCCGGGCAGAAATATAAGCTGAGTGAGATTCAGGAGTTGGATGGCTACGGCAACTTCTAAAAGCGGATAGCATTAGAACAAGTAAAGTTAAACCGAGGTTTTTTTCCATTAGTAATACGAATTGAACACGGAATGTACGCTTCCATGCCCGAAAGAATCACCTCCCTGATGCGCCTAGCACACTCGGAAGGGCCCCAGCCACTGAAGCAGTAATCATTCACTGGGAAATCACAGAAATACTGCATAAGGGCTCCACAATTAGCGGCGCCAAACTGCCAAAGCGCCTCCTTTTGGGAAGATCCGAAGGCCGAATTGGAGCGATAGGACTGGAAACAGATATAAGATTGTGTTCGAAGGAGCCCAACGAAGAAAAAAGTTTGACAGAGTAAGAAGAAGGATAAGAGGTGAGAAATAAATCCAGAATGTTGGGCCTATCTCCAAGGCGATCGGGGATACGAGTAGGGTGCTGTACAATCTGCTCTAGGTCATTTAGGATGGAAAAGTTGAAAGCTAGTTCACCAGGGATGTTTGTGAAAAGAGAAGAAAGCCAAAGGTAGTGATGAACATTGAAATCTCGTAAATTGGAGATTTCAGCAAAGGGAGAGTGGGAGAGAATGTATTCTACTTTGGAAGTGAGGTAACCAAAAAATTTTAGATAGTCAGTGGAATTAGGAGAAAGGTAAACATCGCAGATATATTTAGTTTGAGATTGGCATGCAAGTTGTAGCTGGAGGGTATAGAATTCGGAGGATTCGAGTTCGGGAATACGAGAACAAATTAGGTCATTGCGTTCGTATACGCAAAATTCACCTTTGGAGTGAAATTGAGTATAGAAAATTAAGAGAGTACTGAAAAGCGGTTACTGTCAGTTGTCCTAGACACCTGAGTTCAGTGAGGAAAAAAAGTTGAGGTTCAGAGGAGGAGAGGAGGTGGTGTTCAACAGATTAAAAATTTGTGAAAAAGCCACGAATGTTGCAGAAATTAATGAAAAGTGAATCAGGCAGAGGCCCATAACATCTCGAATGGGCGGTAGCAGATCCAGCCACGCCCACTGGGTCTGTGTTCCTGGTATCAGCAGCGGGGAAGGCAGAAGTGTGGACATTTATTGTCCCCTCCGTATGGGACTCCCGAGGCTCTTGAAGTTGCTGCCATTTTTTTTTTAGTTTTGAAAAGATTATGTGGTGTATAAGATGCATTTATATGTAGTGAGGAATACGGAGAGAAGTGTGTTTGAGAGCATGTTGGATTGCTCACAGGATAGATGAGACACGGAAAAAGATCAGCTAAGGAGGACAATAACAGGAAAAACGGGAGTTGCAGTACTCCCTATCTTCTGTCTAACGTCCCTCTCCCCCGGAGTACTTCCCTGGTTCCCTGGTTCCTCCTCCTATTTGTACACTTTCGCATGAAATCTTATTGAATAAATTTCACATATACGGAATAATAGGAAATATCACTGAGTGGTTAAAATTATATTTGTCAAATCGTCTTCAGTATATCAAACTAAAAGATGATCTATTCTTGGCCCATTACTGTTTACAATTCACGTCAACGATTTTCATCTCTCAAACGTATTAAAATTGCGTATAGTATGTAGTTGATACCACCCTTACATCTTCCCATCATAACGCAGACTTTCGAATTAATGAAACAAACAAGCAACTTTTACTGAACCTTACAAATCATCTACTGTAATACTGTATGACTATTACTGTACGCAAAACATATTAATAGAAACTGTCAAATAAAAATTGGAAATAGTACTCTTGCAAGGGCGAATGAAGTTAAAGTACTTGGCATTAATTTAGACGAAAAACTAAATTTAAAAAGTCATGTACAACATATCAAATCCAAAATATCAAAATTTCTCTCCATATTATTTAAACTAAAAAAAGACCCTTCGTCAAAACGCACTCTTTACCCTATATTATTCCTTCATCCAGCCACATTTATTATATTGCATTACAACATGGGATGTCCCAAAGTGATACATAAAACATCCTTTGGAAGTAATTCGAACTCTTTCGAATAATGAAAACAAAGTCACACTTCCCTAATGTTTAAAGAGCTAAGTATTATAAAACTCTATGACTTATACAAATTCAATGTTGTTGTCTATACGTTCAAAGTTACAAATAAAATTCAACTTACACCACCTAATCAAACAGCAATCACCCTCATCAAATGATCCATCATTATAACACCAGACTGCCCACTGATTTTATAAGCAAACCAACTTGTACAATGGAAAATGCAGGAAATGCACTCGGTTTCAAAGAAGCAGGTGTATGGAATGCAATTCGATGCATATCAGGCAGGCTTTACCACTAAATGTATTTTGCAAATCACTAAAGAAATACTTTATTAGCTCCTCATTTATAAGTTCGCAGTAGCATGGGCGCAAAAGGAGAGAGTGCAATACAATTTCAAATGTTGATCAATGTTGCAAGATGTTCTGCAACAAGGGGGAATATTGCAAGAGCTTATGCAACAAGGGGAATATTGCAAGATGTTATGCAACAAATGGGAATATTGCAAGAGGTTATGCAACAAGGGGGAATATTGCAAGAGGTTATGCAACAAGGGGTTATGCAACTATGGGGGAGGGGTTATCCCCAAGTTGCAATGAACTCCACCAGCAAGCTGGGGGAAACCTCTTTGGGGGAGAAGGTGGGACGGCCTCACCCCCGCCCCCCAAAGCGGTATACCTAACCTAAGAGAGAAAGGAGAAGGAGCGAGAAGGAGAGATGTTCGTTTAGCAGAAGCCAAGCGCATATTAAGAATTCATCCCAGCGCTTGCTGTCTTATAAGCCCCTAATTAGCCAGTTGGCGTAGAAGCCAGTGCCTACACACATTATCAGCCAGTTGACACAGTGTATACAACGTTTGGACAAATGCACGTACACTCCCGCCTATACGCCTATAAAATATTACACACATACACAACTATACGCGCGATTATATGCGGCGGGTTCGAGACCCGGTGACGGTGCATCCTTCCACGGTTGGTAGATAAATGGGAACCCTGGGTATCCTAGTGGTTGCTGGTTAAGCTGTAGGTCTAAGGTGGAGTGTAAAGCTTGACCTTCATCAGAATGAGCAATTCGGACGGAAGCTATCAAGAGCAAAGGAATGACTGTATATGTACAGTTCCAGGAAAAAAGTTCATGTAAACAATTCTGAGAAAATTAGTACAAGAAGCGTACACAAAATTTATAATTCGCAATTACGTCAAAATGCATTAATTAACTCTCTCTCGGGATAACTTGAAGTGAATATTAAGGCTTTTTTCACCTGTAACTTATACAAATTAAAATTAAAACAGGACAAATGATACCCATAGCATTAAAATGAAGGTGAAAATGTGCAGCAAAAATGAATAAGTAGAAAGGAAATATGAAGAAGATAAAGGAGGGAAATGAAGAGAAGAAGAAAGGCAAAAGCGATATAAACAAAATCCTACCTAAACAAATCCTTCTTAAACGATGTAAATGGCTGAACAATAGAAGGACATAAATATTTATGTAAAAAAAATATACACACACACACACACACGCACACACAATTATATTAAGTAATTAAATATATTGAAAATAAAAAATAATTATATACAACACGATGGGGTATATTCATCAACATATTAGTATAGGATATATATTTATATATATATATATATATATATATATATATATATATATATATTATACAATTACATTAACCAACGTTCTGAAAATTACCGAATGGAAAGTTCTCGTCATGCGTGAATTAATTAGCTGATGTTAATATATATTTATATATATTTATATATATATATACGCCTGTTAAAGCTTTATTCATTGAAAAAATGAAATTTGAAACGCTGTTCTACCACCGGAGTTTGTTGGCGACATTTTGGCGGAAGCGATAGATAATATCGATTTTAAAATTCCAATAAATAAACTTCTTTTCGCAGGAGTTTTATTTCGAGATCATACACTCTGGGGGTTAATGAACCGCATGCACCACCCATCTGTTATTTTTTTTTAATTATTTCACGTGATTTTATCGTACGCGAACTCTGGACGCCATAAACTTTATGCCTACGATCCTTCACGGATAGTTGACTTTTTAAAATTAATTTCCAATTTATAGCGATTTATTTTTCAGAGGAAACAATAAATTTTCTCAATCTATTTTAGATTGGGTACCATAAACCTATTTATTATATGTTCAAATCTCCCTTCCCCACCCTTCTCATCGGCGCCCCAGAATGCAAGATTTATTTCCAAACAAAGCGTTTCTCTCTACGAATGGGTATATCTGACACGCCCCAGATTTCACGGGACAGCCAATCACAAACCAGTGGGTGGATCCCCATGACCTCTGGTTGGTTGACGGCATCACTCACACGTTGCGGCCCACCCAAATTTCACCAATAACCAAAAGGAAACTAGCGATTCGGGTATTATGGGATGTTCACAATTACGACCCCGTCTATAAACGGGGGCATTTTCATCACAGGCTTCCAATTCAGTTGTTTTTATCGAACAGTGCGTTTGAAATACTTCGCCACGAGCCAATCGCAGCAGCCCTACATCGTTCCGAAATTGTTTGAGGATAAAGAATTCTACACCGAGGCAAAGCGTGCAATTTTCAACGCTGTAGACCGGAATGAACTACTTTCAACGCAGACTGTTGCAGAAATTTCTGACGGCGAGAACGAATTTACCGCTAATGACGTCACAGAGATGTAAGTAATTACGTAATAATTTGTGATTACATAAACGTTTCATTCATTGTAAGTATTATAATTTTTAAAATTCGTAATAAGACGAAGTGAAAGGATATCTGCTTGTGATTACAATTTGCTGCGCGTTTTCTCTTATTACAACTCCCTCCATACCTATATATATATATATATATATATATATATATCGGTCGTAATATAACCTAACCTAGTGTAGCGTAACCGGTACATAATATAGCATAACCTAACCTAGCCTATCCTAACCTAACCTAGCATAGCCTGACCGCGTGTAATACAACCTAGCATAGCCTAACCGGGTCATAATATAACCTAACCTGGCCTAACCTAGCCTAAACTAGCACAGTCTGACCGGGCGTAATATAACCTAACCTAGCATAGCCTAAGCGGATCATAATATAACCCAATTTAGCATGGCCTAACCAGATATAATATAACATAACCTAACCTAGCCTAACCTAGCCTAACTTAGCATAGCCTGACCGGGCGTAATATAACCTAACCTAGCATGGCCTAACCAGATATAATATAACCTAACCTAGCCTAACCTAACCTAACCATGGTGGACTCTTTCTCGTTTATATTTTATTTAGTATTCTAATTTTTTCCTTTTATTCTGAGTTTTTCTACAACGAAAAAATTAATCCCAGGACTCTTTCTCGTTTATAATAATATAACCTAACCTAGCATAGCCTAACCGGTTCATAATATAACCTAACCTAGCATAACCTAACCTAACCTAACCTGAACTAAATTAATAATCCAAAACTTGTATCCGTACTCGATAGAGGTGTGAGTTATATATATATATATATATGATGGTATGTGTTAACAATCGGTATCGTTACGGTACTTTCCTAACCTAACCTAACCTAGCATAGCCTGGCCGGGCGGAATATAACCTAACCTAGCACAGCCTAACCAGGACATAGCCTAACCTAACCTAGCATAGCCTGACCGGGAGTAATATAACCTAACTTAGCATAGCCTAACCGAGTAATAATATAACCTAACTT
Organism: Bathynomus jamesi; assembly: GCA_023014485.1. Lineage (NCBI taxonomy): Eukaryota > Metazoa > Arthropoda > Malacostraca > Isopoda > Cirolanidae > Bathynomus > Bathynomus jamesi. Next base: position 319,439 of record JAJOZX010002202.1, read on the forward strand.
AGCATAGCCTAACCTGGTCATAATATAACCTAACCTAGTAGAGCCTAACCAGTTATAACCTAACATAGCATTGTCTAACCGGGTCATAATATAACCTAACCTAGAACAGTCTAACCGGGTTATAATATAACCTAACCTTGCATACCCTATCCAGATATAATATAACCTAACCTAGCGTAGCCTAACGTAGCCTAACCTAACCTGAACTAAATTAAAAATCCGAAACTTGTATCCGTACTCGATAGAGGTGTGATATTCCGGTTATAATATAACCTGACTTAACCTAGCCCAGAAGGTCAAACTTTTCACCCCAACCTAGACCTACGGTTTAATGGGGAATCCAACACCCCAGCGTTTTGCCATTCATCTCTTAATATAACCTAACCTAGCGTAGCCTAACAGGGTATAATTAAACTTTCATTTAATTTAACTTTAAATGATTCTATATGAACTAATCACGTTAATTTCTCCTTAAAGGACCGATGCGGAACTTGATCGTTTTAGAGGAATACATGATTTGAAAGCTTTACAGCGCAGCCAGACCAGTGGGCTGAATACCGAGGTCAAGGTATTGGCTCACATCCAGTCCAACGAGTGTTAGGTCATCGAGAAACTAATGAAATTTTTAGGGGTAAAGAACAAAACACATTGTATTTTCATTTAATTTATTAAATGGTAGAAAGCATGTACAAAGCGGCTTACAGAACTGTCGTCCATTAAATAAGCCTTAATGGAGACATTTTACAGTTACAAATGTATATACAACTTTACACAATATAGTTACAAATATATATATACATCTTTACACCATATAATTACAAATATATATATATGTAGGGTGTCCCAAAAAAAACTATATACAGTACTCTTTAAAGCATCATATATTTCTTAATTTAAAAAAAAAAACAATATATTTTTATAGCAATTGCCAATGAAAGGTAAATTAGTAATCTAAGTGATCAAAATGTTATAGCGAGTTGTTTGCATATAAAATTTAATTAACTACGCCAAGTGCTCAAAATGTTCTCGGGCGGCATGAATGCACTTTTGAATGCGTCGACTAAGCCTGGCCTTGTTTTATCAAAGGCCTTGTAATGGCGAAGCCTATGGACCGAACGTAGTCTAGTCACTCACTAGCTTGCTTCGGACTTAGCCTACGCACTCATTCCACGATACAAACTCTACAGCATTCAACTTTATTCAGTTCAGCAAAAGAACCCATGTTGCGTAAACGTTTGACACTGGAGCAACGAAAAAGTGTTCTCGACATGCTGCGGACAGAAATTATACCTGCAGTTCGGAAGTTGTTTGGAAACGACGACTTTTACTTTCAACAAGATGGAGCCCCCGCCTCATTATCATTGTGATGTCAGAAGGTACCTCGATGAAACGTTGCCTAACCCTTGGATAGGACGAAGAGGAAGCGTTGAGTATCCTCCACGTTCAAAGGACTTGACTCCACTTGATTTTTACTTGTGGGACTACCTGAAGGATGCAGTTTATGGTACAAGACCTGTAACACTCGAATCAGTTAGTCGACGCATTCAAAAGTGCATTCATGCCGCCGGAGAACATTTTGAGCACTTGGCGTAGTTAATTAAATTTTGTATGCAAACAACTCGCTATAACATTTTGATCACTTAGATTACTAATTTACCTTTCATTGGCAATTGCTATAACAATATATTGTTTTTTTTTTTTTAAATTATAAAATATATGATGCTATAAAGAGTATATAGTTTTTTTTGGGACACCCTATATGTAAAAATGAACAATGAATAATCAATATTCATTTTTACATAAGAACCAAAATCACTTAACGCGAGTTTGAATAAAATTTTATTTGTGGCTTTCTATTTTTGCTTCAGTGTCACATCCATGTTCTTTCTTGACCGCTATCCTTTATTAATTTTATTACTTATTTATTCATCTACCTATTGTCTACTTATGCCCTATCAACCTATCAGTTCATATTTACTCGTGTCTATATTACGCACACAACCTATTGTGTTACGTACCAATATGTGTGCAAAACTTTAAGCATTCGTACCTGTTCGTTCAAAGTCGTGCATATACGTTCGCATATATTATTTTTTTATTTTTTTTTTTTATTTTAATTGTTTCGCCTCTCGCAAGATATTCATAAATGCTTATGCAAGTGGTCAAATTCCGCTAACTCCAGCATAATCGAACGCTTCTAAGATAAAAACCTCCGCTCGCTCTGATTCGAATTTATAGAACATTATTATGTGTGTTATGTTTTATATATATATATATATATATATATATATATATATATATATATATATATATATATTTATACCGTATGTGCCCATGTACTTTATGTTATATTCCTAACATCTTAATTGTCTATAAATATGAAACACTGTAAAAACAAAAACAAAGCTATAGTTAACCGTTTAATTGTAATTAACTGTAATACTTTAATATAATGTAATTGATGTACCGTACTTTAATGAAACTGTAATTAATGATAATAATTTATATTGTAATTAATGTACTTTCATTAACGATAATAATTTAATGTAATGTAATTAATGTACTTTAATGAAACTGTAATTGACGATAATTAGTGAATGTAAATTAATCCGTAATTGTGATCATAGTTGTTGTGGACCAAAAGTACAGTGTACTCAGTAATGTACTTAGATTGTACTCAATGTAATTATGTCGCCCTTTAGAAATGCATACTCGGCGAAAATACGATTATTTTTTATTTTTTTTATTTGGAATCTTTCAAAAATCTGATCATGTGTTTAAAGGGGTAACTTAACCTTCAAACTGCACTCCCCAAAAATTTTGATTATATATAAATCATGTAATTGTAAAATAACGATCATCTAGAATTACGTGATCTTTAAAGGGAATTAGTGCAAGATTCTTCTTCAACTTCGATTACGACTTCACTCCCTTGTAGCAGCCTCTCAGCAGGAGGGGGCAGAGGCCCCTTGCCTCCATAATTTTTAGATTCCGGCCTGAGCCATGGTCTAAAGAGGTCGAACCTCTACCCCTGTAAATTCAGAGCACTACTGTACATTTTTAGAAGTAAATTACAGTAAAAGAAAGTTTTTTATCTTTCCTTCGAGCCGTGATCTCGAACGAAAACTCAGTCAATAGAGAAAAATAATTTCCCGATACGTTATAAGAAGCATCAGAGAATCTTCAGAGAATTTAGTAAGATTTCACGGAATCCTCCGAACCCACCCAGTGGCATAGAAAAAGAAGAATTAACAGTCTGTCGACCCTATAGCGAGAGAAAAAAATTAGAATGTTATAGAAGAAAACTATCGCGAGAAACATCCGTTGCTGCTTCGTAACCAGAACCCCCGTCGACTTCGAACCACCCAAGGCCATAGACAGAGGGGTTAACATATACACCTTTACACAATACAACGAGTGCGAACACATGGGAACCTTTTTACTATTTTCCTGCATACCTTTTCTTCATTCATTTCAGTGTCGCACAAATCGAATAATTTTAAAAATTTATAAACCCCTTCCCACGTGACATGTGCCGGAGAAATGAAAGGCAATACATGCCACAAGAATTACTAAAATATCCTTGGAAACGGTAACGATTCCAGACAATTTCAGGGACATGTATCTGTTCGATAAATTGTACAACCACAGGGTCACTCCAGGGCTGAGTGTCGAGTGAATCAAAATAGTACATTCTTTCCCTTTTTTGTAAAATAGATTGCAAACCAATGAATTCCAACATTACCAACAATGTCGGTGTTCACGATAATCCCATACCAATCTCTCGTAGTTAGCAATTTCAATACTTCATTCTTCGCAAACACGCCGATAAATTTCAAGCGTGTGATTCGGTCACTTTTCATTACTCTCTGGAGTTTATTCGCGTCCATTTTGAAAGTTTGTGACCACGTTCCAGAAACAGTCAACTTCTATTTGAGCTTCTGATTCGAGGTACACGAGTACGCTAATAGGCGCGTCTATAGGGTTGGCAAATTCCAACCTGACAGAGATGTTCACACTTTATTGTGGACTTAAGTGTGTATTTACACCAGCAGATAAGTCAGGGGTAATATCAAATGAGTAAAAGTTAAATTCTTCAAAAATTCTTTCTGGCAAACCCAAGCTCGTCACAGGCACCAGCATTATGAGCCAGATTACTATAAGCTCTCGCACAGAGCGGGAACACCGCTTCTGATGGGTAGTCCGCAACCATAGGTCCCCACAATGCAGCGTCATTTACGTATAGAGTTATATTTTTAAGGCCGAAATTCTCGAATTTAAAGTTCTTTTTATATTTTCCTTTCGTCGAGGCGTGATCCTGCATTCCAATTAATATCCTTTTAGGTAGAACTCCAAGGGCCACGTTTCTAGCTGCTTCGAGGCCAACCCGGCGGGCACCGTGTATAGTTTGATCTGCACTCTGTTAATTGGGTATTTTACTGTTGCATGTATTAAATTTTTTTCAATTTCTACATATTTCAGGGAACTTAACTTCACTCGCCGTACACGTAAATATGTTTCCAGGATGTGAATCACAACGGGTTTTGCGACCTCTTCTTGATCAGGTCCCAGATTTATGCAGATCTCAGGACTCGTGCGGTTGAGCTTTAGTTTCATGTCGACGCTGTTCATAAGCAGTTTCTCCAGGAACGTGAAGTCTGTATGAATACGTCCAAAACACTGGTATATTTTTTTTTAGAATTTTTAAATTTATCGTTTATACCACTTTCATCTTTAGTCTGATAATAGCCCTCGGCGGTTAAAAAGGTGTCCTTCGCTTCTTTTGAAAAGTTGAGGACATTTTTCAGATAGGCTCGTCGGTGAGAATAACCCGTTCCTGCCAAGATGTTAACATGATTTAAATACACCTCACACTGGCTGAATATGGAGTGTAGAAAGTTGGTTTCAGGGTATGCAGAGTTTAAACAAAGCTGGGCACTTGCGGTTTTTTTTGCGGTACTGCGGTACTGCGGTACTACCGCACTACCAAACCGGTACCGCATAACGCAGTACCGCAAAAAATGCGGTAGCGGTACTGCTGTACTTTCAGCGATCCTTTGCGGTACTGCGTTATGCGGTACCGGTTTGGTAGTGCGGTAGTACCGCAGTACCGCAGTACCGCAAAAAAAACGCAAGTGCCCAGCTTTGCCTGAGAGTAACTATCAACGCAATCCATTTCATCTAAATGGGCTATACGTACTTTAGCGTACATGTGCATGCAGCTCGGGTCAAAAAAGTATGGGCCTGAGCTCGGTATCACGAATTCCGTAGGGGCACTCGGCGTACTAATTGTGTTTAATTGGTTAATTGTAATAAAGTTGCTCTGCTCAATAGAAACCTGAGTAGGGGGCATATCAAAGAGGGACAGTTCCGATTTACAGCATTGTGAACTACACGGATGGATGAAACGCGCCATGACGAGTCAGAAATAGTACCACCTTTCTCGACAACTAGTAATCAGCCTATGATTCGTGAGAGTAGTGTCCTCAGCTTATATCAGTTAAAAAATGAACAGCGAAAGGCTTCATATGCTTACAACACTTCTTTTTTTATGTCCTTTTACGTTTAGCGCCACGTGTTGTTAACCCCTTCTTCCTGACAACCCTCTTCTTGCCGCCGCCACGCATTTTTCTCTTTGCATCTTTGATGATTTCGTCCCGTGTACGTTTTAAATGTTTTTTAGAGCTTATTTAGGCTTAGTTTCACCTATTACATCTTCTACTGCATTAAAACCTGATTGTAACGCCTTCCTCTCGAGGTATCTAGCCCCCTCTTCAACTGTGGGACAGCGGTGCGTGGATCCAAGCTCACTTCCACGCTGATATCTCACCCCTCAATACACTGTGAAAGGCCTTCGGGTCATTATAACTGAAAGCGACAAAAATGTAGCTTCACTGTTAAGCTCCCATCACCGAATGGGAAAATTTTTCCCTCAATCGTTCTTATATAAATCGAGATATTGGTTAATAGCTTAGTAGCATATGTAATGCCCAAGCTTTTCCCTCTATGGTTGGGGATGTGTGCAATGCGCAGCAGGCGCGCCTGTGTGTCCCCAACAAATTGATGTTCTACGATATCGCTGTAAATATAGCACATGTCTGGGGATGGGCAGCTTTCACCTAATTTCTCCATCTTCAACTAATACATTAATCTGGACACGTCATTTTGTGCCTCGTGAAAGGTATCTCTTTGGGGAGCTGCACTATATCGGCCCTCTGCCACAATTGTGAACAGCTCTTTATCTTTAATATTTCTACTAAGCGTTCATTTTAACTTCAACGGGCGTGCAGGCGTGTCTATATTTACGACTTCAAAAAGTAAATCGTTTGTAACGTGCTACTTTTCAAGACTCTTGTTTAACCCCGTCACAATGTCCATGGCTGTCATAATAACCGAATCCTAGTGTTACATTTGTACTATAGTACGGTACCTCACTGAACAGGACTAATCGCATAGTATTGTCTAAGATTATGCCTAATTTTTTACACTCATCGACTCTTCTAAGGACCAGAAATATGATCTGATCATTTTCAAGAGTTAAAAATTTGGTGGCTAACTGGACTTAACATAAACCCACCTCATACAAATCACGCTCCAGTTCAATGGGTCCGCGGAGTTCTGTCATAAAGTTGGCCAGGGTGTTATTAGGATGTACAGCCATTTTACCAAGTACATTTTTCTCTTTCCTGAACCTTTGCTGCCTAAATTTGTTTTAATTTTAAACACACTTTTTCCTAAATTAAATGTCACTTTTTGCACCTCCTCGCGGTAAAAGCCTCCTGCGATTTCTTCCCCATTCAAATCTTCAACGTAATACTTCATTACCTCGCCTTTAGGTCTCATAGCACTAACTTTAAAAATCTCACGTGTCCATCCTTGCTGAAATCCCTTCGCGAATTTATTTCCCGAACGTGATAGCCTTACATAATCATTGATTTTGAAATGTGTAGAGTGTGGTGGCGGTGCAACATCTCTTCTCATCTCTGGGCGCGTACCTCTTTCTGAAACGTCGTTAGGCGTTGTGCCATCCGTACAGTGGTGTGAACTGTTGTATGACGTCGCCAATGACCCCAGAATGTTTATATACCGTATATCTGTATATGTTTTTATGTGTAAAATAGCGATGCATGAGTTCCTTTATGGTACGTTGAACTCTTTCAGCTAAAGAGGCCTTATGTATGGAACTGCTAGTGTAGTAACTGATATTAAACTCTGTCAGCATGTTCTAAAAAGCGCGGCCTATAAATTCCTTCCCCATATCCGTACAAAAATAGCCAGGAACACTCTTCTTTTAACATCAACGTTTTGGTAGCTTTAGCAACTGTTTCAGGCGATTTATTTTTCAGAGGAATTAGCCACAGATATCTAGAGAATACATCTATTATGAATAGGATGTAGCGGTATCCGTCATTATACACTGAATATCTTTGCATGTCTGTTAAATCCGCTTGCCAAATAGAGTCAATCGAATCCGCTGTTGTCTTGGCCGTTTTAAACCTTTTTCTCACCGGCTTATGAAGTGTATAAGCATCCTGCTCCCGCAAAAACCTCTCAACATCTTTTTTCCCTACTCCGTAAACACCTCTGTACAGTCTATTAACGCCTCCATAGGAGGCGGGGTTAGAAATGTCATAATAGCGTTTACTTAATATGTTAGCCATTTGGTATTTTAGATAAAGTTGGCCGTTTTTCTCTTCTTTCTCCTCTTCCGAGACGCTACTGCTGGGGGCGATGGCGTACTCAGTTGTGACACATGCGAAACTTGATCTAAGTCTTTTAACCTATTCAGATTACCTATCAATGTTTTGCAGACATTTATTTGTTATAGTCTTGCTTGAATATACTTCCATCCTGTTGGTGAGGGCCTGTCCGACTTTCTCACCAGATCATAGACAATGTCAACGATATTGAATCCCTGTACCCTTGTTCCTTCAACAATGACCTCGCCTGTATCGGTCCACTCTATGATGGGGACCTCACATAGATTATAAAGACTTAAGCCTTTATTCCGCAATGTATGTGAGAGACTACTTTTTAATACATGCTCGATGTGTTGCGTTCCGTTATTCTTTGGTTGGTCATCTCGAACGTCGGACCTGGGTCCTATGTCTCCATGCTCAGCATAGCTCGCGCTGTGCCTAATAACGACGGGGAGCTCTGTAGGATTGTTATTATCTTTGTACTCATGAAGAAATTTCTGCAGAGCCTCTTTGTACAAGATCCTTTTCTCATCAGGTGACTTTTCACTGTTTAATAGGGCTAACAGTTCGCTTTCCATTCTTTTAAACTTACTTTTACTCGGTTCTAGTGCCGTGTCTGGAATCTTTGAACTTTGCAATGAAGCATACACCTCGTGCGGAATCACTACCACTTTCTTCAGTATATTAATCTAGTCAGTAAAGGACCCAAAACTGAAAATAAGATGGGTAGGAATGATCCCTCTCTTTGTAAAATAATTCACTTTTTCTTCCCCACAGTTTGACTTTTACATGTGAGCGCACGTATTATGTTCTTGTAACGACGTAAGCAAGCCTTCTGAGGGTGTTTCATTGGCACATTACATTTTATAACATTAAGACAGATTTCACAGACGCATTTTAAAAAGTCGGAGTCAATATTTTTAACAAACATCTGTTGCAATGCCCGGGGCAATCGTTGATAGATTTTTATTAATTCACGATATTTCTTCAGCCTATTTGTCATTCTGGAATATACACCGTTTCAGGCTCGTTTGGGAATATATTCGTTCTTAGAAGCACCCTAAACGTGTTTCGCGAATGAAGGTCACAAAGCAAATATCCGTAACGCTGACGTGTGGCTTCTTTATAAACTTCCAAAAACTCCTTACGCTGATTCGGGAACAATTGAAAGGCTAATACCCCAATTTCTGACACATCTCTACGTTGCGCAAATAAGACTAGATATTTTGTATTTAACGACACATTGCGCATGTATCTATTTTTGAAAAATAGATTCTGATTGATGAAGAATACGCTTATGTTAAGATGTTGGGAGAACACTGTAAATGTTTCGGTAAACGTTTTATCCATTTCCAACATGAGATCGTCAATTACAATGACTGTATGCTCATTTCACTTTAACGAATTAATGTCATATACATCTTTGTGGAAAAAAATATCATCTTGGTACTCGTTGAACACTGCCTCATACGTTGAATAGCACCATATTACTTTATGCACAAATTCTGAGAACATCTCCCCCTTATCTTTAATGACTTTTAGGTATAAACACAGTTTTACCACATCCGGTAGGGCCAGATATAATACATGTGGAAGGGCTTGAGAACCTGAATTTTTGTACAGATTCCAACTGCAACACGTCACACCCCTAAGTGGGTCATTTACAAAATATACAAAATTTAGTGCTGCTCCTTATATTCTTGTTTTTCTTCTTCCACAGAACCGTGAATGACGACGATGTACAGCCCCCATCATCGATATCACAGATGACCCGATGACCGTGTAGCTACAGAATCCTTCCCCGCTGAGCATCAGCTACACCTGTAGCATACGACAGTTCAAAACGGAAGCATGAAGAACCCTCCACGTCAGGTATAAAGCGCCAGGATTGCGCCGGTTGTTAGACCCCAGTAATAGAGCCCCAACCCTCTACGTCTTACGACACAACCCCACAATAGTACCTTCCTCAAATATACCCCTTATTCCTGTTCAGTTCCGGCTTCCTCCACAGCAGCAGCTTCTCATGCTGTGGAGGAAGGTATAACATTCGAGTTGGTGCGCACCGCTACCCCACCCTGCCCTGACTAGAAATCGGTACGTGGTCAGGGTTGACCCTGGATCCCTGTATACCACGGTGTTGGACGCGACGTAGTTGAACGTATTGTGGAGTTTGCCCTTCAGAACCGCGACGAACGTGAAGTCCGGACGAGGTTGTCCTTCAGGTTCGGTCAGATGACGGGGACGTAGATGATTTTTGGGTAGTAATACCGTTCAGACGTTTGGCGGCTGTAGACATAGAATATATCTTGGGCCGTATAATGCAGGCCTCTCAAAGTAGTACAGCCTTCAATATGGACAACTTCATGGTAGATATTGACAGAGTATTCCGGGTTGCGGTCATAGTGCCACACCTTATACTCTTAATTTCAATTCTCCGGTTATTTACAGAAAGCATTTAAACGTCGATCGTGGTTGCGGCTTTATAGCAATAGTCTTAGCTCATATGTTCACTGTGCTAAATACATGGACGCAAAAAATTTGGCTGCCTACGGTTGTGCAGCGTGCCCGTAAACTGGCTTCAGATTGTAAGCTTGAGTTTGAGTGTAATATGGGTCCTGAAGAACTGAGAAGGTCGAGCAGGAAATGAATGCTCGTATAGTCGTATTTGGAATGGATGATCGTCGTAGGACTGTGTATGTTTTTAAAAGCTGTGTGAGAGATCGTACAAGACCTCTACTTATTTTAGGATTGTCAGGAACATCGTATCTCCCCATCCGTAACATAAGGACTCTCTACGCTAGTTATGATAAAAGTCGAAAATATGGAAGGCATCATGATTTGTGTAAGGGATGTCTCGAGTTTGCTGATGATATAGTGAAACATTGTAAGGAGTGCTACATGGTATGTGAGCAGTGTAAAAGCCCCAAATGTGAAAGTCTTGTAGTTGAAACCGAGAAGAGAGATTGTAATGTGTGTAGACATACATTTTTCGATAATAAATTCTTTGAACTCCATAAATCAATTGGCACCTGCAGGAAAATGAGGATTTGTAAGTGCGGTATGTTTCACATGATGGATAATTGGGGGAATTTCAAATATAAATGTAATGAAATTCACTGTTCTACATGTCATGAAAAATATAAGGCGGATGGAGTGAAGCATGTATGTTATATGAAAGATGCTAAGCCTATAAATAGCCCTTGTATAAACGTGTACTACGATATAGAAACTTACACGAACGCTGAAACCAAAGCGGTCATTCTACATTTACTCGTAAGTCAGACTATCTCTGATGAGTTCATGGAGATCGAGTGTGATGAGTGTGGAAAACGGACAAACGTTTTTAAAACGAATGCACACGACAGCCCTGTGAAATCTTTGTATCCTATATTGTCAAATTAGAGGACAAGTTCAAAAAAATGACTGTGTATATTCTTGCCCATAACGGGGAAAAATTTGACACACCGTTCCTTTATAAGGAGTTGCTTGAACAAGAGTCGTCTGCGATATTCACAGGGGTTCCCTTGAAAAGAGGCAACAAACTAATACAGATGCAGACAAGAGGTAATGTACAGTTTAAAAACATCTTGCTGTTCACACCTTGTAAATTAGCCAAGCTACCCAAGGTCATGGGCTTAGCCGCTGAAGTTTCAAAAGGATATTTCCCTTACACATTCTTCACTAGCGAAAATTAAAATTACGTAGGACTACCTTCACCCAAACATTACTTTAACTATGAATGTATGAGTACAAGTGAACGTGAAGATTTTGACCGTTACTACAACAGTTTTAATGAAGATAATCCTTACAATGTAGCGGATGAATATGAGCGTTATTGCATGAAGATGTGTGCGTGCTTAGAGTATGTTTGTAGGCCTTTAGAAGGATGTACAATTTAGGGTGGATCGATTTTACATTTTGTTCGATTTCCATATTCTAATAGAGACAAAACCTTGCGCATGCATGAGAAAATAGCCTCTGCAAAATCTTAGCTTAATAGGTAATCATCTTCTGCCCCCGGCAGAGCGATGAAAATCATATTTTAGTAGTCAAAAACGTATTTTTCTTATAATTTTTAAAATATTTCAATATGCATCAAAATTATTCCTAATAACTATAAGGTCGATGAAAAAGACCTCATATGATCGTTTTTCCAAGCGCGTTGTCCTACGTTAATATCTTTTGCCCCCGGCAACAACGTCAAATGTTGAAAAAATAGGTAATTTATATACATATTTTCAGATCGGCTCTTTGTCTTAAATAATGCATTCATATATTTCCCATAGCATTTATATCGTTGCTTAGGCATACATCGATGATACATCTATAGAATCATCGTCATCATATGAACTAACACCGAGAGATAAACATGACATGAAGGAAAAAACACGAATGAAACTCCAGGTACTTGCTGAAGCTTGTGATCGTACAGGCGTCTCAGACAGAGCTGCTTCATTTATTGCTTCTTCGTTGTTAGAGGATGTTGGCTGGATACGAGAAGATGATGTCAGTTCAGTGATTGATCGAAATAAGATAAGAAGAGCCAGAAAAAGAGTTCGTCCTGAGCATCAGCAAGATGACAAGATCACGCTACCATTACAGGGCATTTTCTTTGACGGACGTAAAGATAAAACAATGACACAAGAAGAAATAGACAATGTGAAGCATAGAAGGACTGTGGTAGAAGAGCATATAGTTTTAGTTCAAGAACCAGAATCCCAGTACATGGGGCATTTCACTCCTGCATCAGGTTCTGCCACTGCAATAACATCAGGTATCATCAACTTTCTAGAGACTAACAATATTAGCACGGACGACATTGTGGCTATCGGCTGTGATGGTACCGCAGTGAACACGGGTCGAAAGGGTGGAGCCATTCGTATGATTGAAATGAAACTACAAAGGCCAGTTCAGTGGATCATATGCCTATTACACGGTAATGAATTATCACTGCGACACCTCATTCAAGACTTGGACGGCAAAACAACTGGGCCAATGGGCTTTACTGGACCAGTTGGAAAACAACTGAACGACTGCGAAAAACTTCCAATTACAGAATTCGATGCCATTCCATCTCCCGACATTGACATAGATGATGCCGAGTTGAGCACTGACCAAAAATATTTGTTAGGCATCTATAGAGCAGTGTCGAGCGGTAGCTGCTCTTCAGCTCTCGCGGCTCGAAATCCAGGTGAGATGGCGCATTCCAGGTGGCTGACAACAGCAAATAGATTTCTGCGCCTCTATGTTTCAACAGTGAACCCTCCAGCACCTTCAACGAAATTGTGCGATTCATTATGATAGTTTACGCATCAATTTGGTTTAAGATAAAGAAAAACTCCAGTTTCACTGAGGGCGCAAAACATTTTTTCGAAATGATGCGTCTCTCTCAGACCATGCCTCAAAGATCTAAGACAATCGCCAACAAAGTCCTCCGTAGAAATTCTTTCTTTGCTCACCCAGAAAATATTTTGATCTCCATGCTACATGCCGATGAGCAACACATAAGAGAATTGGGATGGAGAAGAATATTAAAAGCACGATCAAAACAATCACCAGCGGGGGAAATTCGAGCCTTCGCCATGCCTGAGCTGCTCTACGATAGTCAAAACTATTACGAAATGATCAACTGGCAAACGGCTGAAGTGATCGAACCCCCCGTTACAAAAACAATACCTGATACCCGAATAAAAGAGTTTGTTGAGACGGGAGACCAGCCTGATGGACTGATCCCACTATTCCCTTGTCATACTCAAGCGGTCGAGAGACTCATCAAATTAGTAACCGAAGCCTCTGCCAGTGTAAGTGGAATAGAAGAGAGGGACGGATTCATCCGCTCCCGTCTTCACTCCCGAACAAAAATTCCACGATTTGATTCTAAGAAAGATTACCGTATGTAAATCGACATGCAGCCAAAGGAAGGGTGGTTGGGGCTGGATAGGGTGGAACTCGACGTACAGCCACCTCCTCGTGGTGAGTTCTGGGTTGCTAATTTTATAAAATTAGCAAGCGAGGAGCTGTACTTAGTACTTATCGTACTTATAACATCGCATTAACGTAATTATAATCCACATTTAGACTTTTCTCGGGGACAGAAGATATTACTCTAGAGTCATAAAATTTTGCGTGTGTATTATTTCATGCCTAAGCAACGATATAAATGCTATGGGAAATAAGTTATATAAATGCATTATTTAAGACAAAGAGCCGATCTGAAAATATGTATATAAATTACCTATTTTTTCAACATTTGACGTTGTTGCCGGGGGCAAAAGATATTAACGTAGGACAACGCGCTTGGAAAAACGATCATATGAGGTCTTTTTCATCGACTTTATAGTTATTAGGAATAATTTTGATGCATATTGAAATATTTTAAAAATTATAAGAAAAATACGTTTTTGACTAAAATATGATTTTCATCGCTCTGCCGGGGGCAGAAGATGATTACCTATTAAGCTAAGATTTTGCAGAGGCTATTTTCTCATGCATGCGCAAGTTTTTGTCTCTATTAGAATATGGAAATCGAAAAAAATGTAAAATCGATCCACCCTAAATTTGTACATAGACCGTTTCAAATGTGATCCGTTGCAAGTCGCAACCACGATCGCCTCATTGTGCTTTACGGTGTCCAAGAACAATTTCACGCCTATAGACACGCTAGCCGTCATTCAAAGAAACAATCCTCGCAGTTATGGGTACAAGGCTATTTACTGGCTCATGCAACTACAGCAACATACAGGGGTATACATAAAGCACGCCCGCAACACGGGGGAAGTACCCATTAAGGTCAATGGTCATGTTCTTTGGGTTGACGACCTAAGTGAAGATCCAACCACTGATGAGAAGACTGTGTATTCCTTTAACGGCTGCTGGTGGCATGAATGTCCACGCCCTGATTGTGCCCTCACAGGGGATCTCCATGGAAGATCCCCCGCAGACAGCCTCGCATGGACCCGCAACCGCGATCAACTTATAGGCTCCCAGTTCACTCACAAGATTGCGTGGGAGGATGAGTATGATGCACGGATGGAAACAGATGGCCAGTACGTGAAGAAATAAGGGCCATCAAATGTTCAATGGTGTTGGACCCCCTCAAATGCGATGACAGCTTGTTTGGAGGGCGTACAAACCCATTCAAGCTACTTTCCGCCTACGGAGGACGTGAAACTCCATTACTACGACTTCTGTTCTTTATACCCCTACGTGATGAAGAACAATCCATACCCCGTAGGTGCGCCTGAAAAACTGGTGGATCCCACCATGCCAACCATCGAGGAGTTCTCAGCTAACTTGAATGAGCGCTACTTAGGACTCTCTTTCGTAGACGTGCTCCCCCTTCGCGATTTATGGATGCCGATCTTACCCGTAGCTATAGAACGCAAGCTCTTGTTTCACCTGTGCGTGAAGTGCGCAAAGGAGAAGAACGGTGATTGTAACCATACAACCAACCAGCGTAAGATCAGAGGTGTATATACAAGCCCTGAGCTGGACCTAGCCTTTCGCCATGGGTACAGAATATTGAAGATACATGAGGTGTGGAGGTTTCAGAAGCTACCCAACCTTTTTACGCCATATATAAACGCTTTTTTGAAGGATAGGGTGGAACCATCTGGACATCCGCGATGAATTGATACCGAAGATGAAAAAACGGCTTATATTCAGCGTTACCGTGCCCATGAAGGTATACAGCGTGACCGTTCCCAAATTGTTAAGAATCCTGGCAAGCGTTTCAGTGCAAAGTTGTGTCTAAACAGTCTTTGGGGGAAATTTGCACAGAATACTGCAAAGGAACGTTCATTTGGCACAAAGTTATAGTGAAGTCTGTGATTATGGCAACGCTCCCGATAAAGAGGTTATGGAGATCGTGAATGTAGTTAATACTTACATAATAAAGTACAGCATCACCGAACTGGTCACAGATACCTCACAGGTTACGAACATACCTGTAGCCAGCTTCACAACTTCCTACGCTCGCATCAAGCTTTGGGGACTACTGCACTCTCTTGGGCGAAGGCTGCTGTACGCTGACACAGATAGCGTGATATTCACAGCGAGGGAGGGTGAATACATGCCTGCTATTGGTGAATTCCTCGGAGAATTAACTGACGAAATCAAGGATGAGTATGGTGATGGTGCATACGCAGACTCATTTGAATCAACAGGGCCAAAAACCTATGGGGTACGGGTGAGGGTGGGGGAGAATATGAAGTATATCGTGAAAGCTAAGGATACCACGTTTAACCATGCGAACCGACGAGTTGTTAACTTTGATTCGTTGAAGGATCTAGTGTGCTTGGAAGATGAGGGCGACCAGCCACCCCAACCCACCCCAACTGACTGTGGGGACGCACAATTTTCGGGCGCAGAAACTGGTGTGTGTGAAGGAACTTAGAGGCACGAAGGTATAACGTAACACCTATAGGAAACGTTACCAGGTGCCTGGTACCTACGATACCGTACCCTTTGGATACCTTAATCCTTGATTGTATATATATATATATATATATATATGTGTGTGTGTATTATTAACGATATGTTTGTTTATTACGTATATTTACTTCAATTAAAATTTCATTTTCTCCTTTGTGTGCGTTCGGTCACGTGACTCCTGCCACTACCTGAGCATATCTCTATCCCTGAGTGTTCAGTTGTACGCTGCAAGTCCTGAATCTCAGGCGTGTATTTTCTCGCGTAGACGAAAATTAGTAATGGCTACCTTCAATATTGTGTGGTTAACGTTTATGAAGTGGTATTCGGCAAAGTGTGAAGATGTGGTAGATACTAAAAGACTCCCTATTCCACCCTCCTTTGATACTTTTAAGGCTACATTGAACCGTGCGAAGGAACAAGAGGTACAAATACTCTATGGCTATTCTGGCGAGGGCATTGTAGGATTTCGTGGTACAAGCGATGTATTGAAGTATGTTGTAGACCTAATCTTTATAAAAGCTCACATATACCGCGAAGTAGAAGAAACAACACGTGCAGAAGCTAAGCAACGGTTATGGTTAGTGAGTCCTGTTGATGAGTGGTGTAACAAGCGATATTATGTCATGTTACATCATACCGAGTACTCGTACCCTACGGTTGAGAATGTAAATCTTGTCATCATGGAGAATCTTAAGTATTTTACCACTATATTAATATATATCATGTCGAGGTTTGTATTGAGGTTGTGGTTAAAGGCTTGTGCGAGTTTTTAACGGACTTTAGAGACGAGTATCGTCTGCTAAGCAAAATGGAAAAATATGGGCATATGTTTTTCTGAAATAGTGCACCGGATTGTGAATAAGATGTGTTTAGTTCGTGAAAATTAACGCAAATGTCTGGTGCGCATTCTGGGGAATGGGAGTGATAACATTAAAACCAGTATTGCTTCATCTATCGGAAAATTTCTCTAAACGATTGCCCAGTATAATGGGGCACAAGTATTCACATGACTCTTTCATGTTGGAACAAACCCGCACACGTTTCAGCAGTTTATGGTGTGGCTCGCTCCCCCCGTCAAGCCGAGCTGCCCACCCGTATACCTTACCCCTCCGAAACACACGACACGAGTTTGAACAAACCCGTACACGTTTCACCTGTGTGACTCACTCCTCCACGCCTGTTCCCCGAGCTACACAGCGTACCAGTTACTCATAGTCATCTCAGAGCTTGAACCGACTGGACGTGCACTCCTCGAATACGATGGAACTTCCTTTGAGAGGCATTCTCAATGCCTCGTACGATGTGTCCGTGACGAATTCATTGCGTGTGTTCAGGCGTGAAACCGGCACCATTAACTATGTACTTGAAACGATTTGCAGGCAAGCAAACAAACGTAATGTTATTGATTTAAGTGTTGAGGAGATGAATACAATCTTCGTGATAGTTGAGAAGAGGGGTGAGGACCGTTATAAAATACCTGCAGGTGTAGGTACAAGAAGAGAAGAGATTAGTGATGCCCCCACATATGCTGTTGTTTGTACGGTGTGTATAAATAACGATCTTCCATGCATTGATACACGGCTGATGTGGAAGAATGCATTTGATAATAACGTTCTTGTCCCTACGCGAAACCGATTCATCCTCGACAGAATGTTTGAAATCGTCGGATTCCCCAAACTGAAGCCTATATTAGATGCGCGTGTTACGGTTCTTGAATACGCATACACTGCTCTGCTCGACGGATTTATCGAATGTCGGAATGAACAAGGCGAGAATGGTCTAGAGCTGGGTGCTTATTTAAAAGGTTTAGACTCTTCGAAATATCCCGAACTTTGGCACAAAGGACTTGAGCGCTACAGGGCAGAGCTCGCCTACACTGTTCACCCTGAAGAGTTGTATCTCTATTAATGAGTAGCTGTCGTTACGACTTAGAAGATTATTTCAATTGCCGCTATGCAGAGTGAAGAAGGGCTCACGATTGAAAAGCTCGGGACGGTAAGAAAAAACCCTCGATTGGAAAGGAGTTTTCATAAACTTGTATTTAATAATGACATGATAGCTAACGATACCCTCTTTGTGCGCGCTTTCGAGTGTATTCTGGCTCAGTTAAAAGATAACTTACCAACCGAATGTAAAGTGAGCAAAAAATAGTACTGAATGATATGAAGGCCATTTATTGAGCATAGGTATCCGTATAACTTGAGCGGCGAAATAATGTTAAGCCTTATTTACCGCGTAGTGCAAAGCAATAATGATGTGACTGTAGACTCGATCACGTGTGAGTTTAATGTTTTGCGCCGTAGGACATAAAGTATTTTGATGTATATTTATTTTCAATATATTTAATTATTTAATATAATTGTGTGTGTGTATATATTTTTCCTGTACTAATATGTTGCTGATTATACTCCTTCGTTTCACATGTTATTATTTTCAATATATTTAATTATTTAATATAACTGTGTATATATATATATTTTTTTTTTTCTGTACTAATATATTGATGATTACACCATCGTTTTGTATATTTTTGATTATATATATATATATATATATATATATATATGTATATTCCTCGTTCGTATTTCTTATGCTATTATTATTATTTTTTATTTTATTTTTTTATCATATATATTCCATTGTTTGATTGTATATGTTCTATATATTTATTGAAATTGATTCCTATAATTCTTCTAAATAAACAGAATGATGTAATGGTGTTTTATTTAATTCTTTTGGTTGTAAACGATATATTATTTAATTATACCAAATGGCTGCCTTCTAAACCGACTGACGGATTTCTAAACCAACTGTCAATAATATCTGAATAGAGCCATCTGGCAGTTGAAAAGGTAACATATATACATCTACCTTCTAGGTATTCTATGTCAACTGGCTGGTTAAGCCAACTGGCGGATTAAGCCGACTGGCGGAATATGCCAACTGTCGAGAATATATGCTTTAACTAATTAAATAGCGCAATCTACCAACTCAACCCTAACAATGTACACCTGAACAAGCCATTTACGCCTTCTAAGGAGCCTTCTAAGCCAACTGTTAAGAATATATGCTTTAATTAAATAAATAACTCAATCTGGCAACTCAGCCAGTTAAGCCAACTGGCTGATTAGGATCTTATAAGAGAGTGGGCACTCGGTTGAACTCTCAATATGGTGTCAATAATCCAGCAGGGTTGAAGCACCTTAACAGAAAAAAACAACAATATGCCCTTGGCTCCTGTCAAGCGAACACTCCTCTCACCTTCTCCTTTCTCTCTTAAGTTAGGTATACCCCTTTGGGGGTGAGGCCGTCCCAACTTCTCCCCCAAAGAGGTCTCCCCCAGCAAGCTGGGGGAGTTCATTGCAACTTGTGGGATAACCCCTCCCCCATAGTTGTATAACCCTCTCTGTTGCATAACCGCTTGCAACATTCCCCTTCCCACTTGTTGAATAACATCTTGCAACATTGATCAACATTTGCAATTGCATTGCACTCTCTCCTTTTGTGCCCATACTACTGATCACCACTGCCAGTATTTCCTTTCAACCTTTCAAATGTTCCGTGTGACGATTCCTCATTTCACAAAGGTAAAGCTTATCGCCCCTCCTAGTAATTAAGTTCCAATTTTTAGTTATCTTTTTAAAATATGTTAATTTCATTAATTAAGCACTTTTGATTTCATAATTTATCTTTTTTGTTATATATTTTTTATTGAGCAGCACTTATTTTCTACAAAATATACTGTACACTAAATCTTTTAATTTAAAATGATGTTATATTTCGTGAACTTCATAGTGTATTTACTATTATTGTTATTATTATATTTTTATCACTTTTGCTGGAACTTGCTAATTTATGTAATAAATGCCATTAATTTTGCCTAAAAAGCCTTCTGCTTCCTAAGGCATATTTAGATGAGAGTACTGTGAATATACATTATTAATGTCATATCAAGTATCAAAAAATTGTTAAACACTGTCACTTGTATTAATTTCTGAAAAAAGTTTTTGAATTTTGAATTTTGAATTTTTTGAATTTGGAATAATTCTTTATATTTAGCTTCTAATGTAAGCATATATCCCAGTCTGTTTAGTTCCTTCCGTTTGTGACTCAAAAATTTGTAGGATTATTAAAATATATAAATAATTTGCTTTTAATTGTTCAAAATACGACACAATATGTCCTACTCTGTAAATCCCCTTTAGTTTCTGAGTCCATTATAAATTTTATAAAAATCCTGTAATCACAGCAATTATATAATTATAATTATAAATATATAATTATATCTGAATTGTAGATTTCGGCCTGTAAAGCGTTCGTGCTTGCTAGTCAGTTTACAACTGTATACAACATTTGTATTTAGTAATGAAATTGTACTCATCTCTGAAAACCGTACAATATATTTGTAAATACAGTACATAAAAATTTTCTATTACAGAGAGCATTTCCTCTGGACTCTTCTCGTGAAGCAACAATTCCCATTTTACTTTCTTTAAATCTTCATTTACACTTGCCCGATTTACTTTCTTTGAATGTGTAATTTAAACCTTCAAATATCCCTACTGACTCTATAGGATACGTTTCTGGAACCCTGTTTGCCAACTTTAATTGCATATTGATTACGTTATGGTCATAGAAATTTGTCTGCTTTACCTTTTTATTTATTATTATGTCATTTTTATTTATCAAAATTAAATCCAAAACGTTCTCTTTTCTAGTCGTTTCACAGATTTCGTGGGTAAGTGCATAATGTACCATAATATCTAATAGCAATACTGCATGGGTTCTATAATTTTTTGTAATATTACCATTAAACTTCTCAACATATATAAGTCTGTCATTTTTCTTCCATGTTGTGAATGGAAAATTAAAATCCCACAAATTAAATATTTGGTGCTGGGGTTTTAAGTGATTTTAAGATGTTTTCTCTTTTATTCCAACAGAGTAGCAGCTTTCATAAAATTCTTCCAGCACATAGAGAGGAGGAAAAGGATCATAAACCGAGAAGGTTCAGATTTCGCCAAAAACATCCGAAAAGAAATGAAGGAAAGAAAAAATGTGGCAAAAATGATGAACAATATATATAAAGGGTGTCAGGAAATGATTGCCCCCCCCCCTGTACAGAAGAAACTGAAAGGAATAGAAAAAAACAGAAAAAACCACGCGAAAGAGCGTTTAATTTTGAATAAAAAAACACTTGTTTTAATATCGGGTGTTGCCCCCATTTGCAGCTCTGACGGCCATTAATCGACGGGGTATGATCCCAGAAGTGTCTCAAAGAGATCGGTATCATGACTCATTTCTTCAAGGACTTCGTTGATCTTTGCAGTCATAATTTCTGTTGAATACCGATTCTGAATGGGTTGTTCCAGCCTTAAGGACTCCACCAGATCCTTCATGATGGATCCGACATGTTCACAGACATTAAGATCGGGAGAATTGCCAGGCCATTCATTATTTCCGAAAAATCAATGTATTGTCCTTAAGCAGTTGCTGAGTCGCAAGTGCTTTCATACAGGGGGGCTTTGTCGTGAAGAAAGGTTGCCTGTTCAACATCCAAAACACACTCGGGTCTTTCAAAACGGAATTACATGTTGGGCTAAAATTACATTTCGAAAATAAGGCCCATCCCAACTGGTTCCTCTTGTTTTGATAACCCAGATGAGCTTCCGAATAGAGAACATAATGAAAACACCCACACATGCTGGTTTTTTTACTATTTTTCGATACTTCTGGTCGTCTGGGACTTCATCAGGAGTTGTTGCCCAAACCCGATCATTCTGAAAATTTGGTTTTCTGGAGACATAAACGAAGAATTCATCGCTGACAACCAAGTGAAGGAAATCGTCTTCCGTCCATTCCTCAAGATAATCACAAAACCATAGCCGATCTTCAATATTAAGATCACTCTTCCGTGACTTAGCTATTTCATGCCAAGCACTCAAGCCTTGGCGAACTCGAATTTGATGCACAAGTTGCCGATTTACTATCTTACCACGACGGATAAGTATCTCTTTCGCTACCTCAGAGCAGCTCTTCTTTCGGCGCCGTGATGCAGCAAGCACAATGTCTTTCGATTCTTGAGATAATTTCTCCGGTCTTCCTCCTCGAAATTCTGTTTCACAATCTTCAGGATTCTTATTCCAATTCCTTTTGACAAAGTCTTCTGATCTTTTTAATCTCTCAGCCACCCAGTGTCGAGTTATGAAAGTTGCACCAGCTTCCTTTGCTTCACGAAATGTGACAGCTCGAATGCGGTCAAGAACTCGCTTTTTCTCTGAATCGTTCAAAATAGATGATGCCATGGTTTCTGCGGGGAAAAAAATGGTAAGAATTAAAATCACAGGAATAGAATATAATGGTTTTTATTCAGATTTTAACGCTTTTTCAAGTGGTCTCCCCGGTTTTTATCTATCTCTTCTAGTTTTGGCTCTACAGGGGGGGGTCAATCATTTCTTGACACCCCGTATATATATATATATATATATATATATATATATATACATACAGTATATATGCCTTTCAACTTTTCAAATGTTCCGTGCGATGACTCCTCATTTCACGAAGGTCAAGCTTGTTGCGTCTCCTCTTGAGTTGGCCTGGTGAACTAGAAGGTTGGCTTCTTGTGCTCTCCACTTCACATAGCCAGGTACGCCCGGCTCATCTGGAATTGTTCTGAACTAGGTGTCTCGTCTTCTTTTGAAGATATCCAACGATACACCACTCGTGTTCCTTAGTTCCTTGGGCACCTGGTTGAACAGACTTAGTCTTCTCACAACAAAACTATTTTCCTTCAGGGTTAAGGATGTTCCCTGTCTAGCCTTTAATTTGGGAATACGACACAGTCTTCCTTTTCTACTTTCTACTGTTGTTTGAGTGGTGATAGGGTTCAAGGATTAGGTGCGAGTTCCTCCATTACTTCCCAAGTGTAGATAATGGTGTACTTCTTTCTTCTTCTTTCCAGTTAATATTAATATAAGTTTAATTCACGTATCCTTTCCCAGTAATTTAGTTCTTTGCATCCATTGATCTTGGCTGTGAAGCTTTTCTAAAGCGCTTCTAGTTGACTAATGTCTTTTTTTATAAGGGGATGTTATGACCAAGCAGTATTCCAACTTGGGTATGACCAGTGTTTTCAATAAAGGAATCATTATATTCCTTTCCCTTCTTTTAAAGGTTCTCAGTATCTGCCCAGTTATTCTTTTTGCTCTGTTTACTGCTATCTTATTTTGTTTCAAATTTCGCATCATCTCTCATTGTAACACCTAAATCTTTTGCTTTAGGATTTCCTGTCGATTTGAGGTATAGTATTTCATGTATTTTTGGTTCTCCCTTCTTTCGTACCTTAATAGTTGAAATTTCTCAGCGTTAAATTTCATATTATTGTCTTCAGACCAATTTGAGATTCTGTTCATGTCTGTTTGTAAAGATCCTATATCCTCTGGGTTTCTTATTTTGCTAGTACTAGGAGCACTCAATATATTCTGACCCACCCTTTTTTCTTAGCTAAATAATAATCCATGGGGCTGGAATGTCTTTTGGGCCGTAAGTTTGAACTTTTTGCGCTTTACATAACCTGATTTTTCCAGTTTGAACCTCCCCCTCCTTGTATAAACCCGCTTTAGAACGCCCTTTTATAAAACCGATGGTTAACGCAGTTTCGAAAATGGCGTCTGACAGTGATGTGTGTCGTAAACAGAGAGCTGTTATCGAGTTCTTAACGGCAGAGAAGGAAACAGTTGGAAATATTCACAAACGTCTATAAAACGTTTCTGGAGATGCTGTTGTTGATCGAAGCACAGTTGGACGCTGGTCTAAACGTGTGAGATCTTCGGAGAGAGGGAGAGCCAGCCTCAATGATGAGCCACGCAGCGGTCGGCCGGCATCGGCTGTGACATCTCACACTGTGCAACGTGCTAACAGCATCATTCGTTCAAATCGCCGCGTCACATAAAAGGAGCTATCACTGGAGCTAGGAATTAGTGAAGGAAGTATGAATACGATAATTCAGCGACTGGTATACTCAAAAGGTGTTCACGGTTTGTTCCTCGCAAACTCACTGAAGATCACAAAGCCGAAAGAAAAGAAATTGCTTCTGACTCGTTGGTTCGATACGAAACAGAAGGGGATGACTTCCTTTCACGAATTGTGACGGGATGAGACTTGGATACACCACTTTGAACGTGAAACAAAACGCCAATCCATGGAGTGGCATCACGCAGACTCCCCATGCAAGAAAAAGTTCAAAATAGCTCCCTCTGCAGGAAAGGTTATGGCAACCATCTTCTGGGACATGAAAGGGGTGATTCTGGTGGACAAACAATAAACTCAGAGGCATATATTGCTACCCTACAGGGACTCCAGAGACGTATAAAGCGAGTTCGACTGGAGACAAAACTGGTAGACGCCCTTCTTTTGCACCATAACGCAAGACCACACAACAATTTGTAAACAACAGAGGCCATTACAAGATTGCGCTTGACTGTGTTACTCTTCCCTCCATACATCCCGGATCTGGCACCTTCAGACTTCCATTTGTTTGGGCCAATGAAGTATGCTATTCGTGGAAGAAAGTTTGAGAGTGACGATGAGGTTGTTGAGGAGGTTAAGAGGTGGCTCCAGCGGAACCCAGCGGACTTTTACCAGCAAGGAATAAAGGCTCTTGTTTCGAGGTGGAGGAAAGCCGTAGAAAAGGATGGAGACTATGTGGATAAATAAAAACTTGTAAAAAAAGGTATATAACTACTTGTGTACAAAATTTCTGTTACTTACAAGGAAAGTCGGAAAGAAAAAAAAAGGTGCGGCAAAATATATTGAGTGGCCCTCGTATTTTGTGTTATCGGCAAAAGAAGTTACTTTGCTGTCACTGGTAACTTCCACATCTACATTACATCAGTTAGCATGACTTTAAAGAGTAATGGAGCTAATACTGTTCCTTGTGGTAGTGAGCTAAGGACCTCTGACTCTGAAGAAGATATTCCTTGAACTGTAACGACTTGCTGCCTCTCACTAAGGAAATTATATATCCATTTTCATACTTTTCCTGTTATTCCTATATGCTTCAGTTTATGTGCTATGATTCCAAGGTCACACTTGTCGAACGCCTTGGTAAAGTCTGTGTATATTACATCATAGTTTTCATTACTTTCAAGTGCATCAATAATGTTGTTATAGTGTTCCATTAGTTGTTCCAAAAAGTCAGATTTTTTCTCTAACTATCCTTTCAAATATTTTATTGAGATGAGATGTAAGAGACACTGGCCTATAGTTTTTGACATCGGATCGGTTTCCTCCTTTAATATTGAAACTAGGGTCGCTCTCTTCAGTATATATTTTTACAACTTGACTTGTTTGCGCCCGAATTGTTCATTCTGAGAAGGTAAAGTTTGTTGCTCAACTGAAGAGAGCGACCCTAGTTTCAATATATAAAGGAGGAAACCGATCCGAGGTCAAAAACTATAGGCTAGTGTCTCTTACATCTCATCTCAATATATATATATGTATATATATATATAATAATATAATATATATATATATATATATATATATATATATATAAGCAATTAAGCAATATATTAAGCAATTTGTATTTTGTATGTGATTTGGAATTTTATTGTTTTAGCCCTGAAGATGGAATTAGTGCATTCCGAAACGTTGGTACTATTAAACCTTGAAGGATGTTTGTATTTTCTCTGGTGTTCCTCTTTATTATATATATATATATATATATATATATATATATATAGGGTGTCCCACAAGTCCGGCATCATAGGAAAAAATAATAAAAAAAGGCAAAACAAAAGCTTTTATTTACAGAACGTGCTCAATATGTCCACCATTGTTTTCAATACACAAATTCGGACGTGATACCCAGTCAGCAAGCACACGGTGAATGATGTCAGGAATAATGGTGTTACATGCCCCAATAATGCGCTGCCGCAAATGTTCAACACTCCTAATTTTCTCTGCTTATACCAGCGCTTTCAAGTGGCCCCAGAGATAAAAATCTATGGCGTGAGATCCGGGCTTCTAGCTGGCCATTCCACAGGCCCACGACGTCCTATCCAATGACCAGGGAATTGTTGGTACGGGTATTCCCTTACTTGGGTGCTGTAATGTGCAGGAGCGCCGTCTTGCTGGAACCATGTTGGGAAATTTCCTTCTTCGTTCCAGGATAGCAGTCGCTGTATCATCGTCAGTGGACCTCCTTGAAGGTCCACTGCGTGGTTTATCTTCTATGGATCCTGTTTCCTTAAACTTTGCAACAAGTCTGTTAACACAACTCTGTGTTATTGGCTCGCGGTCTGGATGCAGTCTGTTAAATTCAGCAGCGGCCTCCCTTTGACTCCGATTTCCTATGAGTAGAATTATTTGGATTCGTTCTTCCTTGCTCACAGACATTAATAGCCTGTAGAAAGAGAAAAATATGAATTATGGTTTGTAGAAATAGAAAAAATAAGAATTTCTCCTATGATGCCGGACTTATGGGACACCCTGTATATATATATATATACAGTACCTAGTACCCGATATACAGACGGTACCTGGCTGTGTGCGGTGGAGAACGCAAGAGAGTACCTCGCTCCTCCATGAAGCCAGGCCAAGAGGCGGGGCCTCCAGCTTGACTTTCGTGTGAAGAGAGACCAATGCACGGAACTACTACGAGGTGTATATACTGTATATATAAACGTATAAAGGGTTTGTTCCACCTTAACTCTTTCAGGTACACTGTTTAAAAATTAACTCATCTTTTCAGTCCTAACTTCATCCAAAATCCACCACATATACTCTATTTCCGTTTGTCAAATTATAAGATTAAGGGATAAAAGGAAACAAAATAAAAAAGAAATTAATAAACTAAAAATGAAAGAGGAAAGCTATAAAATCAGATAAACAAATTAAAATTAAAATAGTGAACCATTTGTAATTTCCACTTAAAATTTGTTACAAAATAATAAATGTTGTATAGTTTCTAACTGGATTTTAAATGATAAAAGTATTCCAAAACACTTTTAAAATGCAAAAACTTCCCAAGCTTTTTATACCAAGTTTCCAAGTTTTATTACTTATTGACACTTCAAAATTCTTTTCAATATAATTTTCTTCATCTCTTCGAACCCCATCCCCCTTTTTCTCTCTGTCTGTAGGCCCTATCTATGATATTTATGAACTGCAAGAATTTTCTTCTTTTTTTTGTTTTTTACCCGATTCATGACTGCATGCAATTGGTCTTGAAAGTTAAATGAATAAAAGTGAAAAAGAAAGAACTTGAAATCAATGAACTCTTGTGTTATGTTTCTGCAGCACGTTTCCCTTGTTACTGAAGACGAACGCCTGTATAGCTTAATATTGTCTGTCAAAAATAAATGAGTAAAAGAACTCTTATACACAGTAATATGAGAGACAATGTAAACTGGTGATAGTCGTCAGGGAAGCCCAGAATGTACTCGATTCACCTCGAAAGTGGAACGAAAAACCTTCTCGCCTCCAAATTTGTTACTTCTTCACATAACTTTTTTCGCCTATACAGGCAGAGGCGGATTAAGACACCTCGGGGTCCCGGGGCAATGAAGAATATGGGGCCTTTTTCTACAGCTTTTTATTAACAATACATATGTTAACCCCTCCGTCTATGGCCTTGGTTGGTTCGAAGTCGACGGGGGTTCTGGTTACGAGGCAGCAACGAATTTGTTACTCACAGTAGTTTCTTCTATAGAACTTTCCGAGTTCTTCTATAGTGGTTCGGAGGATTCTGTGAAAACTTACTGAATTATCTGACGGTTCCCGACGCTTCTTATAACGTATCGGGAAATTATGTTTCTCTATTTAAGACTAAGTTCTCTGAAGGTTCCCCGATTCTTCTTATAACGTATCGGGAAATTATTTTTCTCTACTTTATTGACTGAGTTCTCTGAAGAGAGCAAGGCTTGAAGGAGAAGATAAAAAACTTTCTTTTACTGTAATTTACTGCTAAAATGTACAGGTAATGCTCAGCCTCTAAGTTAGATCAGTCATTTACAGGGGGGAGAGGTTCGACCTCTTTCGACCATGGCTCAGGCCGGAATTTAAAACGATGAGGCTCCGACCTCCTCGCTGAATGGCTAAGACAGGAGTGAATGAATTTACAATACAAGAAATAAATAAGTCTAAATTTTGGGGGAGTGCAGTTGAAGGTTAAGCTTCCCCCCTTGAAGAATCTGCGAATTATTTCATCTTAAATAAAAAAAAATAATATAAAAGAAATGAAGCAGAAAAATAATTAATTATTTGCCGATTATACACTTTTGGGTGACGACTTCACGTCGGAGTCGTACATTGAGTACAACCTAAATACATTATTAAGTGCACTGTAATTTTGGTTTACTACATCTATGATTATAATTACCAATTAATTCGCATTCACTTATTATCGTTAATTACAGTTTCAATAAAGTACATTAATTACATCATATTAAATTATTAAAGTTAATTATAATTTTATAGTTTTATATTTATATTAAGATAACTATTATTTTAGGATTTGAATTAGGTAATCAGGGACGTATTGGGAAAGATGGAATAGGCGTATAACACAAAGTACGGGGCTCCAATAAACCTTAGCCCCCCCCGCCCATGGCCTAAACCATGGGCGGGGGCTTCCAAGACAGCCTGACAGGCTTCCAAGACAGCCTGAATTCGCTTTGGGTAGCTTGCCAAAAGTGACGTGAATAGATCTTGATCGTTACGCAAATTTGCTAAAACAGTTTCAATGTGTTGCGTCATTGTATCCTTCGAAATCAATTTGCTGCTGGTTCTTGAAACAAGAGACATTCAACCTTGTCCTTTATAACTGATCCAATGTGTTCACAGACGTTCAGGTCAGGAGAATTTCATGGCCATTCTTCATTTCCAAAGAAATCGATCTCATGGTTCCGCAACAACTGTTGAGTGGCTAATGCCTTAAAGCAGGGGGGCCTTATCGTGCAGAAGTGTGACCTGATCGACATCCATAACATTGTTTGGGTTTCTTAGAAAAGGAATGACATGCTGGGATAGAATAATATCACGAAAATACTGTCCATCCCAACTCTGACCATTTGGCTTCAGCACCCACATGAGCTTCTTTGCAGTGAACAAAACAAACACACCAACACAGTCTGAACTTTTTAATAATTCGCGATAATGTTCATTGTCATCGATTTCATCTGGTGTTGTGGCCCACACTCGATCATTTTGGTAGTTAGGCCGACGTGTTACGTAAACAAAAAATTCGTCGGAGACAGCTAAATGCATGAAATCATCCACATCCCAATCTTGAAGATAATGGGCAAACCACATTCTGTCATCGATGTTAAGTTGAGTTTTTCTTGGCTTTGGAAGTTCATGCCAAGGCTTTAAACCTTGCCTATGACGGTACAGTCGAATGATCTCACCACTAACGATCTTTCCTCTCAAACTTCGATCTCTCTAGAAAGTTTAGCAGAGCTGTTTTTCCGCTTACGCGTACCGCTTTCAATGGTGTTTTTTGTTTCCTGAGAGAGTGGCAAATTTGGGCGCCCAGATTTGGTTGTATCCATTTCACATTCATCCAGTTTTATTCCAATTTCTTTTGACGAAGTCCTCACTTCTTCGCAACTTTTTGACAACCCATGAACGTGTTATAAAGGTGGCTCCAGCATCACGAGCTTTCCGAAATGCTATTGCTCGTATGCGATCTATCACACGTTGCCTCTCCGAATCACCATTTAATTGAGAAGCCATTATATTATCACTTTATCAGCTAGAGTAATTTTAATACCTGCAATAAATAAAGAATTTTATATATTTTTATAATCACTAAAAACTATTTCGATATAAGTAAACATGTAAGCTGCAAATGGGGGGCTAAGGTTTTTTGGAACCCCTTACATGGGCACATATAATTATATAACATAACACACATCATAATGTTTCGAATTAGGAGCAGCAAGAGAGAAGGTGTCAGACTCAGAAGTTCGCTTTTGGCGATGTCATCGGAATTCGAACACTTGCGTCAGCATGAACGAGTATCTTTTGAGAAATTAAATAATTAAAAAAAATAAAAAGTATACCTGTGAACGTACTTACATGTAAGGTAACTACGTACGTGATCATAATCATCAGCGGACATGTACGAATGCATAAAGTTTAGTACACATATCGGTAGTCACGCAATAGGTTGTGTGCGTGATATATAGACGGACACGAGTAAACATGGACTGATATGTCAATTGGGCATAGGTAGACAATAAAAGATAATGGAAATAAAAGATAGCAGTCAAGAAAGGAAATTGACGTATGAATGAACAACGTATAAATAATAATATTATGTTAAAGAATTTACCATACATTGAATACTAAAGATATCCACATACTAAACACATGATTCAGTATTCAAGGTATGTAAAATGTGAAGGGAATTAAGTTACTTTATGATGTTATAGTTATTCAAATTATGCCATACGTTAATTCATAATTGATACGCCATAGTTATTTAATTCGGACGTACAGTACAAGTCATTATTGGGAGAAATTAGAGGAAACGAATTAGAGAGATACAGTAATGAAGGGTTTATAGCCATTGTACAAGAGTGGGTGAAACTATTAATAAAATATATATACTTATATGGGTGATGTCCACATCGGAATCGTACTAAGTTAACTCGATCCGATCTGCTCAAGCTGGTCTCTGACCTGTCAATGGGTGGCGGCTTCTCTCCTAGGATCGCATTTGGACAGAGTCGTGTCAGTGCTTTGTGGGTTAGGTGTGCATGTATGTGTTTTCTGTACTGTGTGATGTCTGTGGGGCGTGGTATAGAATGCAGTATTTGGTGTTACCTTAATGGTGCGAGGTGTCGGTGCATGATTGTTCATTAGAGTGGATCACTTTTCACTTTTTTTTAAACATTATATGCTGGTCAAAGTTTTTCCCATGATTTGGTTCAGTGAAAGTACACTGACACGATTTTTACCAAAATCGATCAATATTTAGGGGTCGCGCATCGACCTTGAAAATTTCAATTTTGGAAATTTGGCCAAATTGACAATTTTTTACTGAATAAAGATAAATCATCAAATGACCATATTTTCTGAATCCTCTCAGTGAAAGAAATCCTCTCAGATACTTACCAAGTTGATAAGACAAGTAGTTTAGAAGTTACACTCACCTAGAAATAACGTTAAAATTTAAAATATCGTATTTGTCCCCCGTTATGGACGTAATCATAGCATCAGAGTAACTGGCGCATCCTAAAATCCCAATTACACACACACGCTATGTCTATGACCAATATTTTTACTAATCACAGTTTGCTCTTTACAGATCAACTGTGTCAATTGATTCTTGTTTGATAAGTCTAGACTTTAGTACAATGGATAAAATGTTAACAACCAGGAGTGGGAAGACTCTGAAAGTTACTTATTCTGGAAAAGAGAAAGCAGCAACAACAGCACCACCTTCTCTAAGGTCAGCCACGGACGTCTTCTTAATTGGTCAGCCATCTTCCTCGATCGGTGGTGCCAAATTGCCAACCACCCATCAAGTTCTCCAGTACTTCTTCTACGCCAAGCAGGAAACTACTGACAGGAAGGCCGCCGTAAAAGACACGGTGGCCAATGTTCTGGCATTTTAGAACATGGCACGTATAAAGACGATCACGAGGCGAAACTGCGAAAGAAAACTGGAGTTACTGTGGGAAGAGTGGCGCTCGCTGCAGAAGAGCAAGATGAGAGACAGTGACGCGGGAAAAGGCAGAGAGAAGTTTTCAGAAAATCTGAACAAGCTCTGGAACATTGGAGCTCCCGATGCTATTGAAGAGATACAGAAAAGTCGACTGCTCTCAGACAACAACAAACAAGAAGATATTAAATTTTATGAGGATCAACGGGGCCTGCGCCAGGCAACAATGAGTGGGAATGATAAAGTGTTCGTTGTCAAGAGAAAACGGCAACTCTCAAGACAACAATCTCGTGATGAGCCAGGCACCTCAAAAACGAAATTAGGAACCGAAGCTGAGAGCGACGATGAATCTATAGAAAGCAGATCATCGAGCAACTCCGAATCACAGCTAGAACCACCATACCGACAGCCGAGAGAATCAACTGTATCAATCAGCCTTCCTCACCGCATCCTCAATGCACCGGCTGTTATTGAAGTGGCTGATCGCTTCCGGATGTCCAATAATCAGTGTGTATATATCAGTAATGATCTTTCCTTGACAAAGATATAATAGACGTAACGACGGAAAATTTAGTGATTATTTTGTCACATAAAAACCATACGCATCCTTGTCAATTTCCTTTCAATTTCGCACATAGGTGGCAAGTGTCGTGGCGGCAGTCCTACGTTCGGCAGATCCGCCCGCAGACCTGGACAAATTCAGTATCTCGAAGGACACGTCTCGCCGTGGAAGAGTGGCACATCGTTGTGAAGTGTCGACAGCTGTGCAGAAATCCTTCGTATCTCCGAGGCATGCTGTCGTCCACTGGGACGGTAAAGTAATCAAGGTCAGTTTTGCCCTCACCGTGGACGACAGTGAATTAACATGTTCCAGTGACGACAGTGGATTGACATATTCCAGTGGACGATAATGGATTGGCATGTATGACATACGTTTCAGGACTCTCTTGGATCATTGGAGCACCGCCAGGCGATTCTCATCTCCGGAGCTCCCCAATGCACAGAAGGAAAGTTGCTGGCCGTTCCGACTGTTGCTGACGGCACCGGTCTGTCCCAGGCCCAGGCGACCTTTCGTGCTCTCAAAGACTGGGGATGCGAGAACAACGTGATTGGACTGTGCTTCGACACAACTTCCTCCAATACGGGGAGGGTGCAGGGTGCGGTGGTCCGGCTGGAGAACATGCTTGGTAAACCGCTCTTCCAGCTGGGCTGTCGCCATCACGTTATGGAGCTCATCGTGGGGGCAGTGGTCATCACCGCGTTTGGAAGAACCACAGCACCAACTGAACCTTTGTTCCAGTATCTGAGGAGAAGGTGAATTTCAAGTCTAAGGCGCATTTGTTTTCTCCAATGATTTTTTGCCTTCAGAGCAATTGAGATATCAGCGTCCTTCTACTAATGATGTTAATAGCAGTCGAAAAGGGAAACTTCAGTCGTTTTCATGCAATATTTTCATAACTCCCCTTTCAGGTGGGACAAGCTCGACCTCTCGACTTATCGCGAGCTGGAGATCGAGCATTTGGCGGAGGTGACGTGGCTGATGGAGCTCCGAGATGAGGCAGTCAAGTTCCTCGGCACCGCTTCTGGTCTTGTCAGAGAAGACTACCGAGAAGTGGCGGAGATTACACTCCTGGTACTCGGGGCCCAGCCACGTCGTGGCACACACTTCATGCGCCCAGGAGCCTACCATCATGCGAGGTGGATGGCCAAGGTTGGTATTTTGAATTAGAAGTTAAATATTGTATTGCCTTCTGCAAACAGCCATTTGAAGTCCCTACCAGAAAAAAATAAGATAAATAATTTACCATTAAACAAACTTATATGGAGTGGTATCGGTATTTATACATCACAGTGCGTATTCGTTTCAGATCATCTACTACACGAAGCTCCTGATGTTCAGCGGTCAGCTGGAGTTCGACGACGAGCTGGTACAGAAACTTCAGAGAGTGGTACTATTTACTGCACTCCTCTACGCACCTGCCTGGCTGGCGGCTCCTGTCGCAGCTGATGCCCCGCTGAATGACCTTGTGTTGTACCAGCGTCTTCTGCAGTACAGGGCTGTGGATCGCGAGATTGCAGAGGCTTCACTGGCAGTGATCAGGCGGCACTTGTGGTATCTGAGGCCTCAGACCGTCGTTTTCCCCTCTGCAGTGACAAAGTGGAAGACACTGTGAAGCACGAGATGGCAAAGAAGCTGTGCCGCCTCGCTGTGCCCGAGGACTTCACGTATGACAACGTCTCGGTTGATGACACGACGCGCCTTCCGGACCTGATCGATGAGTCATCGTGGTTCGTGTTCACAGGCCTGCAGGTGTGCGCGTCTACGTGGCTCACTCTGCCGGTGAATAAGTGGGATCAAGATAAGAACTACTGTGATCTGAAGAATGTCATCTCGCATCTGAAAGTTACCAACGACGTGGCAGAGAGAGGGATAAAACTGTTAGAAGATTGATTACGCGAACACTGTCACAAAAGACGAGTCACAGCTGCAGGGTCTTCTTCAGCTCGTGGAAAAGAGCCGGAAAGAACTCGGTGACTTCAAGAAGTCGTCACTTGCCAAGATGACGTAGCGCAGAGGGAAACGGAGTTAGCAGAGAGAGTACATGGCGCACGCCTTAAGATGACGTGTGTTCTAACCACGATTCATGCAGTTTTTGAACCTAGTTATGGGCACCGGAGTAAGTGCCTTTAGTGATATCGGTAAACCGTTTTAATACAAAATACATTTCATCTTTCCTTATTCGTTTTATCTTATCCTAAAAAGCAGATAATGGCAGAGAGCATATGGAGGTACGGGGACAAATACAGTATTTTAAATTTTAATGCTATCTCAAGGTGAGTATAACTTCTAAACCACTTGTCTTATCAACTTGGTAAGTATCTGAGAGGATTTCTTTCACTGAGAGGATTCAGAAAATATGGTCATTTGATGATTTATCTTTATTCAGTAAAAAATTTTCAATTTGGCCAAATTTCCAAAATTAAAATTTTCAAGGTCGATGCGGGACCCCTAAATATTGATCGATTTTGGTAAAAATGGTGTCAGTGTACTTCCACTGAACCAGATCATGGGAAAAACGTTGACCAGCTATAATTTTTAAAAAAAAGTGAAAAGTGATCCACCCTATTGTACATGTAGTGGCAAGGGTGTTGTGGGTTAGTTGTCGCTGCTGCCATGTATTGTGTTCCCCTCATGTCTAAATATTCCCTAATTTTCAGTATTTTTGTTTCTGTGTGCAGGTGTTCTATTGGTGTTGTTTGAGTGCATCTTGTAATGATACGAAGTGCATTGTTTTATATTGTCTGTAAGGTGTTTATGTGTGTGTTTGAGATAATGGGTACCCAGCATGGCCTAGCATAGTCCATAACTGAGCGAATATATTGTTTGTATATGAGTGATGTTGTTTCCTGCTGGTGTTCAAAGTTTGTGCCTGTTAGTACCCTAAGCGTGTTAAGTCTTGACGTAGAGTGCTTACAAGAAGTCTCACGCCTCTGTCTCGTCCCAAGCTAGTCTGTTAGGTATAAAATGGGGGGTCCTTATGGCAGCGGAGGTGTGTTCGGATTGGTGCACATAATTGCTCTAACTCCATCAATGACGTTCACATCTATTTTGGTGTTGATCACTTTATCTATTTATATATAGAGACATACTGTATATAGATATATATCGAGTATGCAGGGGATAACGTGTCTCAGTCCCAGCTATGGTAGTTGTCTTACAATTAACAGTCCCAAGTGCAAGTTACGTTAACACCTCCACATAAACTACCCTGGACTAAAATAACATACGTGAAGCCCTTACCCACAAACCATTTAAAAGGTGTGATTTAAAAGCTCTCTCTCTCTCTGATCACACCGCATCCCATCACAGGTCTTCAGCAGGGACATCGGCAATGTATCCATATAACGTTAATAATAACCGAAACTCGGGGAAAATATACTCTCTGCCTTCCGCTCTACCCCAAATCCTTTTCTCTTAGTGACCTCTTAATACAAACTAATCTATCATATTTTGCGACTTTTTAACTCTGGTAGGATTCAATTCCATTCCTATAGTGTAAGAGATACTTAAATTCATGTGTGTATTATGCCATATGATGTGCGTAATAAATAATCATTTTTAAATAGTTGGAGCGTTCATGGTCATCTGTAATAATCTATAGACTACCCCCAAGCCCACTCTCAACACTTAGATTCCCCTAAGACACAGGCGTCTTCAAGTAACATGAATGCGTAGAGATCTAAGGTGTTAGATTCCATATTATATAATTTATGTGCTAGGTTCAAGAACGCTGGCATTGAAGGATGGAAGGAAGGGACAGTAAAAGCGATAATAGGTTTAATGAAGGAAGTGGAATGAGGATGGAGGTAAGCGTTGCTATGTCGAAGGAAACGAGGTTGGGTGGGGAATTACGAAGGGAGGAGGAAAGGGAGAGAGGGGGCTAAAATGAACGCGGGGATGGGTTAAGGGAGAGGAGAGAAATTCATATGAAATGCTAAACACAAACTCAAATATTTATTTTAATGCCCTAGACCTAGGAAGACAAAGAGCAAAATACCTTAAACTAACAATGAATTGACAGAAACAGAAGAGTCTGGTCTTAGACGCACTGATAGGTTTAACGTATGTGGCTAGAGGCCGCCACTCAGAATTACCACTACTACCTAAGTCATAATAAGGTTATTTACTATGACAGAGTAGTCATGAATAGTTATGGAAATAAAATATAATTATACTGTTGATGGCTATATTCAGTTGGGATATAAACTATTTCTGACAAGCTTTGGATCCTTGGCTTTTAAGACGAATTTTTTATGCATATGTTCAACAAAATAGGAAATTGGTTGATTATTATTACCATTCGAAGGGTTGGTACCCTTCACAACCGAAATCAATTTCAGAAGGGGTGCATGGTATCCTCATTTCCTTTATCGTCCCAGCACGCTTCACATAAGCCAATTACACAAAGATGGAAAGGCCGTCTGTGCACCACGAGACGACCCAGGCAATGCGGGGAGCAATGGTGACATTGCATGAATATGGTGTGCCAATAAGAGAAATATCAAGACTAGACGTTCATCGAAGCACTGTGGAACGGTGGATTCATCGATATGAAGCAGAAAACTCAATCGCTACTTTGCCGAGGTCTGGTCCTCCGCGTTCAACATCTCAAGAGGAAGATGCTGCGATTGTTAACCATGCCAGAGAGCATCCGTTTGTTCCAGCGACGCATATTTACAGGGACCTGAACCTTCGTTATAGCGCATATACAGGGAACAACAGACTTCAAGAGGTAGGGTATTTTTCTCGCCGTCCAGCTACAAAATCTGCATTGACGATTGAGCATAAAGAGGCGCGGATGGGATTTGCTTCGCAATACTTGCCGCAGGAGGAAGAATTCTGGAGAAAAGTTGTGTAGTGTGACGAAAAAACATTTTCAACAGATAGTCATGGTTCCCTGCATTGTTGGAGGCAGCGCGGAAAACGCTATGAAGAAGGAAATGTTTTCCCGAGCAAACGTAGTGGTCATCAATCTCGGTATGTGGGGCTAGATGTCTGGCTATGGTGTCGGAGAATTGACTCAAGTAGATGGACGCTTTACTGGACAGCAATATTGCCAGATACTGGAAGAGGTGCTGCTACCCAGTGTTCGTGCGTATCCGGTTCCAGCACCGGAACCATTTTACTTAATGGATAGAATTTTATTATATTTTTATGTTTGGCATCTATAAAAGTATATATTGTGACCATCAAAGAACTTTACTTATCCTTAGTTAGAATCTTTTCTTGCAATGTCTACGCTCGTGGAGATGATAATATATGCATTGCTGAAACAAACTATGAAAAGGTAATAGTTTCAGGAAAAAAATAAAAACTGGCAACATCGAGGTCATCACATGTTTATGGGAATTGTCATATGATATGCTACCAATAAACTCTTATATACTACTATATACAGTATACTATATTACGTAATAATTACGATGAACAAATCAAATGCAAATTTCTCTGATTCACGGCCCACCAGTCCTGCTTTAGACTAATGACCTTCATAAGATGGAATAGGTTTAACATAGTTCGCTTAATAGGTTACCACTTAAAACAATGGATAAACTATCTATTAGTGAGACGACCGTAACTTCCTCGAAATGCGAGCGCGTGAGATGTTCACTGAGGAATTTGATCTTTAGATTTTTCACGTAGGATATGTATCACAAACAACAATATTGACAACAATTCCCAACAATTACTTAATATCAATAATTGCATTTGAGCAAATAATTTAGACATGCGTCAAAATAACTTACAGTAAGTATCATGCCATGATTTGGGATATTTGCCGAATTAGTCGTTCTCTATAGTCTACACTCTACAGTATATATTGAGACGGTATAATGTAATGCCCAGCTAATATTATGATGACTAGGATTGCTCCATAACCATCCCAACATCCCGAAACTTGCTCATTCTGCTTCTTAATCATTCGTATTTTAAACACTAAAATGTAGCAGAAATGACCTAATAATGACGTCATTGATTGCGTTAGAGCAGTTATGTGCGCCAATCCGAACACACCTCCGCTGCCATAAGGACCGCCCATTTTATACCTAACAGATTAGCTTGGGACGAGACAGAGGCGTGAGACTTCTTGTAAGCACTGTACATTTGTTTTCAATGTCCTGAATGTGGTTTGCAAAAGATAATGATGTGTTGTATGTGACCCCAAGTATTTTGGTCCTGTGAGTGTGTGGAATGTTGGTGTTGTTTAGTGTAAGCTGTGGAGTTATCTGGTGTTCTTTTGTGTTGCTTGCTAGCAAGGTGATGGTTGATTTTGTGGGCGCTACTTTGAGTCTATTGTGTGTGAGCCATTCTTGTATACTGTTTATGTACAAAAAATTTTAAGACGTTTCTTTTGGCTATAGCTGTATTACCAAAAACTTATTACTGAACTGTAATACTGCCATAAAACTTAGTATTTAATTTAGAAGTGTATTTAAATGCCTTCGAAGAATAAATCCCTTCTGCACCCATGCTTCTTAGATAACTCGATCGCCTTTAAATTTGATTAACAGCAGAGAATGTTTTGAAGTGTGGACGAGAGAGAGAGAGAGAGAATTTTAAAACTATCATACTATCGACACAACGGACTGAACAGATGTGGTTTTCGGACGATAGACGAAAAGGAATGTCTTTTTCAATAATGGTGATATTCTTGCTCTTTCGACAGTAAATGGGAATGGTCATGTGGTTTCAAATGACAAATAGTGGAGATAGGCAAAGTTCTTCGTCAAAAACTTACCCTCTCATGAATGGAAATACACAGTTACGAAATAAAAGTTCGCTAAAGAATAGGTTCATAGGAAAAATACTGAAAATTAAAAATAATGAAAAAGAAAAATTACTGTTTGTGGACAAATAGTATTAAGCTACGCCTTCGTGGGAACCGGATACACTAGCCATCCGAGGCAAGCAGTCTTCCCGCCCCCACACACACAAAAAATAAATGATTAATAAGAAAAAGGAATTCTCCCCAGTTTCACACCCTTCAGCATAATGGCTACTACGAATGACTCGGGAAAGGAAGGTAGGAATATAAGTTAAAATTTATATTATTTTTTTCACTTATAATATCAAAGAAATAAAACAGCACATGCATTTTAAACTTCTGAATAAATAAACGTTTGTAGCACGTTTGCCTTTATTAATAAACAAAGATGAGTCATACGTTATACAGTAAAGTTTTGTTCCTTAATTTCGTCCCAAATCCCATTTCATTCTGTAACTTCAGAAGGGAACATTCTCCGGAGAAATACATGCATTTAGTATCTGAATTATTAGTATTGCGATTTCTATAAATATTCTTTGCAGCAGAGTATTAATCATGTTATTTCTTCGCATTATTATGCTTTTTAGCATAAGAAATGAAGCGTAACGAAATGCAAATGTGTGTGGCAACGACGCTTTGGAAACTAAAAAAATATTTTCCTTTTGTTATCATTCTTGCAAACATATGAAAAATTACGAAATTTACGTGAAAACTTAAGCTATAGTAGAATTGTAGCAAGGGAAAAATTATTTAAAATACTCAATACTAAGCAGTAACAAAAAAAAAATTGATACAGTGCATACTTCTTTTGTAAACCATATATTACCCTACGAAATTTTATTCTCTCCCCTTGTCCCATACTTGAACAATGTTAAGAGCATAAAATTTTTAAAAAATTCTGTAAAAGCGCAACCAATTCGATATAAATTTCCATTCAGATTTGGCATCTTTTATCAATATTGTACTCTTTGAAAATAATCACAATGATCTATGATAAAGAATATTTAATTCTTTCCGACTCGGTTTTTGATGTAAATAAAACAAATAATATAATATAAACTATTGAAGTCACTTCAAAATGAAAGTGGCGGCAGATTTTTGTTCAATGTTCACTCAATAAATGTAGTTTTTGAATTGATCGTTGCAACTGATGGATAAGAAGCAATAAGAACATTACTGATAAACTTTCTGCTTTTTATGAAATGGATTTTAATGATAATTAGCAGGGCATTTATGAAAATTTCTGAATGAAATAGAAATAAGTTAAATTGTCGTTTAACACCCATCTGGTGACCCACCACTTCTTTTTTGTTTCTAGTGCAGTTTTATCTCTTCTTTCCAAATATACAATCGTAATTTGTCGCAAATAAATAATAAAAAAGATACAACTACATTTAAGTTTTCAGTACCGTTTTGCGTATGGCATCGTTGCGTGGGTAGTTTGTAGTTCCATTTTGGTCCGGCAGCATTGCGTTGGTGGCGTGCAATGTATTGTGAATCATGTCGTGTGAAGATTGTGAGATATCGTATTACGAAACGATTCAACAACTGCTTAATAATGATGAACGCGCTCTAGAAACATTTTCTCGACACGGCGTAATTTTTTAAACCAAAGTGTGTCCCACATGTAATAAACAATGTGAATTGCGGTGATCAACAGATTTTTAGGTGCCGGAGGCAAAGCAAATATGCTAAAAGCAAGCGTTTGAGAACATGTGCTTTCAGTGAAAGTAGGTTTAAGGGCAGGTGGTTAGGTGCGTCTTGTTTAAGCCCGCATAAAAACTTACTGTTCATAAATGAATATTTAAGGAAACATTTTGTGCATAGTTCTGCGGCTCAAAATTTAGAAGTGGATGCCCACGCTACTGTTCACTGGCGTGACTTTTGTGCAGAGGTTTGCCATAAGTGGCTACGAAATAAAAAACCGATAGGTGGCCCAAATATCGTCGTCGAAATAGACGAGTCGAAATTCGGCAAATCAAAATATAATAGGGGAAGGGATATCAGGGGCATCTGGGTTTTTGGGGGGGATAGAAAGAATTAAAAAAAAAAAATTATGGTGCCTGTAACAGACCGAACAGCAGAAACATTAATCCCCGTTATTAAGGAGCACATTCTTCCAGGCACCATTATATATTCTGACTGTTGGCGTGCGTATGGTTCCCTAAATACGCATGGGTACATTCATCAGACGGTCAACCACGGTGAATCCTTCATAAACCCAGAAAACAGGGATATCCATACGCAAAACATAGAAAGGCTTTGGAAGGACATTTTGCCTTGTACAGTCCCTTGTAATAGTTCCACTCCACCCTCTCCGAGATGTGACAACAACGCAGTCCCTCTTAAACCCCAGTACCCCACCCTCACTCCCTCCCTTTCCTCCTCTTCGTCTAAGGTGTTGTCATAGTAGTACTTTTAATTTTTGAAAACCAATGACAGAATAAATATGTTGTTCACTGTAGTTCTGGTGGTAATACTAGGA
Source organism: Bathynomus jamesi (assembly GCA_023014485.1). Classification (NCBI taxonomy): domain Eukaryota; kingdom Metazoa; phylum Arthropoda; class Malacostraca; order Isopoda; family Cirolanidae; genus Bathynomus; species Bathynomus jamesi. The sequence continues at coordinate 361,061 of JAJOZX010002202.1, forward strand.
CGACTATGTATTTTATTCATGCATTATTCCTAAATTTAGGGAATAGAGTAGTTAGGTTATTTCACAAACGTGGGATACTTTAAAAACTTTCAATCATAGGATTTTGATGTAGCCATTTTATAGTTAAAGTATCATATAAGATAAGCTGTAGATCGACTTTTCCTCCAGACAATAACATTTCTGTTTAAAGTCCATGCATCATCAACAAATGATTATTCAGAAAAAGGTCTATCCATGGAGAGATAATGCCAACATAGTTCAGTTTTCATTACAAAAATAAACATGAATCAAGTACATTTAGGGATTTTCTTCAGAACATACAAAACATAATGTTCAAATTATAAGAAACTAACCATTGTTCAAGTAAATAAATGGATCGGTGGTCATTTTTTATAGCTCTGCGGTTGCGGAGCTTACAAATAGAGCTCCGCGTGGTTGCGGTTATGTACCATATAACTTCATAATATTACCTAAGTATAAACAGCACAATAAAATATCGCGTTTCAGCCACACTTTCCACAGTCTACACTATAATGACTATAATCTAAACTGTAAAAAGTGTTTCCAGGATGCGGGACGAGGACTCAAAGCGTTTTGTATCCCACCAACCATTTTCCCCAACCATCGCCCATTCGAAAGTGGTGTATATAATTATAATATATACTGTATATACACTATTTAATCCTTATATTTAAATTGAATTGCTGGGAGACTGTATTTCAAAAATTAAAATTTGTCTGCTTTGTCCCCCTTCAACCTATTCCTTTTTTCATCGTAGTTGATCCCTGCTCTACTAAATAATTGTTCACTAGGAACACGTAAGGGAGGACATCCAAGGACTTTTTCGCACCCTTGAGTGAAGGCATGAGGCATGACAGGAACAGCATTTGGCGACGTTTATAGCATTTATAGCCATTACACTGCATTTATAGTATTTGGTTGCCCTAGTAAGAAGATATCCTCAGACAACCGCAATAACCGCATTGATAAGTGCGGTTGCGGTTGCGGAGCTGAGAATATGTGCGGTTGCTCCGCATTTGCAGTTGCGGTTGCGGACAATCGCTACATCACTAAACTATGTATTTACTACATCACAACCATAACATTATTATACACAATTAATCAATACTTGGTCCATCCTCCACTATTACTAATGACCTCTCGTAGCCTATTTGGAACAGCTGCCACGTGATTGTAGATGACTTATGGGTTCCTGCGGAAAAGTTCCCACTCTGCTATGGTGTGTTCCAACAGGTGCCGTGATGTCAGGTCCTGCCGAGGCTCCCAAGCGTTAACCACATTTGCCCACATATTTTCAATGGGGTTTAGGTCACACCCCTTGGTGGGCCAGTTCAGCAGCTCAACATCTCGTTCCTGAAACCACCGTCTGATGATCGTGGCAGTATGAACAGGGCAGTTATCCTGTAATATACGAGTATATGTTAACCCTCCGTCTATGGCGTTCGGTGGTTAGAGTTTGATGGGGGTTCTAGTTAGGTGGCAGCAACTTTGGGGTAGCTGGTACCGCGTAGGGAACCGCAGTAGTTTCTTTTGTACTACACTCCGATTTCTTCTTGTAGTGGATCGGAGGATTCTGTGAAAACTTACTAAATTATCTGACGGTTCCCCGATTCTTCTTGTAGCGTATGGAGAAATTATTTTTTGTATTTTAAAACTAAGTTCTCTGGAGAAAGCAGGGCTCAAAGGAGAAGACAAAGAGATCCTCTTACTGAATTTTACTGCTTCTAAAATATTACGGGTAATGCTTCAGCCTCTCGGTCAGATTAGAGTAATCAGAATGATAATTTGAAAAATTACAAGAGTTTATATACTAATAAAATAATTTGGTGAGATCATTATTATTTAATGTTGACCTGTTTTGTTTTTTATTCTCAATTGGCTGAATTGTTTTTGCAAAATATATGAAGATAAAGGTAAGTTTTGGCTGTAACAACACACTGGCAGATAAGCAAGATATTTGAAGATAGTCATATTTTTCTTTTAAACAGTATATTGACAGATCTGATGTTATCATGATTTGCCGCGTTAACTGAAAATGGAAATTGAAATACCGGTATACATTTTATTTTGGATTAAAATTAAACATGCATATGAGCCAAAATAAAATTCTTAAAATTTAAAATTAAGTGTTAATTTAGAGTTCTGGCAAGTTATCACTTCATCTTTTACAACTAAAAGAAAATGTATAAAAAAATTAACATTGCAGAATTTAACACGATTATATGATTAAGCTTAATCTAAGAAATGACTAGGTAATTTAAAAAAGAAATAATTCATCAATTACTTAGCAAAAATAGAAAAGAAATTATTTTTTTTAAATTTCCAAACTTGCATTTTCTAGACAGTTAGCGTGTCACGGGAGTTTGGACTTTATATGCAAAAATGAATATTAGAATTATTCATTTTTACATACATATTAATATAGATTATTTAAAATATTCCTTCGGTGAGTTTAAATCACAGTTTAAAATTAGATGCTATTCGAATCGTAATCTGACACGCCGAATTACAGTGTCCTTCTAATTTTGGGATCATTCGTGATGCAATACTTTTTGTCATATCGTGATTCGATATTAACACTTACAAATAAGTGTTGAACAAGGGGTGGTGAAAGAGAAGTGTCATGTATTAGTATGAGATGAAGGGGAAGGAAAAAGAAAATAAGAATGAAGATAAATCGAAAGAAAATAACAAGGAGGCAGGAGGAGGGAACAGAGAGAGAGAGAGGGAGAGGGGGTAGGGATAGCGAGAGGGGGAGGAGAGGGAGTGAGTGAGGGTCGGGGTGAAAGAGGGACTGCGTTGCTATCACATCTCGGAGAGGGTGGAGCGGAACTATTGCAGGGGACTGTACATAAAATTGTTTTACTACAGTACAGTATATCTCTGAAAATCTTATTGTTTACAATTTTAAGACATTGGAACAGAGAGTATGTCCATATAAAAATTTTAGATGATTTTTATAAGGCGGTAAAAGTGGGTGCTACTGTAGTATGCGGTCTACCTACGATTCGGCGGTCTACCTTTTAATTATAGCTTCTTATCTTGTTTACTAATTGTTTGTTTACATCCCATTGTCAATCGCCCTTTACGATTGGTTAGGTTTAGTCATGATATTTTCGTTAGTTTTAACGAAAATATCATGATTAAACCTAACCAATCGTAGGTAGACCGCAAACTACAGTAGCACCTAAAAGTGTATCTAGAGTACAACAAAAGAAAATAATCATATGTTATATGCAATAAGGCACTCTAAAAGTGGTGTTGAAAGTTCACACATTTTTGTAACCAATTCTCATGCCCTCATTTTTGTTGTACGTCGAAAATCCACACACATTTAAATTCAGGATCTGTACAAGAGAACGAAGCTTATTTTTCGATGTTTTTAAAGTTTAGTTTATATGTTTTGGAGAACGACGGAATCTCTTCAGAAAAAACACTCGGGAAATCAGTACGTACAATTACTGTTTAAGACGACCATACAGCTAAACTTTTTTTTTTCAATATCTGAAAAAAGTTGATTAAGATAAGTTGCAAAACTTTATCTATAACGTTGTTAGTAACACATGAATCATCGTGGATTTGTAGCAAAAAATGAATGGCTTATAAGTCCTCACTGGTAGATATTTGTTGTGCAGTTTATAGTTTTATCGTCTTCACTACCTTTGTATAGAAAATCTGCTCAATTTATGTGTTAATATGTAAACTAAAAAATTATGTAAAATAAATTACTATTAAGTTCTCAAAATAATAATTATTAACTGATTAACTGACATTATCAGTTAATGTTATTGATAGAAGAAAAACATGTTTTTATATAGTGCAAATGCAATAATCACACTGAACCATATAAGAGGTTGGGTTATTATTTTAATGAGACGCTTAATAATTTTTTAATCTCAAAACTCCTGCGCACATTATATTTATACAGTCATAATGACCATCAAAATTCTAATCATTACTTCAGTATATACAAAAGACTTTTTCCAACAAGCTTTTAAATTTTAAAAAGTTTGTTATACGAGCAATTAAATATCTGAATGGAGTTTGAAAATGCGACAATTAGAATTAATAAGCTGGTGATTAGATTTTAGGAGATGACAACGATAATATTATTCCTGCAGGTTCAGAATAATTTTCAGAATAAACTCTAAATACTATTTTTTATATTGCATGAAAGTTTTACGTGATCATTACATTATTTACTTTAGAAATCATGTTTGTCAAATATACTTAAAAATTGCACTGGAAAATCTTTGTTTTAAAGCTATCAAAATACATGGTTAACTCTTTAATCACCAAATGGTTAATTCAACCATACAGAAATTCCGTTAACCGTACTTATTTTTTTTTGGTAAGCGTAAATATGATAATTTAATGAACAGTGTAGACTGATTGTTAAATAATTCTGTTTGATGCAACCCAGTAACTTTTCTGTGGATTATTACTCTAATTATTAGAAAATGTCTTCCCCTTTACATGAAGATGTTGGTAATTTGTTGTTACAATAATATCTCTTCGTTCTTTCACACTTCAGACTCATACTGTGAAACTTTGAATTATTTTATTCTAGATTTTATCATGATGTATCTGCGAATGTAGAATACAGGGTGTCCCATAAGTCGGGCACCATAGGAGAAATTCATATTTTTCTATTTCTACAAACCATAATTCATATTTTTCTCTTTCTACAGGCCATAATGTCTGTGAGCAAGGAAGAACGAATCCAAATAATTCTACTCATAGGAAATCAGAGTCAAAGAGAGGCCGCTGCTGAATTTAACAGACTGCATCCAGACCGCGAGCCAATAACACAGAGTTGTGTTAGCAGACTTGTTGCAAAGTTTAAGGAAACAGGATCCATAGAAGATAAACCACGCAGTGGACCTTCAAGGAAATCCACTGACGATGATACAGCGACTGCTATCCTGGCTCATTTTAACAGAAGTCCCAATAAGTCTCTTCGGCGATTGTCCGCCGAGACAGGAGTGTCGAAAAGTAGCATCCATCGCATTCTTCAGGCTCACAAATGGCATCCATATAAACTTCAGATCCTACAGAAATTAAGCGAAGATGATGATCCCGACCGGCGGATGGAATTTTGTGAATGGGCTACGGAACAATATGCTCGGGATGCCAATTTCCCGTCCACCATTCTGTTCAGTGACGAGGCTGTTTTTTACGGAAATGGTGAGGTAAATCGACAGAACACCCGCTACTGGTCTCAAAACAACCCTCACTGGTATACCTCTTCAAAGGAACAAGGTGCATCTCGGGTGATGGTATGGTGTATCATTTGGAAGGATCGCATCATAGGCCCCCTCTTTTTCGATGAACATGTCACTGGAGGCACCTACCTACGTATGCTCAAGGAAGAAGCATTTCCCAGTGTCTTCAACGAAGAAGGAAATTTCCCAACATGGTTCCAGCAAGACGGCGCTCCTGCACATTACAGCACCCAAGTAAGGGAATACCTGTACCAACAATTCCCTGGCCACTGGATAGGACGTCGGGGGCCTGTGGAATGGCCAGCTAGAAGCCCGGATATCACGCCACTAGATTTTTATCTCTGGGGCCACTTGAAAACGCTGATATACGCAGAGAAAATTAGGAGTGTTGAACATTTGCGGCAGCGCATTATTGGGGCATGTAACACCATTACTCCTGACATCATTCACCGTGTGCTTGCTGACTGGGTATCACGTCTGAATTTGTGTATTGAAAACAATGGTGGACATATTGAGCACGTTCTGTAAATAAAAGCTTTTGTTTTGCCTTTTTTTATTATTTTTCTTATGATGCCGGACTTATGGGACACCCTGTATAGATTGTAGGTTTAACCCTCATAAATATGTTTTACATTTTCGATGGAAGTACTGTTTCTTACTTTAGGCTGCAACTGCTCAATGTTTACCCAAGATTTTTGTTCCATATCTTTTTGTTAATTTAAAATAATTTAAAATCATTAAAATAACGTAAATAAATTAGTAAATAGTATTTCCGTAGATAAGGTTAAAGATAAGCTAGACACATTCGTAATAATTAATTAAACTTAAATATATAAATAATGTAAACTTGATGATCCTGGTTATTAAATGTCGCAAAGCATTCATGCTCAAGTCAATTTGTTAAATAGAAATGCATCTCTATTTTAATTCAGACCTTTCCTCGACACCATACCGTCATGAGCCAGGCATCGAATCTTCTTTTGAAGACTTCAACTTTCACCCCTTTCTTGTTCCTAAGGTCCTTTGGAAGCTGGTTAAAAAGTCTTAGCCCCCTCACAACCAAACTGTTTTATTTCAGTGTTGAGGAGATCCCTTGTCGGGCCTTCAGTTTGGGAACACTACACATTCTGCTTTTCCTATTGTCCATTGTTGTTTGGGTGGTAACTGGGTTTAGTTTGAGGTTTGGTACCAGTTTTTCGATCACTTTCCATGTAATGTATATATTAGGGTGTGTCAATTTTAGTAAAGTCAACAATTCAAAAACTACTAATGCTCAAATGAGGTCATATTATCTAGCAAACTTAGAAATATCTTTAGTGTTGTTTGAAAAAGCCATTTACCTACTTATATTTGACCATAAAGGTTCGAAATATAACCTAAATATGACTGTAGCATCGTATATCAATGTGCCATTGATATGTGTGGTCAACTTTGATTATTTTTGGTGTGCAGTATGGTTTCTAAGCTTCACATAGTTACAAATGCTGGAGTTTTGATTGTGAATGCATGTGTTTTCCCTCCTTTTTGACAATTTTGATTACTTCGTAATGTAAATATTGGGTAATTCAAATTATTCGAAATGCTATGTGTGACCCAAACTTTCTGTATATTTTGATATGATAGATATATGAAATTGTCATTACTTTGAATAATTAAGTCTTGTACCTATAACAACACAACCTTTTATCTGAGCTTATAGGAAGATATTAAGAACTTCATTTAACTTAATTTTATGTAATCATAATCAGTTGGCCTATCTTTTGTTCACAGGTCCACAAGATGAGTCAGAAAGAAATCAGAAACCGAAGCAAATCAAGTTGTCACCTAAGTCATTTGGTGGGGACTGGGAGGGAACTTCCCCCTGCTGAGCTGCCCACAGCCAGAGATCTGCTGAGGTATGGTTTGTTGAGGAGAGAGATGAGTGGGGAAGACAGGAGGAATTACCCAGTTAATGACCTGATTAACAACGGCATTGTTCCAGGGCTACTGGCTCAGTGGAGAAAAGCCAACGCTCTATTCATAGGACCTGTAATCAACACTGATGACAGGATCAGGGCTAAAGTGAAGGCACTGTGGGATGAGGCAGTGAAGGTGTCCATTGGCAATGTGAAGCTAGAGGTCAAAGATAGGTTCATGGTGAAACTGGACAAATTGGTGGACATCCTGACCTGTCACTGTGTGATCAGGAGCTGCAGTAAGCTTGGGTGCAACCCTGTCTGCAACAGTGAGGTTCACAGTGACTGCAGCTGCAGGAGCGAGCAGAAGATACCAGTGCATGAGCTTGCCTTCATTAAAGGTCAGAGAGAAAAGTTGGGCAGTGTGGGGGCACACCAGATAGGTCTAGCTGATCACCCTGAGACCAGGAGACAGGAAGCAGTGCTGCAGAGACAGGAGCAGAGAAGGAAGGCCGGGGAGAAGAGGAGGAGGAAGGCAGAGGAGTCAGCCAAGAAAGAAGAGGAGTTGAGGGAGGAGTCACTGCTGGAGATGGAGTTGGAGGAGACTGGAGATATACTGGAGGAGGCAGGGAGGAGAGAGGAGGATGAAGACTTCATACCAGAGGCTGCGACAACTTCTTCCTTGCCTGTGGCTAAGAAGAAATACAACACTGAAGATATCACAAACATAGCTCTGGCTAGCTTGAGACATCACACTGGGCTGAGAGAGACTGCAGAGATTGCCACTGCTGCCTGGATTGATGCTGGTCTTATCACAGAGTTTGACACAGCACTGGTGATTCACCACAACCAGGTGAGGAGGGCTCAGGAGAGACTGACTAAGGAGCTGGTCAAGAAGTTTGATGAAGAGATTAGGGAAAATGGCATCACCTGTATCTTCTTTGATGGAAAAAGAGATGACACCAAAGTGATGATGGGAGCTGAGGGCAGCGACAGGCAGTTTCCTGACCTCATTAAGGAAGAACACTACACAGTGTGCAATGAACCAGGTGGGAAATATTTGTGGCATTTTGTACCAGAGGAAGCTGCAAAGGAGAGAAGTCATGCTGAGGTCATTACTGATCATCTGGTGAACTGGCTAAGAGAGAGAGGAGCAGACCAGACCCTTTTGGCCATAGGAGGTGACAGTACTAACGTGAATACTGGCTGGGAGGGAGGAGTAATGCATTATGTGGAGGCCAAGCTAAGCAGGAAGTTGGTGTGGATTGTCTGTGACTTGCACACTGGGGAGCTGAGTCTCAGACACCTGGTGACTGCACTGGATGGCAAGACATTGAGCAACAAGAAGTGGTCTGGGCCCCTTAGGGAAGATGTTAGACACTGCCACTGAACTGGAGATCAACCCAAACTTCAGGAAGATCACTGTTGGTCCTTCTCTACCCCATCTCAGTTAGAAGGTAGTCAAGGACCTCAGCACAGACCAATCATATGGCTACAGAATCATCACTGCCATCAGATCGGGAGAGGTACCTCAGAGTCTAGCTCTCCTGAAGATTGGGCCAGTCTGTCACAGTAGGTGGGTCACCACGGCTCTAAGGTTCTGCAGATTGTGGATTTCCAAACATGGGCTGAAGGGTAGGAACCTGAAGAATCTGAGGATAATTGTGAAATTCATAGTGGGAGTCTACATGCCAAACTGGTTCAACATCAAGTTAAATCACAGCTGGGTGGAGGGTCCCAGGCATGTACTGTACCAGCTGGAGCTGCTCAGAAGTCAGAAGAAGGAGGTGATAGGAATAGTGATGCCTACAGTGAAGAGATCAGCCTGGTATGCACACTCTGAGGCTGTGCTCCAGGCCATGCTGTGCAGTGAGGTGGAGGAGGAGAGGAGGGAGGCAGTGAAGAGGATACTGGAAATCAAAGGTGAAGGAGATGAGGACACACAGGTAGGAGACTGCAGTGTCAGACCCAGGAAGACTCTTGACATCAACCCAGATGCCACCAAACCGTCGGAGCTATTGACTGGAACTCTGGCGTGACTGAGCCTCCTCTGACCTACTCCCTCATCACTGCTGCAATCAAGGAGTTTCTGGATAGACCAATGGAAGTTCCTGCATGGCCCACACACACAGTCAGTAGAGAAGTGTGTAAGGATGACAACTGAAGCGGCACAACATGTTTACTCACAAGAGAGGAGGGAGGCGTACATCAGTGGCCAGGTGGCCAGTAGGGAGCTCATGTCCAGGAAAAAGAGCAAGACAGACATGGCATCCTTGGCAAAGTTCAAGAAACCTATCTATATTTCTAATTTTTAATATTGAAATACAATCAAAATGTCTTTAATTGTATGTATATAAAATGTAGTTATATATGGCAATTTGGCAAAGTTCAAGAAACCTATCTATATTTCTAAGTTTTAATATTGAAATACAATCAAAATGTCTTCAATTGTATGTAATGTATGTAAAATGTAGTTATATACAATAAAAAAATACTTGCGAAAATTGCTGATTTTTCGTAAACTTCAACTTCAAATATAAGTAGCTAGGAGTGGTCAAATCTGGATTTTAAAGCCATATTTCGATTTAGCACATAAAAATGCATCATTTGGTCACTAGTAGTCTTTGAAAGTCTAAAGATTTCACTTTGCTCCCTAAAATTGACACACCCTAGTATATATTATGGTGCACCTCTCCCTTCTTTCCAGGGAGGACAGACTTAGTTTACGTAGTCTTTCCCAGTAGTTGAGTTCTTTGCAGCCATCGATCTTTGCTGTGAAATGTCTCTGAATGTCTTCTGGTTTATTAATTTCTTCCTTCTTCTATGGGGACGTCAAGATTGAGCAGTATTCAAGTTTTGGTATGATCAGTATTTTCATCAGGGGAATCAGTACTGTATTGTCCCTTCTTTTAAAGGTTCTTAGTACCTGTCCCGCGACTCTTTTTGCTTTGTTTATCGCTATCTGGTTTTGCGTCTCGAATTTCGCATCATCGGTCATTATTACCCCAAATCGATCGCTTTCGTGCTTCTATGAATTTCCTGTATGTCTAGGTCATAATATGCTGTCTGTTTAAATTCCTCACTTCCACCATATCTCAAGAGCTGGAATTTCTCGGTGTTAAATGTCATGTTGTTCTCTTCTGACCATTTGTATATTTTGTTAGTGTCCTTCTGCAAGGCCTCCGCCTCTTTCGCATCGCTGATTTTTCTGCTGATCTTTGTATCGTCCTCAAAGGATGTTACTACACTATTGTTGTTTACTTCATTGTCTATGTCTGTTATCATGATAATGAAAAGGAGCGGGCAAATACTGTTCATTGTGGTACTGAGCTGCGTACTTCCGATTCTGATGAGAATATACCTTGAATTTTAACGACCTGTATACTTTCTCTGGGGAAGTTGTAGATCCATTTTCCCACTTTGCCTGTTATTCCCATATGTTTCATTTTATGCGCTATTATATCATGATCACATCTGGCAAAAGCTTTAGCAAAATCCGTGTATATGACATCGTAGTTTTCATTGCCTTCAAGTGCGTCTAGGATATTGTTATAGTGTTCTATAAGTTGTGATAGGCAAGATCTTCCTGATCGGAATCCGTGCTGATTTTCGTTGAGTCTTTCCAGTGTCTCCAAGAAGTCGTATATTTTCTCTCTAACTAATCTTTCAAATACTTTGGTAAGATGGGATGTCAATGACACCGGTCTGTAGTTCTTTGCTTGAGATCTGTCCCCTCCTTTATATAGAGGTACAATGTTTGCTCTTTTCAAGATACTAGGTATTTCTCCAGTGTCTAGGGATCTTTTTCATATCCAATATATGGGTGTAGCTATTTCATTTTTACAGTTTTTAATCAATAATGCGTTCCATTTGTCCGGACCTGCAGCTGAGTGTGATTTAATTTGCCCTATAGCTCGCGCTATATATTTTGGGATAAAATAATAATCCTTTATACAATCTCCTTGCAATTTCTCTTCAAAGAATGTATCTGTGTCAGGTATCGCTTTGTCACTTTTTGGGGTACTGAAGACTGACTCATACTGGGCTCTCAGTGTTTCAGATATTTCTTTTATATCGTCGGTTAGTTCATTATTTCCTTTCTTTCGGGGCCCGATAGCGGCGCGCGTTTTTTGTTTTTCTTTTTGCATAGCTATAGAAGTAGTTTGGATTTTCCTTTATTACTTCTACCGCTTTTTCCTCTTCCCTCTCTGTATGGCCCTGAATCAGGAGTTTTGCTGCTTTGTCGATATTCTCCAGGTTTTCTTTGTATTACTTTTCCGGTACTCTTGTCTCTGCAGTTTACTAACTTCTCCGCTACTCTCTTTCTTTCGCGGAATATTGCTTGCCTTTGCCTCTCGAACCAGTTCCTCTTTCCTTTTGGCTGTGCTTTCGGAGCATATTTTTCAAAGATTCCCAGCGTCTTCTCCTCTGAGATTCTTAGCATTTCTTCGGTTGTTTTATTCTCGAAAACTGTTTTCCCCTCTGTTTGGTCCATGTGAGATCTGATTTTTTCCCACTGCACATTTTTGGAGTTTAAGTTAAAGGTCCCAAATTTGTTTCTTTCTTCAGTATGGGTATTGACTTTTAATGTTGCCACCATATTCGTTGATATCTCGATTATGTTGTCGTGCGAGATAATAGTTGGGGTTATTTTCATATCATCAATCAAGTTCATGTTATTCGTGAATACCAGATCTAGGCAGTTATTTTTTGGGCATTTTCTGTTATCTCTTGTATCAACATAAACTCGTTTCTTAGAGCCATCACTATTTTTGCTTGCTTTGCTTGGTCATTTCTTTTGCCCCCCTTGTCCTGGTGTATATATATATACTGTATATGTCTACCCACCTTTTTGTATTTTATAAATGAGAAATTAAAATTGCCGCAGAGCATTATATTGCGGGATGGAGAGTTTACGGACTTTATTAAGCTTCTGATATCCTCAATGGCATCCGAAAAATTTTCAGTTGGAGAGTTTAGAGGTCTATAGATGACTATCAGTACTATGTTTAGTTTCTCTATTCTCACTGCAAAGGTTTCCACAAAGCTGTTGGATTTACTATTACCGCCTCTCTCATATGACTCTCATATATATATAAATAGCACAGCTACCTTTACGTTTAGCTGTTCGATCCGCTCTCAGTAAGTTGAATCCATCGACATGAAACTCTTTTTTTTATCGATACAGTGTTCGCAGTTATCGCAGTTTCCTTGGCAATCTTTAAGGTGAGTTTCTGTGAGGCATGCGATGTCCACCCTTGTTTCGTCCATAACTCCTTTCAGGTACTAAACTTTGTTTAACGAGTTGTTTGGTTTTATTCCTAGAATATATGCCATATATATATATATATATAATAACTGCCTAGATGCGCCTCGGTGGTGTAGTGGTTAGCGTCGCTGACTACGAATCCATCGGCCCCGGGTTCGAAACACGGTGACGGCAGCCGGCGCGCAGCAAAACCCAGCTGTTCATCCTTCCACACAATAAAGAAAGTGGTTGGTAGATAAATAGGTACCCTGTGTGGCCTAGTGGTTAAGACGCTGGGCTGCTGGTGTGGCGTGGTTCGGATTCGACGTTAAACTGTAGGTCTAAGGTGGAGTGAAAAGCTTGACCTTCATCATAATGAACAATTCGGGCGGAAGCTAACCAAAGGTTTATATATAAATCAAACCATTTCCCGGACATAATTGTATACCAGAAAGGACTCATGCAAGAAACCGGAGCAGATTTTGCATGCCTCACGGAAACCCATCTAAAGGACTGCCAGGCGAACTGTGAAAACTGTGAGTTCTGTATTGACAAAAAAGAAATACAAATTGACAACTATAACATCCTCCAAGCCGACAGAACAGTGAGACGTAAAGGAGGATGTGCTATTTACACATGCGAAAGGCATATGGCAGAAATGACTATAAGTACCTCAAATCAAACAGCTACGTAGAATATGTAGCAGCAAAAGTTGGAAAATTAAATATGGTATAAATTGTAATGTACAGACCCCCGAACACGCCAACCTCAAAATTCTCAGATTCCATTACAGAGGTAAGAAATTGGATAAAAGATCTACACTCTCCAACCCGAAATATTTTTCTCTATGGCGATTTTAATTTTCCATTCACGAAATATAAAAGGATAGGAAAAAATATATGTATACACCAGAAGGAGCGGGGCACACGGGAAGACCAGGAGCAGGTAAAAATGCTACTAGCTCTAGCTGATGAATTTATATTAACACAAGAAATAACCGAAAACACAAGAAAAAACAACTGCCTAGATTTGGTATTCACGAACAACAGCAACCTAATTGATAATTTAGAAATATCCCCAACTATGATATCGGATCACATTATTGAAATAACAACCAATATAAAAGCAACAGGAAAATTCGAAATTTTAAATTTTCACTCCAAAGCTATAAACTGGGAAGGTGTTGCATCCAGCATGGAAGTAATAGATTGGAAAACCACCTTCGAGGCCAAAACAACGGAAGAGATGATGATGACTTTAGAGAAGACGCTGGAAATTGTGGAAAAACATGTCCGAAAAATACAACAAAGAGGAAAGAGAAGCGGGTTCGAGAGACAAAAGAGGTCATTGTTCCGAAAGAGAAAAAGAGTGACTGCAAAATTAAGTAACTGTAAAGATAACAACATCAGAAAAATATTAAATGATAAACTGCAGAGTATCGATTGCGTCATACAGGAAAAAATTGAGAATCATACAGAAAAAGAAGACGACGACGTTATAGAAGCGATAAAGGTTAACTCAAAGTACTTCTATAATTTGGAAAAAGGAAGTCAAAAAACCATACGACTATCGGACCTTTGAAAAAAGAAGACAGTGCTTTATCTGATGATCTAACAGAAGTATCTGAAATATTAAGAGCTCAATACGAATCATCTTTCAGTATCCCAAAAACTGACAAACTGATATGCAATAGAAACGTGTTCTTTGAAGAAGAATTACAAGGGGAAAGTATAACAGACTTCGACTTTACGACAGATAATATTACACAAGCTATAGGGAAACTAAAAGCACACTCAGCGGCAGGACCAGACAAATGGAATGCCACACCGATCAAAAACTGCAAGAATGCAATCGCTAAACACCTATATTGGATATGGAGACGATCACTAGACACGGTAGAAATACCTGGCATCCTGAAGAGCGCGAACATATCCCAATATATAAAGGAAGAGATCGATCCGAGGCCAAAAACTATAGGCCAGTGTCGCTTACATCTCATCTCACTAAAATATTTGAAAGAATAGTCAGACAGAAAATCTATAACTTTTTGGAAACTCAGAAAAAATTAAATGATAACCAACATGGGTTTCTGTCATGCAGATCATGCCTATCACGACTAATGGAACACTACAACAACATTATTGATGCACTGGAAAGTAATGAAAACTATGATGTAATATACACAGACTTTGTCAAAGCGTTCGACAAGTGTGACCATGTAATCATAATATATAAACTGAAATATACGGGAATAACAGAAAAAGTAGAGAAATGGATATATAATTTCCTTATTGAGCGGTGGCAAGTCATTACAGTACAAGGAATATCTTCATCTGAATCAGAGGTCCTCAGCTCAGTACCACAAGGGACAGTATTAGCCCCACTACTCTTCATAATCATGTTAACTGACACAGATGAGGACGTTACCAGAGACAGCACAGTAACATCCTATGCCGATGACACAAAGATCAGTAGAAAAATAAGAAACCCAGAAGATATAGAATCTCTACAAATCGACATGAACAGAATCTACAAGTGGACGGAAGATAACAATATGAAGTTTAACACAGAAATTTCAGCTGTTATGGTACGGAAAAAGGGAGGACCTAAAATCCATAGAATATTGTACATCAAATGGACAGGAAATTCAGAGAAATTCTAAAGCAAAAGATTTAGGGGTTGTAATGACAGATGGTGCGAAATTTTAAACACAAAATAAGCTAGCAGTAAACAGAGCAAAGAGAATAATTGGGCAGATACTGAGAACCTTTGAACGAAGGGATAGAAATATAATGATTTCTCTACTGAAAACACTGATCATACCCAAAGTGGAATGCTGCTTGGTCCTGCCATGCCCATATAAAAAGAAAACATTAGACAGCTAGAAGGGATTCAGAGAAGCTTCACAGCAAAGATCAATGGGTGCAAAGAACTAAATTACTGGGAAACGTTACGCGAATTAAACCTATATTCACTGGAAAGGAGAAGAGAGAGATACACCATTATTTACACTTGGAAAATAATGGAGAAACTAGTCCCTAATCTTACTCTGAATCCTGTAACTCCCCAAACAACAATGGAAACTACAAAAGGAAGACTGTGTCGTGTTCCCAAATTAAAGGCTTGAGACGGAACATCCTTAACCCTGAAAGAAAATAGTTTTGTTGTGTGAGGACCAAAACTGTTTAATCAGCTGCCCAAAGACCTAAGGAACACGAGTAGTGTCGCGGTGATCCTCAAAAGAAGATTAGACGCCTGGCTCAGAGCAATTCCCGATGAGCCGGGCGTACCTGGCTATGTGAGGTGGAGATTACAAGAAACCAACTCACTACTTCACCAGGCCAACTCTAGAGGAGGGGCGACGGAAAATTTGAAAGTGAATAAGTGGTTTTCGTTCGTGTCTTTAAAAGGAAAAAAAATAGTGTTTGGTGCATTCTTAACTAAATTACTTCGTGTTACTAATGATTCATTAACGAATATATTTCATTTATTGACTTTATTCATTACTATATTACTTGACCAAACCAAGGCTAGTGCCTTGTTTGTTTCCCGAATCTATTGCTACACGAGGTTTCATAAGGTTGAAATTCCCTTGGTTGCCTTTATTGTTTTTCAAATCTATCAGAAACGAGGTTTCTTAAGGTTCGTTTTCCCTTCACACTCTACCTGACCTCCCGAAATGTCACCCACCGTGGGAAAAAAGGAATTAAATCAGTCGAATAGCGGACAGATAAGTTTCATTTAATACTTTTCTTTAAGAGATCTTTCGTCAGTAGCTTAATTATATATTCATTTAGCATAAAATTGTTACAAGAACCTGTTTCTGCGTTTCAAGAACATTTTTGCGGGTTTTCGCAGGTGACGGCACAATAAGCACGCGGTAGACCTACCTACGTTGTAATTTATTAATTTCCAAACGCTCGTTTTTTGTTTTTTTGTTTTTTAACTAATTAAAAGCATGGCACCCCGTCAAGTACTTGCAGTCGCTGTGAAGGGAAATTTGCCGCTTACGCGTTTACAATGGCTAATAATAATGAAGAGTTAGTTTGCAGGTGGTGCTCAAGCATGGAAGTCCTGAGGAACGAGTTAGAACGTGAGAGGGAGGCCAGGGTGAGGCTTGAAGAAAGCGTGATGCTCCTGACGGCAAAATTAGAATCCCTTGAGACTCCAGTTACGACCCCCCCTGCCTCAGTTTCTACTAATAATATAAGTCGCACTAATAGCCCTCTCTCTTCCCCTAGTTCCCAACCCTTCGTTCGAGTGCGTAATGGAGCCCCATTGAGAAAACCTAAGACTTGTCTACAAGTAATAACAAGCAATAAGTTTTCTGTTTTAGGTTTCGAAGATGCTGATGAACCGGAAATACGACTCGTTGGCGATTCCATTGTTCGAGGGCAGCTCGAGGAATTCTGTGGGAGAAACCCTCGTCGTAGGCGCCGTTACTGCTACCCTGGTGCAAGGGTGGAGGATATAGCTAATAGTGTTGACCATTTTACAGACGGTACCGCCGAGGACACAACGTATGTTATTCATGTCGGTACTAATAACGTTTTGAATTCTAGATCGGAAGAACTGCTGGCTCGGTATAGGGACTTACTAGAGTGATTAAAGGAAAAAACTAATAAGATCGTTTTAACTAGTATACTTCCTCGAATTATCCAACGTAACGATTTCTACAGCAAGGCGACCTATATTAACAATAACCTAAAGTTTCTTTGCCAACAGGAAGGAGTGCATTTTGCGAATTTTTGGAACAGTTTCTACGGCAGGAGGGACTTGTTCCTCGAAGATGGACTTCATCTTAATGACGTTGGAGCTGCGCGTTTAGGAAGACTATTTCATAATACTGTCTCTTCTTTTCAGGCTGCCGTAACTCGAACGGTCCCAGCGTAAATTCCACTAATTTCCCCTGCGCTCGCGAAGGTGTCGTAATTACAAACAATTTGAAGGTTCTGTCCTTAAATTCTCGTAGCCTACAAAATAAAATAAATGAATTTTTTTCTTTAATTGCTTGTAAAGACTATGATTTAATTGCGATATACGAATCGTGGCTTAGCCCTGAAACACGTGACTTTGTAGGGGAGTATCAAATTAAAGGTTATAGACTTTTTGTTAAAAACAGAATAGGTAGGCGAGGAGGCGGTGTTATGTTGTATATCAAAGATAATATTGCGAACGTTATAGAAGTAAAGCACACAATTCCAGAACCGAGAGATTCGACTATAGCAGAACTTAAATTGAACGATTTCAAACTTCTTGTTGCGGTTATATATAGGCCCCCTTAATCAAACAGCTGGTACGGATGAAGCGTTATATCGTGAACTAAAGAGAATAATCGGTAATGAGCAGGCTTTAGTTATGGGTGACTTTAATTGCGCCAACGTGAATTACGATACAATGCAGGGAGACGCAGAAGGTAATCGTTTAGTTAATTTTCTCGAGGATAGCTTTCTTATTCAAAAGGTTGGGGAACCTACGAGGTTGGACAGTGTTTTAGATTTAGTAATAACTACGGATGATAGGTTAATTACTGATCTTCAAGTAATAGAACCGTTAAGCAATAGCGATCAAAATATGGTAGAGTTTGTCCTCTCAGTAAGTCACTCGAAACCAGCTAACTCGACTAAAATTCCCAACTTCCAGCACGCAGACTTTTGTAAATTTCGAAATGAATTGTCACACATCAATTGGGAAAACGTAATGGGGAACTCCAACGCAAAACTAATGTGGGAATCGTTTGAAAGAGTATTTAGGACTATAAATGAGGAATGTGTACCGTACAAAATTAAGCGTGCCAAAGTAAACAACAAGCCCTTATGGTTTACTTGTAGAGTAGGAGACATTATAAAGAGTAGAGATAGGGCTTACTGGCTACATAAGTGCGATAAAGACAATTTGTGGTTACGAAACAACTACATATCTCTAAGGCGTGAAGCGAAAAGTGTAATAAAAAAGTCCAAGAGCGAATTTGAAATCTCCATAGCTCGTGACGGTAAAGAAAACCCCAAACGATTCTTTCAATACGTCAACAATAGAAATCCAGTAAAAAGTATCTTGGGGCCGTTGAAAAATGTTAACGGAGATCTACTTTCTGAAAACAAGGAAATGGCTACCTTGCTAAACGAATTTTTTACATCAATTTTTACTATAGAAGATGTAACGATATCCCTACGGTCATAGACATAATACCTTTTCATAATGGTAATATTTTGTATAATATTGTGGTTAGTGAAGGGGAGGTAATGCGCTGTATTGATAAAATGAAAACGTATAAATCACCGGGGCCGGATTCCATATATCCCATACAACTAAAAGAATTAAAAGATAACATTGTTGTGCCGCTAACAAAGATTTTTAATGCGTCTCTGTCTGAGGGGTGCGTACCAGATAATTTTAAGTTAGCAAACGTAACACCTATCTTTAAGAAAGGCGATAAAGGTGCGGCGGGAAATTATAGGCCAATCAATTTAACGTCTGTTGTAGGTAAGCTACTGGAATCAATAATTAGGGATCGTATAGTCGAACACTTAGAATTGCATAAACTATTTAGAAATACGCAGCACGGTTTTAGGCGAAATAAATCTTGCTTAACTAATCTTTTAGAATTTTTCCAAAGCGTGGTTGACGTTTACGATAGACATCGGGCGGTTGATGTAGTGTATTTAGATTTTCAAAAAGCGTTTGACACCGTGCCGCACAAAAGACTCATTGAAAAAACTAAGGCTCATGGAATCAGGGGTGTAGTAATAAATTGGCTAGAAGAGTGGTTGCGAGGTAGGAAACAGAGGGTGGTCGTTGATGGAGCGGAGCGGAGTCGTGTTGGGCTAATATAGCGAGTGGCGTTCCTCAGGGTTCTGTATTGGGCCCCTTGCTTTTTCTTATATATGTATATTAATGATTTAGATGTCGGCTTAGTCAGTACAGTTTCAAAGTTTGCGGATGACACGAAACTGGGTGGTAGGGCGATTAATGACGAAGATAGATGTAAAATCCAGGAAGATCTGAATAAAATCGTTGATTGGTCAGTCACATGGCAAATGAGATTTAACGTCGATAAGTGCAAAATTTTGCATATAGGTTCGCGTAACGGTAATTTTGCGTATAGTATGTCAGGGAAAGAGTTAACAAGCGTAGAGCAGGAAAAAGATTTAGGAGTTATAGTCACTGGTGATTTAAAAGTAGCGAAACAAAGTACAGCAGCGGTCAATAAGTCGAACAGTGTGTTAGGTTTTATAGCTCGGAACTTTGAGTACAAATCGCGCGATATTATAGTTCCTCTTTATAAATCATTAGTTAGACCCCATTTGGAGTACGCGGTCGAATTTTGGAATCCCCATATGCGCAAAGATATAGACAAAATCGAAAGAGTTCAAAGACGAGCAACTAAGATGATTCCGTCGCTTAGGTCAAAGTCGTACGAGGATAGGCTTAACGAGTTAAAATTGACTACACTCGAGACTCGGAGGCTAAGGGGTGATCTAATCCAGGTGTTCAAAATTATGAATGGGTTCGATAACGTAGATAGAGATAGTTTTTTCGATATATCTCAATATAATAGTACTAGAAATAACGGGTTTAAGTTGACAAGTAGAAGGTTCGAGACAGCAGTTGCCAAAAACTTTTTTACGCATAGAATAGTAAATAGCTGGAATAGTTTGCCGGTAGAAGTAATTAGTAGCACGTCTATAAACATGTTTAAAAATCGATTAGACGCATATGTTGATAGATTGGGTATAGTTTAAGGTAGTAAAATTAAGGCTTTGTGGTGATAGATCCCACAGCTCAACACAAGTGTTGTGGGATATAGGGAGGCAGCATCTTGGGTTAGGGGATACTCTCTGTCCTTACACACCCGATTTAAAGAGATTCCTCTGCCGAGCGGTGCCCCCCATAGTACTGTGAGGTATTGAAAAACTTATGATCTTCACTTGTCCCACAAACACCTTTAAATGGGAGACCCAAAATGGGTGCACACACATTTCTACATTACTGTACAGTCTTTACAGCCACACCTACACTTTTCCTCCTAAGTGTATATATGGAAATGTATATGGTTGTAAATTGTGACTTGGTCCGCAATTGATATGGACCGTGACTTATTTTGGTTGGCAAGGTACTGGTAGTGATGGATACCGTAATGAAATTGACTGGATTGTTTGGATCTGATGTATTTGCATGTCGGTTATAAATAGATATAGAGTGTAACATATTTGTGGATAGTAGTCTATTATGACTTGATCGCCTGGATCGAGAGATTCTATCTTTAGTTTTTAATTGATAATTAATTAGTTTTAAATTGATAATTATTTATGATAGTTTTGTAAAAATTGGTTGTTGCTAATGTACAGGCAGTTTTTACATCGTGGAGCCACCTCGATGGGCCCCGAAGTGGCCCCTAGTGTGCCCACTATAAAAATTTCTCATGTTTTTATGTTCTTGTGGTTCGGAACCCACGTAAAATTGTAGGTCCCCTCCGCCACCACGGAGGACATGCGCAATACATAATTACGAACGCAGTTAGGTAGACCAGCCATGAGTGGATCCTAGGGTCTTTGTTGGTCTGAAACATTATAACGTTATAACATATTAGGGTGTGCCCATTGTATATATGATGAAATTTAAAAATTGACTTACAGCTTAGCACACAATGTGAATTGGTTACATATCGAGACAAAACTTCTCCGGAAAAATCTTGTTCAATTTAATGAATATTAAGTGGGTGCTCAACGACTTCAAAAGCTCAAGTCTAAACCTGTCATTCTCAGTCACTCGCGAACCTTACGTCGGTGCAGATAGGCAATGCTAATTTTTCTCACACGCTCACAAACACGCTTACATGTATGTATACGTATTAGAGGCCTGCGCGGGTTGCCCGCGGGTGCGGGTACCCACATTGCGGGCGTGATGTGGGCCCCACTTAAAAATACTTGCGGATGCGGGGCGGGTGTGGGTAAAATATTGCGA
The DNA here is from genome assembly GCA_023014485.1 of Bathynomus jamesi. Lineage (NCBI taxonomy): Eukaryota > Metazoa > Arthropoda > Malacostraca > Isopoda > Cirolanidae > Bathynomus > Bathynomus jamesi. The sequence goes on from JAJOZX010002202.1 coordinate 382,414, forward strand.
GTGCTGGGTGGGTGTGAGTTCAAACTTAAAATAATATGTATGTACAGTGCATGTGAAGAATTACTTCTCAAACAGATAAAATCTCTCGACATTATTAACTTTAATTTTAAGCATTGTAATTGTATTGACACTTGATAGTAAACATGTTTGTCGCAATAGTGGAGTTCAAACAATGATTAAAAATACAGTACCTTAAAAAGGATATACTTTTTCTGGCATGCACACATCACATTCATGAGCTTGTTTTGTGCAAAGCATATGAGATACTTTTGAACGATAACTCAAAATCTCCAAACATAGAGATTTTCAAGCATTTCCAGAAATTCTGGCCAAAGGTCATTCAAAATGAGTATCGACCTATTACCCATGCAGATGTTGGCGCAGAAGAAATTATTGCTCTTAAAGATGACATTATCATGTTCGCAAACGCAACCCTACACGAACAACAGCCTCGGGATGATTATCGAGAGCTTCTGTAGCTCTCAATCATATTTTTGGGCGGGATTCTAATTAAAGGTATTTCTTTTAAGCGCCCAGGTCCTGTCCATCGAGCAAGATGGATGTCAAAAGCCATTTACTCTCTCAAAATGTGGTTGTTTAGAAATCAATTCGATCTACAGAAGGAAATATCGAATTTGAAATTAAAAGGAAATACAGCTTCAGAAAAGAAATGGGTAAACTTTTTAAATTTTAATATATTTCTTGTAAAGATATATTTAAAAGCATGGTTCCAAAGCTCTGTGGCCATAAAGGCTCAAGCAAATGATCTGAAGCTCTTTCAAGAGCTAAACTGTCTTAGAAATCAAAATCTATTAAATGCTCTTACTACTGTCTTTGGACGCTACCTGTGCTACTTAAATGAGGTAAATGTTGCTCCTGCATTCTTTGATCCAGAGATATCATTTGATGTCAAAAGGATGATAGCCAAAAATGCAAATAAAGTTCCTTGCCATGAAGATTTTGTGCGTAGGGTTCAGCCCTTTGATCCTTCTCACAAAACTTTACCTGATTTTTGCACACAAAAAACCAAATCATTTTTCACAATCTCAGGAGTATTCGCAGAATTTCTCCATGAAGATCCTGAAAGGTGGTCAGTTTCGGCACATTACAATGCCGCAAAAGAAATAGATAAAAATTTGAGAGTTGTAAATGATCTTGCAGAACGTGGTGTGGCTCTCATTACGAAGTTCAATGCAACACTAACAACAGATGAAAATAAAAAACAGTACCTTTTGCAGGTTGTAGAACACCATAGGAAACAAAACCCCAAAGCCAAGAAATATTACTAAAAAATGTATGTTAATAAGTGTTATTCAGAAAATATACTGTGGTCATTTTATGTGTAAAATATATTGTGTGTAGTTTTTGGATAGGCCTACAAAGAGATTAAAAAAGAGAGGCTTAAGTAAATGTTCAGAAGACTTCAAAAGTATATTTATGTTAAATTTTGAAAATAATTAAGCTCAAGTTGAAATAGTCTTAAAAGTATGGAATTTATTTAGTTATGGTACAACTTTTTTGAAGTGGAACTTTTCAGTGAATTGAGCACCCTGTTAATATTAACCAAATTCAATAAAATTTTGTCTATATTAGTTTTTGATTCATTGCCACAAAATAAAGGTCTGTGTTATTAGAAAAAATAAAGTTTAATTTTAGGCACACCCTAAATTATATATATATATATATATATATATATAATATTATATATATATATATATAATAAATAAACACAGAAGGTTTGTAACAGCAGAATTTACTGCAAGCGGAATGCAAGCGGAACGTTTGCGTAGAAAGAGTTTGTGTGTATGAAAATAATTATTCAAAATTAGGGACAGAATACAATGATCTCTTTCATTTATGTCCCCTCCGTCCATTTATATAAAATTTATGAGATTTGTTAATTAAATGCATAAATTACTCTTTCGAACTTCAAAAAGTTTCAAATTGAGACTATAAACTGCTGAAAGGTATTTTTTCGATAATAAATAACCGAAAAGACTAATTTTGTCCTTTTGGAACCGTCACCCAATCATGTTTTTTCTCAGGGAAAGGAATTTTTCTCGTTGTTTTCTTGTTTTATGGTATGAAACATTTGGATTAATAATTAAAAGAATATAGCTTTTACTTTTTAATTTGTATTTAGGTATTCTTGAAGCCAAAAAATAAAAAAAAAATAATTCTCGTATTATTACACTGCCCAACACCAATTTTGCTGATTTAATTCTAACACCTGTTTTTAGGTAACTTTGGTGTGCTGATTTAAAAAATCACCTTAGTTTTTGCCTATCGCGTCAGGTTTTCGAGCAATCAAATACGGATATTTTGGAGATATCGCATTTTGGCAGGGTTATGCCCAATTTTTTTTCTTTTCAAAAAATAAGTTTTTACATACTCAGAATCAGCATGGAAAAGTAAACAATTGTGCAGGGAGTGAACTTTAATATACAATGGTAATATTGACACATAAAGTGATTAAAAGTGTTTAAATAAGCAAAAAATGAATCCATATTAAAGCAAGCACGGGACCAGTTTTCTTAACATTGTCTTTTTCTTGTTTTCTTACTTTTCAGTGCTGATAAATTTTCTCTTATAGGACTCCCTAGAATGAGAGATGTCAAGACAATCTCTTTGCAGGCTCCAGCAGTAGTCAGCCATCATATGGGTATCGCATCTTCCTTGGTATCGTTCTTCCATCACTTTGATATCTTGGTGGAACCTTTCACCTTGCTCTTCACTAACATCACCAAGATTTTCTGGAAATTTATCCAGATAACTGTTGAGATAGTGAACTTTAATGCTCATGTTGCAACCCAACTGCTGAAAGTTTACAAGTAAATCCTTTACAAGATCTTTATAATTTTCAGACTTTTTGTTTCCTAGGAAGTTCTTAACTACTGCCACAAAAGCATTCCAAGCTCTTGCCTCCATTTCGGTCATTGAGTTACTGAACTGTGGATCTTTCATCAGTTTTCTTATCTGGGGACCATCGAATATACCAGCTTTAAGCTTCTCATCACTAAGACCTGGAAAGGCTGCACATATGTAATTAAAGCAATCACCTTCTTTATTCAAAGCTTTTAAAAACTGCTTCATAAGCCCAAGTTTGATGTGGAGTGGTGGAAAAATGATCTTTTCTCGATCCACCAATGGCTCGTTTACAATATTTTTATCTCCTACATTTAAATTTTGCCTTAGTGGCCACTTTTCCTTTACCCAATGTTCAGCTTTGGCGCGACTATCCCATAAACACAAGAAACATGGATACTTTGTGTAGCCACTTTGTTGGCCAAGAAGAAAGTTGACCATTTTCAGGTCAACACAAATCACCCATTTATGAACATCATATTTTAGCATCTCCAGCACTATTTTTATGTTTTCATATTCTTCTTTTAGATGCACTGAATGACCAATAGGAATCGCGCCATATTCATTCCCATTGTGAAGCAAGACACACTTTAAACTTCTTTTTGAATTGTCTATAAACAATCTCCACTCATTGGGGCTATAGTGGGTTACACCCATTTCATTCAAAAGTCCTTCTACATTATAGCAGTAAACTAAATCCTTCTCTGCACCAAAATATTGCAACAATTCTCTTTCCCTATTGCGATAAGATGTTATTTTTGTCCCAGGATGAAGTAGATTTTTCTCGTGCAATCTTGAAGCTAATAATTCTGATGACTCTTTTGAAAGGCTGAGATCACGAATTAAATCATTCAACTCAAGTTGATTAAATCGCTGAGGTATCGTTGATGAAGAAGGCTGTTCAAAATCATCATCAGTGATATCACGTTCGATCTCATCAGGTAATTCCATATCTTCATCATCTTCTGTGAGTGTTGGAAGGTCCGTGAAAATTGGAACAGGAATTTCATCTGACTGAGAAACTGGTCTGATTGCTGAATCTAGGTTAGGATACTTTAGATGGTGTTTATTCTTTGCGTTGAAGCCAGAAGTCTTCACAAGGCAAAAGTAGCAATCATCTGAATGATTTTTGGGCTCTCGCCATACCATAGGAATGCCAAACTTCAAACCTTTTCTGTTTCCATTTGTCCATTGTCGTAAATGTTCCACACAAGTTTTGCAAAAGTGTGAGGAGCCCACGACTTATCCTGATCTCCAAGTTTAACTTTAAAATAGGCCAGCTATGCCTTTTTTACGAAATCAGTAATGTTCATCCTCTGCTTTAGTAACGTAAAGCATCCACAAATGTAGCAGAAAACATTTGGGCTGTTTGAACACTTTCTTCGAACAGCAGACATGATGATGATGATGAGCTGCAACGCACCCTTCACTCACCACTGATCGCAAATAACTGCCGCAGTATTGGATCACTGAATGCTGCCCACATGTAACTCTGTGCCGCTCCCAATCATGTGGCGAGCAGGCGATGACGTCGCACACTTTGCAGCTGTATCCAACCAGGACAGACTGACGTCACTAGCGGAACCGGCTGCTCTCACTCCGCCAATGGGAAAATCTTTCTGAGATCATGACGTCACGCTCACACCTGGGGAAATCACAGATACCCAAGATTTTAATATGTTGTACATGACCTTTAGATTTAATGCACAGATTTGCGTATTCCACAGATAAAATTTTAACAGCAAAACAGCTGTTAACAGGTCTCAAAAATCATCAATTTTAATAAGCGCCCTTCATGGATCACCCAAAATAGGCATATTGCATTGCACGAAAACCTGATGTGATGGACAAAATCTAAGGTAATTTTTTTAAATCAGCACATCAATATTATCCAGAAACAGGTCTTAGAATTAAATCAACAGCCAAAATTTTTTTTTTGTTGGGCAGTGTTATTAGTCAAAAAATAAAAAATAAAAAACGCCATTACCCCCATTACCCCCACCCCTCTCCCCCTCGCCCCTCCCCCCACACAAAAGTAAAAAACGCCATTACCCCCATTACCCCTACTCCCACAATTACCCTACCCATCTCCCCATTACCCCCACTCCCACAATTACCACACCCCTCTCCCCATTAACCCCACCCCCACTTCCCCAATTAACCCACCCCCTCCCCCACTACCCCGGGACGGGTAGCACTGTGAAGCTCAAGATTTTCACGGCTGCGTTCTTTTCTGTAGTTTTATTGCGGTGCTGCGGCCTTCGGGCCCAGTAGTTGTGACCAAGGACCAGGAAACTTCACAGAGCACATCGGAAGCTCATGGGCTATCAGTTGGTGGTGGTTGCAGAATTTTCCGATGTGCCGTTTAGGCTGTGCACGGTTCCGAAGAAAGCGGACAGACAGACACACAGACACATTTTAGCTCAAGAGTACATAGGACAAGCGGTAGCTCGCTATCGCTCGCGACCGTTGTACAACTTGGCCCTCCGGGAAGAAGTGGCTAAGTGACAAAAGTAAAAAAAACGCCATTACCCCCATTACCCCACCCCTCTCCCCCATTACCCCCCCACCTCCACTTCCCCATTACCTCCATTACCCCTACCCTTCTCCCCATTACCCCCACCCCCACTCCCCCAATTACCCCACCCCCTCGCAACCGTTGTACAACTTGGCCCTCCGGGCGGTAGCAGTATATGTCACAGTATATGTCACATGAAAATCTTAAGGTTCAGAAATCTTGACACAATGTGAAGCTCAAGATTTTCACGGCTGCGTTCGTTCCTGTAGTTTTATCGCGGTGCTGGGGCCTTCGGACCCAGTAATTGTGACCTAGGACCGGGAAACTTGACAGAGCACATCGGCAGCTCATGGGCTATCAGTTGGTGGTGGTTGCAGAATTTTCCGATGTGCCATTTAGTCTGTGCACGGTTCCGAAGAAAGCGGACACACACACACAACACACACACACACACACACACACACACACACACACACACACATTTTAGCTCAATAGTATATAGGATACTGTTGATAAAACTTTTTTTTAATGTATTTTATGAGTATACAAACAATTTTGTGGAATTAGATTTTGCATTTTGCTCTTTGTTTATCGATAATATGTTCTCTATTTTTTTTGATACGATAAATATTGATGTCGTTGATGGGTGCATCAGCTGTAGAAGGTGAATAAGCAAGCCTTCATGTAGATGAGTCTTGAAAATACACTGAATTTAGAAGACTCTTCTTCTCTTGGCTGATCATATAAAACTGCTCTTGGAAGAGCTAAATCTTCAGGCAATAGATGATTTTTGCCATCCACCTTGCTTGGTGGAATACACATGGAGTTCTAAAGGACGGTTGATGGGGAATTTCACCAAGAGGAGGAAGATTTCCAGTAATTCCCTATAATCGCCTTGTGGCTGATCCTCATGCTGTAATGTTCTCTTCTCATACTCCATGACTTCTAGTTTCACCTGTTTCAGGTAGTCACCAGAAAGACTCGAGAACACTTCTTCGTCATCGATGACTGTGGCGAAAGCTGTTTCAGCCAAACATTCCCAATACACCTAAAAACTTTTAAAGAGTTGTATGTCTGGTCTGATGGATGCTTCAAACACCGTTTTAAAATTTTCTGTCATGATCTCATGGATGTGATAACGACAGGCTAAGTTGTTGTTGGTTAGCCGATCAGCCCACCCTGATCGAGCAAGCCGGCGGCACGCAGGTAACCGATCACCCTCTCCGGAGTGGACCAGAGGTTCAGCGCACTAGTGATGTTGTGTTGTGTTCCATGTTGTGCTAGAGCGGTACAGTCTGTCATAATGTGTTCAATTGTTTGTGGTGTGTCCTGGCACAGGTGGCAGGTGTCGTCTGTAGAGTTGTCTAGTCTGTGTTTATATGTCTGTAAGTTGGGGTGATGTCCACATCGGAATCGTACTAAGTTAACTCGATCCGATCTGCTCAGGCTGGTCTCTGACCTGTCAATGGGTGGCGGCTTCGCACCTAGGACCGCATTCGGACCGAGTCATATCAGTGCTTTGTGGGTTAGGTGTGCGTGTATGTGTTTTTTGTACTGTGTGATGTCTGTGGGTCGTGGTATGGAATGGAGTATTTGGTTATAATGTCTCTCTGGTGTTACCTTAATGGTGCTAGGTGTCGGTGCATGATTGTACATGTAGTGGCAAGGGTGTTGTGGGTTAGTTGTCGCTGCTGCCATGAATTGTGTTCCCCTCATGTCTAAATGTTCCCTAACTTTCAGTATTTTGGTTTCTGTGTGCAGGTGTTCTATTGGTGTTGTTTGAGTCCATCCTGTAATGATACGAAGTGCGTTGTTTTGTATTGTCTGTAAGGTGTTTATGTGTGTGTTTGAGATAATGGGTGCCCAGCATGAGCTAGCATAGTTCATAACTGAGCGAATATATTGTTTGTATATGAGTGATGTTGTTTCCTGCTGGTGTCCAAAGTTTGTGCCTGTTAGTACCCTAAGGGTGTTAAGTCTTGACGTACATTTGTTTTTAATGTCCCGAATGTGGTTTGCAAAAGATAATGATGTGTTGTATGTGACCCCAAGTATTTTGGTCTTGTGAGTGTGTGGAATGTTGGTGTTGTTTATTTGTAAACTCTGGATTTATCTGGTGTTCTTTTGTGCTGCTTGTAAGCAAGGTGATGGTTTTGTGGGCGCTACTTTGAGTCTATTGTGTGTGAGCCAGTCTTGTATACTGTTTATGTATGTTTGTAGGTTATTTGTAGCGGTGTCGATGTTGTTGTGGGTGGATGTTAGAGTGATGTCATCTGCACATGATGATAAGGTAAGCTTGTTATCTATGGGTGTTGGAATGTCATGCACGTATAAGTTGAACAGTGTTGGTGAGAGAACAGAGCCTTGAGGGACCCCGTTCGGAAAAAGTTTGTTTTTGTATGACTTGCCATTAAATGTGACATGTTAGTATCTTCCTGAAACATAGTTCCTCAGTCACCTTTTGGTATTATTGTGCATGTTTGTGTTGAGTATTTTGTTTATGAGAGGCTAAGTAGATCACGTCTTTGTAATTTCTCCTCCAATAGTTTACATGCTCAAGAATGAACACCTGTATTCCTGGCTGTTGTGTTGAAACACATAGTCACACAGTGTCGGCTTGCAAGACCCAGTTTTGAAACATTTCAAAGGTAGCATTTGCTATAGCCTTTTCCGTTCTTTTGCGTAATTTTGGGACTCAAAAGAGCTTTTCCACAGTTTAACCACACCCAGTCACAATAATTGAAAGTCTGTCTACTTCTTCTGAGAACCTGTAATGTCGGGAAGTAGTTTTCCATCCTAGCAGACCAGAAGTGGAACATCGGGGTTGAACGCCTCCTTCATATGTAAAGCTTCGGTTTTGCAGGCGAGGTCTTCTGATGGTACTTCTTGACAAACTGAGTTCTACGGTCTGTCGCAGCGCTTGTGCTGAGACAGACTGCGAATGTCAAGGTGGCGTGTCTGTCAAACATGTTAGCCCTGTCCAAAGCTGCTCTGAACCGTGTTTTCCCCAAGAATTGAAATTAGAGGAAGTGTTCAAATTTTCAAGGGGGTGAGACCTTGAGAACGAAGGCGTGTTGGATGACACCACAGTGAAAACTTAAAAATGTTTCACGACAATTTTATTATATTTAACTCGAGTTTTAAAATCCTCACACAAATTAAAGTTAACTATTCAGGCCTTTTGGTTTCCTCTTGTAATTTTCAACAACTCTGCTAATGAACTTTTTGAATGTAGTACGTTCATATTTGGTTGATTTTCCTGTATGATATTCCACTCTATGTTCAAATTCTCTATTCTGTCCTGATCACATGGCAGCCCCAGTACTGGTAGTGCCATATTCCAGTCAACTGTCAGTGTTTTATAAGACAGACATCTGTAAAAGCTACGTAGAGGTTAAGTAGAATCCAGAAGTTGCTGTTGTGGGTTGGTAAGAATGAAGTCTGTGTACTTCTTCAGTTGGCTTAACAAACACTTCTCGCCCTCTTCATTTAAGGATTCAATATTAGTGTCTTTATTAGTCAACTTCGGGACTAAAGTCTTTGCTTCTTCCAGTAAGTTTTCTCTGATTGATCCTGACTGTACAGCACCCTACTCGTATCCCCAATCGCCATGTAGATAGGCCCACCATTCTGGATTTATTTCTCAACTCTCATCATTCTTACTCTGTCAAACATTTTTCACCGTTGGTCTCCTCCGATCACAATCTTATATCTGTTTGCTGTCGTATCGTCCAATTCGGCCTCTGGAGCTTCCCTTTGGCGTCGCTGATTGGAAGGCCCTTACGCAGTACGTCTGTGATTTCCCATGGAATGATTACTGCTTCCGTGGCTGGGGCCCTTCCGAGTGTGCTACTCACATCACGGAGGTGATTCTCTCGGGCATAGATGGAGGCGTACATTCCATATTCTATTCCTACTACTAATGGAAAAAAACCTTGGTTTAACTTTGCTTGTTCTAATAATATCAGCAGCAGAGAGTAGGCTTTCAAAAGGTACCGTTGCCATCCAACTCCTGACTCTCACTCAGTTTATATTTCTGCCAGGAATCATGCGAAATCTGTTCTTTGACTCGCCAAAAATTCCTTCATCAGATAAAAATGTGAAAAGCTATCCAATTCTAATTCATCTCGCCCTTTCTGGCATATAGTTAAGAACCTTTTCAACAATTTTACTTCGTCTTCTTTCCCTCCTCTTTTCCATTTCGACAACTCAGTTGCCGTCTCTTCTCCTGACGAAACTTTCGCCTCCAACTTAACCCTGGACGATTGCGGTGTTGTTCCTCCATCTCATCATCTCCTGACTTTATTATGTCTGAAATTAGAATTTCCTCCAAAGATGTTCTTTCTGCCATATCTGGGTCCAACTCTAGGAACGCGTTCGGTCCTGATGGTGTTCCTTCTGTTGTTCTCATGACCTGGTATTATGTGCTGACACCCTGCCTAGGCAAGCTACTTCGTCTTTGTCTCCTATCTGGTACTTTTTCCTGCTGGAAGTTCGCTTTCATTTAGCAGAAACCAAAAATGGGTGGCCACTCTAAACTCTAAACCCTCCACCTCTGATTGGGACAGAGAAAACCTTGTGGCTTTCACTGCTTCAGAAACTCAGATTCCTCCATCTGTCTATTCGTCACAATCTTCCACACGACTATCCCCTTACCTTCAACAATACACAACTCAATCCTTCTTCTTTCAACATTCTTGGCGTTTCCTTTTCTCGTGATCTTTCCTGGAAAGATCCCATACAGTATACTCTCTTTCCAAAAGAGCTTCTAAGAGGTTAAGTGTGCTGTACCGGCTCCGCAGTTTCTTCAACCCCTCTCAGTTGCTGTCTCTGTACAGGGGTCTTGTTCGCTCCTGTATGAAGTACGCGTCTCATGTGGGAGGAGCCCAACCCACACAGCCGTACTTGACCGGGTGGAATCAAAGGCTTTTCGTCTCATCAATCCCCCGCCTCTTACAAAATCTCTTCAATCCCTCCCTCTTCGCCGCAATTTTGCCTCACTCTCTCTTTAATACCGCTATTATAACGGACACTGCTCTTCTGAACTTTCTAACTGCATGCCTCCTCCTTTAAAGAGAGCACGCAGCACCAAACTTTCGACACATTCTCATTCGTTTTTGTCCAACTCTCAAACGCGAGGGTAAATCGGTATTTTCAAACTTTCATCTATTCAACTGGTGAACTCTGGAACAATCTTCTTCAGTTTATCTTTACCCCTGTCTACGACCTCCAATCTTTCAAATGCTGAGTGTTCCGGCATCTCGATAACCCTGGACCTTGATTTTGGCTCTCTTCTTCTTCTGCCCCTCCTTCCTGCATAAAAATATTCAACAGAAGAAGCCATTATGTTGCGATTAATCTTGTATAGTACAGCATACTAATAATCTTTAAATTAAGTCTAATTAAACCAGTGTATAGTTTAATTTGGAAAAATCATGTCAAGTTCGTGGATATGAGGTTATGGTTCGCGGATACAACAATTTTTATGTGCATTTTAAATGGTCGTGGATATGAGAATCGCGGAAAAAGCGGGATCTTCCGTACATATATCATTTTCCTTTTTAATAGTATATTTTATAGACTGAACTAAATTAGTGAGCTTATCAAAATGAATCAGAATTTAACAATGGCTTGTATATTTTTCATAACTGCCGCTTTGGCTCTTTAATTTTCAGACCGTTATAGAAGGTGGTCCAAAAATCCGTATCAATTTTGCTGAAATAATAGCATTTTAAGATAAAAATGTCGTAACATAATTAGATGTATGTTTATTTATTCGATGTGAGCGCCTATTAATGTCTGCAGATTTCAAATCTGTCCACTGCATTGCGGAACACATACTTAATTATCTCTGGGGTTATTTTAGCAAGTGCCGCGACAATGCGGGTTCGAAGATCCTGCAGGTTTGTAACTCTTGTTTTGGAAACCTCAGACTTTATAAGGCCACACGCAAACAAGTCTAATATTGTTAAAGCCAGAGATCGTGCTGCCCACGGCCTTTTTCCACCACGTCCAATCCAGCGATTTGGTAAGAGCTCATCAAGGTACGCCCGAACGATGTTTGAATAGTGACATGGAGCTCCATCTTGTTGAAAGACAACAGTGTCGAGAATGCCATCTGAATGAAACTGGGGTTCAAGAAACTGCTGAAGCATGTCAAGATAAATTGGCCCTTTTACCGTAGCTTCTGCAAAGAAAAAAGGCCCGTAAATCTTCGATCTTGTCATACCCACCCAGACATTAACTTTCGGAGAATCTCTTTCCCATTCGTAGAACTAGGTTGGTTTTTCACTAGCCCACGTATGGCATTTATGTCGATTAACCTTTCCACATTTGTGGAATGTCGCCTTATCGCTGAAGAGAGTGTGGTTTAATAAGTTTTCGGTATGAATTTTTTCAATCAATTCTGTGCACATGGCGGTTCGTCTTGAATAATCCTCTTCGTGTAACTCATGTAGCACTTGAATATGGTAACTTTTCTTTTTTAATTTTAATTTTAAAATCCTTAGAACAGTCGTTATGGTAGGCTCACTCTACATGATACTGTGCGAATTGACATTCTAGGATTTGTTTCAAAGACATCTCTTACCAGTTTGACATGTTTTTCAGGAACTTGGACGTCCAGACCTTGCCTCATCATGAACAGATCTTGTTCGTGTAAATTTATTAACCAGCTCGCGAATAGCTTTGTCTGTAGGTCCTGATTTGTAAAATTTTCTTTCGAATTTTTCTCGAATTTCATTGCACTTCTTCCCTTTGATACGTGGTGTTACTACCTTCACACGTTCTTGTACAGTAGGGTGGCCCCCTTTTCAATTTTTTTTGAAAAGTATAGGTGATCGTGGTTTTTCCATTATTTGGTACTATACTAGCACATTGGTACCATTTTTACAAAAATTGATCAATATTTAGGGGTCTCGCATCGACCTTGAAATTACTAGTTTTTTTTTTTAAATGCGTACTTTTAACTTTTTACTGAATCAAGATAAATCATTAAGTAGGGATGTTTTCTGAATCCTCTTAATGAGAGAAGTCGTTTGGTATGCCTGCCAATGTCATACGACTAACGGTTTAAAGGTTGTGCTTGTATACAAGTAATACCAATGTGCTAGTATAGTGCCAAATAATAGGAAAAACCACGATCACCTATACTTTTCAAAAAAATGAGTCACCATACCCGGGCGGAATGTATAATGTATATAGGTAATTAGAAAATGCACTATGCCTGTGCCAGGTACCTAACCTATTTCTTTTTTTGCAGATCATAACATTTTGAAATTCTGTCTGAGTTCCTCATCCTTTGTCATGGACAAATCGATGGCAACCATAACTGGAAGAACTCTTGAAGCTACAAATAGAGAGTCATCAAAAGGAAAGGAGAAAATAACATCGCTACCTTCTCTAAGATCGGCCTCGGAAATTTTTTTAGTTGGCCAACCGTCGTCTTCCATCAGTGGTAGCAAATTGCCAACAACACGGCAGGTTTTGCAATACTTCTTCAGTGTTATCCAGTACACTGCTAACAGGAAAGACGCATTCAAAGAAACCGTAAACAACGTCTTAAAGTTTTGAACATGGCCCGCATTAAAACAATCACAAAGCTCAACTGCGAACGGAAGCTAGAGGCATTGTGGAAAGAGTGGCACTTACTCCAAAAGAGCAGAAAACGAGAAACTGACGCCGGAGGAAAACGGCAGAAGTTTTCGGACAGTGTGGACAAGCTGTGGGATATCGGAGCATCTGACGCTGTCGAAGATATAAAGAAGAATCGACTGCTGTCCGACAAGGACAAGAAAGAAGACATTGACTTCTACCTCGATCAACGTAGTCCTCGGGTGGCAACGATGAGCGGGAACGATAAAGTTTTCGCTGTAAAAAGAAAGCTACAGGAAGGAAGAAAACGTCCTCGCCAGGAGCCGCAAACCTCAAAGTGTGCATACGAAACCGGAGATAAGCAATCAGTCCTGTCGGTGAAGTTCAGTACTATAACACAAATGTTTCGCTAGGAATTGGCCATTATGATACAGCCATGGACAAATTTTAGGGTGGATCGATTTTACATTTGTTTCGATTTCCATATTCTAATAGAGACAAAAACTTGCGCATGCATGAGAAAATAGCCCCTGCAAATTCTTAGCTTAATAGGTAATCATCATCTGCCCCCGGCAGAGCGATGAAAATCATATTTTAGTAGTCAAAAACGTATTTTTCTTATAATTTTTAAAATATTTCAATATGCATCAAAATTATTCCTAATAACTATAAAGTCGATGAAAAAGACCTCATATGATCGTTTTTCCAAGCGCGTTGTCCTACGTTAATATCTTTTGCCCCCGGCAACAACGTCAAATGTTGAAAAAATAGGTAATTTATATACATATTTTCAGATCGGCTCTTTGTCTTAAATAATGCATTTATATATTTCCCATAGCATTTATATCGTTGCTTAGGCATGAAATAACACACACGCAAAATTTTATGACTCTAGGCTAGGGTTTAAAGGTCATCTCTGGTGAGTGCTGCCAGCAGCAGCTGCCACTGACGCGCCAGCACGCACTGCGTACTGGCGTATGATTGAAATGAAACTACAAAGGCCAGTTCAGTGGATCATATACCTATTACACGGTAATGAATTATCACTGCGACACCTCATTCAAGACTTGGACGGCAAAACAACTGGGCCAGTGGGCTTTACTGGACCAGTTGGAAAATAACTGAACGACTGCGAAAAACTTCCAATTACAGAATTCGATGCCATTACATCTCCCGACATTGACATAGATGATGCCGAGTTGAGCACTGACCAAAAATATTTGTTAGGCATCTACAGAGCAGTGTCGAGCGGTAGCTGCTCTTCAGCTCTCACGGCTCGAAATCCAGGTAAGATGGCGCATTCCAGGTGGCTGACAACAGCAAATACATTTCTGCGCCTCTATGTTTCAACCAGTGAACCCTCCAGCACCTTCAACGAAATTGTGCGATTCATTATGACAGTTTACGCACCAATTTGGTTTAAGATAAAGAAAAACTCGTTTCACTGAGGGCGCAAAACATTTTTTCGAAATGATGCGTCTCTCTCAGACCATGCCTCAAAGATCTAAGACAATCGCCAACAAAGTCCTCCGTAGAAATTCTTTCTTTGCTCACCCAGAAAATATTTTGATCTCCATGCTACATGCCGATGAGCAACACATAAGAGAATTGGGATGGAGAAGAATATTAAAAGCACGATCAAAACAATCACCAGCGGGGAAATTCGAGCCTTCGCCATGCCTGAGCTGCTCTACGATAGTCAAAACTATTACGAAATGATCAACTGGCAAACGGCTGAGGTGACCGAACCCCCCGTTACAAAATCAATACCTGATACCCGAATAAAAGAGTTTGTTGAGACGGGAGACCAGCCTGATGGACTGATCCCACTATTCCCTTTTCATACTCAAGCGGTCGAGAGACTCATCAAATTAGTAACCGAAGCCTCTGCCAGTGTAAGTGGAATAGAAGAGAGGGACGGATTCATCCGCTCCCGTCTTCACTCCCGAACAAAAATTCCACGATTTGATTCTAAGAAAGATTACCGTATGTAAATCGACATGCAGCCAAAGGAAGGGTGGTTGGGGCTGGATAGGGTGGAACTCGACGTACAGCCACCTCCTCGTGGTGAGTTCTGGGTTGCTAATTTTATAAAATTAGCAAGCGAGGAGCTGTACTTAGTACTTATCGTACTTATAACATCGCATTAACGTAATTATAATCCACATACTGCACTAACAATGAATGCTGCAGCTCGATCTGAAACTGCAGTCCTGTCACAAGCAGTAGCCACTGAAGGTAGATTTGTAGTTTTCCTTTTCTTGAATAATTGTTCTTCAGGTTGTTCGAGCTTTCTCTTCGAGCTAACTGGCTCTGGAAATGTATCGTCTGATATTTCGCCAGATTCACTTTCACTATTTGATGTCGATGATGATAATTCAACATTTGTATCCTGCAATTTCTCCTGTGAAGATTCTTTGGTGAGCCTCACAGCTTCTTTTTGCTTTCTTAGCAACGTAGATGCTTTTTTCTTTGAGAGTGTAATATCTACTCTATCAATAAACAGTTTTCTTTCACTCCTTTCATCTAAGAGGAACGTCACTTCTTCCTTTGGAACCGTTTTTTCTTTGGGACAAGAACATTGTGTTAGTACTTTGCACTTGCACGCTGCAATGTCAAAAAGTTTCGTGTGTGCTTCTTTTTTGAACATATCAATCTTTGCTTTGTAAGCTTCAGAATTTTTTCTGCTTTGGTATGGCTTCATAATGACACGATACTTTTCGTGGTAGCTTCTGAACATTGTTTGAATTCGCCTGTCTGACAGAATTGGGACGGAAGCACTTTCCCAAATTTTTTTCAATTTATCAACAACTTGTTCTAATATTTGAGATATTGAAGGATCTTTATTAGTATTCTGTTTCAAATCGTTTCTTACAAACAAGTAATATTTAAAAACTCCGTATGTAGGAAGATTCTTGTGCCACAAATCTTCCCCCATACCAAACATGGGGCACTCAGTTGAGGCCCTGGTTGATTTTGCACAAACTCAAGACATTTTGAAAGTATACAAATCTGAAAAAGAAAGAGCTAATATCAATTATACGTTAATTTCAGTTAATAGTACATGGCAAACTTAGGGCAACACAATACAGAAATGCAAAATATATAAGAAATATAGTTTAGACTATCTCAGTAACGCCAACAACAGAACACCCACCTGCTACGAGAGCGACAGCTACACTGAACCGAGGTACTCACGTGACAGCTGAGTGAGCTGACTATAGAAAACTGTTTTTAGAGAATAGAAACTTTTTTAAAGGTTGACTGAGCTATTTTTATACAAGTGTGAATAAATTCTTGTCTATTGTGCATCGTGGACTCTTCTGTAGTTATTGGTTAAAATCTGCTTTTTTCAATTTTTTTCAATATTGAAGGTCATTGTGGCACCTGAAGATATTAATATTATGATTTTAAATTTATACCAGCTTATTTCCTCACTACTCCACACATTTTCCACACTAGCCAATTTGAAAATTCGAAAAATGAGTTTTTCACTCCGCCCTATTGCACACATCCCCAACCATAGTGGGAAAAGTTTGAGCATTACATATGACAAGCCCCATTATGTGAATGATGCGACTTATCTATTAACCAAAATCTCAATATATATAAGAACGATTGAGGGAAAAAATTTCCGATTCGGTGATGGGAGCTTAACAGTAAAACTACACTTTCGTCGCTTTCAGTTATAATGACCCGAAGGCCATTCACAGTCTATCGAGGAGTGAGATGCCAGCGTGGGAGTGGACTTGGATCAATTTCTTCATCCATACTATGCACTGTTGTCCCACTGTTGAAGAGGGGTGCTAGATACCTAGGGAGGAAGGCGTTACAAACAGGTTTTAAAGCGGTAGAAGACATAATGGGTGGAACTAAGCCTAAAGAAGCTCTGAAAAAACATCTAAAATGTACACGGGACGAAATCATCAACGATGCAAAGAGAAAAATGCGTGATGCCGGAAAGAAGAGATCTGCCAGGAAGAAGGGGTTACCAACATGTGGCGCTAAACGTAAAAGGAAATTAAAAAAAGAAGTGCTCTAAGCGTATGAAACCGAGGGCTGATCATTTTTTTAACTGACATAAGCTGAGGACACTACTCTCACGAATCATAGGCAGATTACTACTTGTCGAGAGAGGTGGCACTATTTCTTACTCGTCATGGCGCGTTTCATCCATCCGTGTAGTTCACAATGCTGTAAATCTGAATTGTCCCTCTTTGATATGCCCCCACTCAGGTCTCTATTAACCATAGCGACTTTATTACAATTAACCCATTAAACACAATTAGTTCGCCGAGTGCCCCTATAGAATTCGTGATACCCAGCTCAGGCCCTTACTTTTTTGACCCGAGCTGCATGCAAATGTGCGCTAAACTGCGTATAGCCCATTCTGATGGGACAGACTGTGATCATAGTTACTCAGAGTACCCTGAAACCAACTTTTTACACTCCATATTCAGCCAGTGTGAGGTGTATTTAAATCAGGTTAACATCTCGGCAGGAACGGGGTACTACCACCTACGATCCTATCTGTAAAATATCTTCAACTTTTCAAAAGAAGCGAAGGACACCTTTTTAATCGCCGTGGGCTTCTATCAGACTAAAGATGAAAATGGTATAAAGGATAAATTTAAAAATTCTAAAAAAAAGATATACGAGTGTTTTGGACGTCTTCATACAGATTTCACATTCCAGGAGAATCTGCTTATGAACGGGGTGGATATGAAGTTGAAGCTTACCCGCACGAGTCCTGAGATCTGCATAAATCTGGGGTCTGATGAAGAAGAGGGCGCGAAACCCGTTGTGATTCACATAATGGAGGCGTATTTGAGTATACACCGAGTGAAATTAAGTTCGCCAAAACAAATAGAGATTGAGAAAGACTTAATACACGCCACAGTAAAATACCCAATTAACAGGGTACAGATCAAGCTATACACGGTGCTCGCCGGGTTGGCCTCGAAGCAACTAGAAAACGTGGCCCTTGGAGTTCTACCTAAAACGATATTAAGTAGAATGCAGGACCACGCCTCGACGAATGGAAAATATACAGGGTGTCTCAAAAGTCACTATCTATTTTGAAAAAATAATGGGAATTACGAAAAACTGGTTTAAGACATGAAAAATATATTTATTTCAAAGTAAGTGCCACAAAGAATTAGTGCTATTTATTTATCTGTCTCCACATGGCGACCATCAGTGTCTCTACAGAGCTCAAAGCGATAAGTTGTTTCCCGGAACACACTTTCCAGCATTTGAGGTGTTATTTTCTGAACTGCATCCGTAATACGATTTCGAAGTTCGGCTACATCACTAATTCTTCTACCAGTGTACGCCTTAGACTTAATGAAACCCCAGGCGAAAAAATCTAATGGTGTTAAATCGGGTGAACGTGCTGCCCATGGTTGTGTTCCTCCACGACCAATCCAGCGACTGGGGAAGCGTCTGTCAAGATAATCACGTACAATTATTGCATAATGGCACGGTGCTCCATCCTGCTGAAAAACTACTGTGTCAAGAATGCCATCTGTAAGAAGTTGAGGTTCGAGGAATTGTTCAAGCATGTCAAGATAATAAACCAATTAACTTTTTTAAATACACAAATTTGCACCAGAAGTACATATCTTTATGCCAGCATAGCATTTTTTAAAAAAACATCTAATGTCACCGAAATAGATAGTGACTTTTGAGACACCCTGTATAAAGAGTGCTTTAAATTCGAGAATCGGCCTCAAAAACATTAATCTATACGTAAATGCCGTTGCATTGGGAGGGACTACGAATACGGACTACTCATCAGACGCTGTGTTCCCGCTCTGCGCGAAAGCTTATAGTAGTCTGGCTCATAATACAGGTGGCTGTGACGAGCTTGGGTATGGCGTAACGCAGAAAGAATTTGCTGAAGAATTTAACATTTATTCATTTGAATTTACGCCTGACTTCTCTGCTGGCGTAAATCCGTACTTAACACCACAACAGAGTGGGAATATCTCTGTCAGGTTGGAATTTGCCAAGCCTATAGACGTCCCTATTAGTGTACTCGTGTACCTCGAATCACAAGCACTAATAGAAGTTGACCGTTTCAGGAACGTGGTCACACACTTTTAAAATGGAAGCGAATAAACTCCAGAGAGTGATGAAAAGTGACCGAATCACACGCTCCAAATTTATCGGTGTGTTTATGAAGAATGAAATATTGAAATTGCCAACTACAAGAAACTGGTATGGGATTATCGTTAACACCGACATTGTCAGGGGTGAGGGGATTCATTGGTTTGCAATCTATTTTAAAAATAGGGAAAGAGTGTACTATTTTGACTCACTCGGAATTCAGCCCTGGAATGATTCTGTGGTTGTACAGTTTATCGAGCAAATACATGTACCTGAGATTGTGTGAAACCCGTCTCGCCTTCAAGGATATTATAGTAACACGTGCGGCATGTACGCCCTCTCATTTCTCATGCACATGTCACGTGGGAAGGGATTTATATATTTTTACAAATTATTCGATTTGTGAGAAACTGAAGTGAATGATAAAAAGGTATGCGGATAGATAAAAAAAGGTTCCCATATGTTAGCACTCGCTGTACTGTGTAAAGGCGTATATCTATATTGTGTAAAGGTCTATTTGTAGCCATTAAGGCTTATTTAATGGAGACTGGTTCCGCTTTGTACATGTTTTCTACCATTTAATAAATTAAATGAAAATATAATGTGTTTTGTTCTTAACCCCAAA
This sequence comes from Bathynomus jamesi, assembly GCA_023014485.1. NCBI lineage: Eukaryota > Metazoa > Arthropoda > Malacostraca > Isopoda > Cirolanidae > Bathynomus > Bathynomus jamesi. Next base: position 402,126 of record JAJOZX010002202.1, read on the forward strand.
AAAATACTTACATTAGTTCCTCGGTCACCTGGCATTCGTTGGACCGGATGTGAGCCAATACCTCGACCTCTGTGTTCAGATCGCTGGTTTGGCTGTGCGGTAAAGCAGTCATATCATTTATTCCCCTTTCATGAAAACGAAAAGTAGCTATAACACGATTAAGTTACGCATCGGTCCTATAAAGTTAAGCAAAATTAAAGTTTAATTAAAGAGCTACAATAAGTGAAAAAGCCACGAGTTTTAAAAGTTATAATAAAAAAGCAGATATTCTGACAGTTTTCAAAAGTAAGAGTGGTAAGACATCGTCTGCCGACACCGGGTCTCGAACCCGCCGATAATTCTTAATAGTTTTTAATATTTCTAAAATCCTACCTGTACAAGATATGTGCAAATAAAACACCATACATATATATATATATTATATATATATGCCGAAATAATCACAAAGGAAACAGAATAATTACAAATATTTTTCAAAACGCATTTATTGTGGCCTTTTATAAGTTAACGCCGATTGAAACGTTATATATAGACCAAGAATAAAGCACAAACTAATTTCAAAACGCATCTATTATGGCTTTTTATAAGTTAACAGTGAATGAACTGCAATATGTATAATCACATATTAACTACTTACATCTCTAAGTCGTTAGTGGGAAATTCGTTCCCGCTGTCACAAATTTCTGTAACAATTTGCGTAGATAGAAGATCATTCTGTTTCATCGCGATGTAAAGATAAATTGCAGAGAGTGATGAGGCATCGCCATCTTCAAACAAATCGGAGGAGCTGTACAGCTGGCTCATGGCTAAGTAATTCAAAAGCACTGTTCCAGAAAAAAAACTGAACTGATGCTCTGAGATGAAAGGGCGCCCTTTTATAAATGGGATTGTGATCAACTCACAACACACGAAACGCTAGCTTCCTATTGGCTATCGGTGAATTATGGCGACACTTGACGCGTAGGCCTGCATAGCGGCCAAACAGAGGTCCTGGGCTCCGCCCACAGGGCTGTGATTGGCTGCCCCGTGAAATCTGGGGCGTATCAGATATTCTTCCCTATCTAAAATAGGATCGGGAAAAATTTATCGTCTCTGAAGTATAAAACATGAATCAAAACCATCAGGGCGCGAAGTTCTTCAGCCCTTCGAGACAATTCCTCCCATCTGTACCATGAGCAATTCGGGTATTCTTTTGTCTTGGAATAAAAAGAAATATTGTTTTGAAGCATTTTGTATAAGAGATGAATGAGTACTAATATATATATATATATATATATATATATATATGTAGATAGAGAGATAGACAGATAGGCAGATAGATGGATAGGTTAAAAATACCGCTTTTGACACTCAATTTTGAACCTTATACTCTTAAACAAAGAGAATGTACATGTCAAAATGAATGTATTCAGTTTAACTATACGATGAAAAAGGACTTATTAGATCATATATATATATATATGTTTATCGAATTATTTCATAATTCTTTATTGCTGGATAGAATCCAATCTTCTACGTTTTTAAAAGTTTTTGTAGCAATACGCTGTATTAGAATTCAAATCCTCAAGGCCGTGTTTAATTCGTGAATTGCACTGAAGAAAATTTAATTTAATGTCTCAAAAGTTGGTTTAAAATTACAATAAATATAATGCAGTAAGTCATGTTAAATCCAATTATTGAATTGTAGAAGGTGCAATTATATGTGTTATGCCATAAATTCCATTTCTATATAAATACGTTTAGAAAACTATGTTTATTGGGATAAGCCAGCTAAAACTTGAAATCTAGTTATATTAATGTTTTTTGCATCAAAGTTTAAGATAATTCGAAGAGTCTATACCTTTTAAAATAATTTTGTCTCATTATTTCAGGATATCTTCAAAGGTAAGGTTTAATATGATGGTGAATGCTGGTTTTAATTAAATTAAAAAATAATGCAGCAGTGTCGCGGCAGGGCTGCAAGTAAATGAGGAAAAATGAATAAGTTAACCCGAGACAGAATCTATTTTGTTTTTAAAATCATATTAATATTTTTTATAATAAGGTTTAAAGATATATTGGTGTGTTAAAGATAAATTTATATTGAAACACAATAATTAGGTAAAAGAGAAAAAATGAATCAGTTACGCCGAAATAGAATCTGTTTTGTTTTAAAAATCATATTAATATTTTTTAATAAGATTTAAAGATATATTGGTGTCTTAAAGATAAATTTATATTGATACAATAATTGGCTAAAGAGGAAAATTAATGTTACCCCTAATTTAATTTCTATTTGGTTTTAAAAATCATATTAATGCTTTTCATGTTACAGTTTAAGGATAAAATTGTGTATTATGATGAAAATTTGTTTTTGTATTAAACTTAGTTTATCTTATTCAATTTTTTGTTTAAAAGATCGCCCACCAAATGTCAAATTGGCTTCGTTTCACCAGGAGAAGCTTAATAGAAAGACTATTGGCGTTGCCTTTTTTGATTTGGCCCCATAAATATATTTGTTTATGTTGTAATAGCTCTGTCTATTGGGTCATATTTAGAGTCCTTGTCGGTCTACCAGGAGTTGGTAAGTAAAGCGGTAGTGGTGGGTTGTTCATGGTGGTTGTGTAATACTGTTTCACTACCAATCGTCTAAGTTTGGACGCTTGGTTGTAGCCCTCATATCGGTTACGTGGTGTTGATGGGATGAGCTCCGAAAAGTCGTAGCCCTCATCTCACCATGTGCTGTTAACGTTTGGTTAGCTTCCTCCCGAATTGTTCATTCTGACGAAGGTCAAGCTTTTCATTCCACCTTAGACCTACAGTTTAACGTGGAATCCGAACCACGCCCCATCAGCAGCCCAGCGTCTTAACCACTACGTCACCTAGGGTACCCATTTATCTACCAACCACTTTCTTTTATTGTGTGGAAGGATGAACAGCTGGGTTTTGCTGCGCGGCGGCTACCGTCGGGTCTCGAACCCGGGGCCGATGGATTCGTAGTCAGCGACGCTAACCACTACACCACTGAGGCGCGTTACACCACCGAGGCGCATCTGTTGATGGGGTGAGCTCCTAAAAGTCTATAATTAGACGATTGTTGGTGATGTGATGCTTTTTTTTGTGGTGGTTGTGCTCGTACATATTTTGTTATTGGGGCTTTGCATGCTCCAGTTTGTGTGTGTGTGATAATAGGGGGTTTATGGGCGTATAATCGGGGTGTGCATTTGTGTGCGCTTTGGGTCGTATTTAGAGACCTTGTCGGTCTACCAGGAGTTTGTAAGTAAAGCGGTGGTTGTGGTGCTTCAACACCAATCGTCTAAGTTTCGACGCTTGGTTGTAGCCCTCATTTCGGTTACGTGGTGTTGATAGGATGAGCTCTTAAAAGTCGTAGCCCTCATCTCACCATGTGCTGTTGATGGGATGAGCTCCTAAAAGTCTATACTTAGACGATTGTTGGTGATGTGATGCTTTTTTGTGTGGTGGTTGTGCTCGTATATATTTTGCAATTGGGGCTTTGTATGCATCAATCAGTTTACATATATATATGTGTGTGTGTGTGTGTGTGTGTGTGTGTGTGTGTGTGATAATAGGGGCTTTATGGGCGTACAGTCGGTAAGTGTATGTGCGTTTGTGTGCGCATTTAATTCGTTCGAAGGTTATTAATATATACGGGCCATTTATGCTTTCTAAGAAGCCTTCTAAGCCAACTGGCAAATTAAGCCAGAATATATGCTTTAATTAAATAAATAGCGCAATCTGGCAGCTCAGCCATATAAGCCAACTGGCTGATTAGGAACATATTAAGACAACGGCCGCTCGGCTGAAGTCTTAATATACGCTGGCTCCTGCCAGGTGAACACGTCTCTTCCTCTCTCTCCTCTCTTTCTCTTGGAGGATAACTCCACCTCCTAGTTGCATAACCCCTTGTTGCTCTTGCAACATTCCCCCTCCCCCTTTGGTGCATAACATCTTGAAACATTCCCCCTACCCCTTTGTTGCATAACTTATGCAACATTTCCTTTGCAACATTGATCAACATTTTCAATTGCATTGCACTCTCTCCTTTTGCGCTCATACTACTGTGCTTTCATCATGATAGAACATTCTGGCTTTCTAGGGTTAAAATATGTTCTTTTTGGGGGGTTAATGTTTTTTTCTATTTCGCATTCTTTTAATAATATTTTATTTCGCAGGCTATTTTTATTGTAAAAATAATAAGTTTTCATACTATGCCATAAAACTGAATTTCCGTATTGCCAACTTTAAGTAAAGTATTTGAAAAAATCGTTTACGATAAGTTTACTAAATCCTTAATCAAATATGATATTTTAACTTAAACACAATTTGGGTCTAGAGGTGGACATACAACGGAAGATGCCATAAACATGCTATGAAAAAATGTGTACCAGAACTTAAACAGCAAAAACACTGCCTTGATCTTCCTCGACTTGTCAAAAGCATTTGATACACTTTCGCGTGAAATCTTATTGAATAAATTTCACATATACCGAAAAACAGGACATATCCTTGATTGGTTTAAATCATATATGTCAAATCTTCATCAGTATATCAAATTAAGAGATAAATTATCCGACACTGCGATGTTAGAGGAGTCCAACAAGAATCTATTCTTGGCCCATTACTATGATATTTATAATTCAGGTGAACGATTTTCATCTTTCAAACATAATAAATTGCGTACAATACGTAGTTCATACCACACTTACTTCTTCCCATCGTAATGCAGACTTTCTGATTAATGAAACCAACAGGCAATTAAAAAATGCGTATAAATGGATGTGTTCTAATAAACTTTTATTGAACCTAACAAAGTCATCTTATACTGTATGATTATTACTGCAAAACATAGTAATACAAACTGTCAAATAAAAATTGGAAATACTACTCTTGTAAGGTGAATGAGGTTAAAGTACTTACCATTAATTTAGACGAAAAACTAAATTTCAAAAGTCATGTACAACAGTAGTATGGGTTCAAAATGGACGAGTGCAAGAATGTTGCAATGCAATTGCAAATGTTGATCAGTGTTGCAAGATGGTGCAAAGGGGGGATGTTGTAAGGTAGAGGGGTTATGCAATGAATGGGGAGGGAGGTTATGCAATGAAGGGGGAGGGGGTTATGCAATGAAGGGAAGGGGTTATGCAACAAGTTAATGCTGCAAAGGGGGAGGGAGCTTCGCGGGGGAGAAGGGAGGATGTCCTCCCCCCAAAGGGGTAGCCTTAACTTAAGAGAGGGAGAGGAAGGAGAAGGAGGAGGTCTTTGGGGGAGAAGTAGGGATGTCCTCACCCCCAAAGGGAAACCTAACCTAAGCCTTAAACTAAGAAGGAGAGAGAGAGAGAGTTCTTTATTCCACCGGAGTCCAACGCATTATGTGCGTCCAAGTGCCAGGCAGCGGTTATATAGAGGGTCGTGAGTTGCCAGATATCACTTATTTATATATGAAGGGATTACCAGAGAGCACTATATATTTATTTTAATTTTTAGTTAGGTGAATTGCCAAATAATGTTTTTTATTTGAATTATGTTCAGGTGTACCTTATTAGGGTGATTTGCTTTGCAAAACCATTTAATTTAATTACTTATTTATTAAAGGCAAGAGTGACTTTCTCCTTAAATTTGCCCGGCAAAAGAACTAATTGTTTAAACGATTACCAACATTGATAATAAAAGAAATACACAGGGTTCTTTATATTGTACACAGATCCATTAACTCACTATACATTTTAAATCAGTTTAAGAATTTATTTAGACGCAAAACGAGCCCCACAAGAAACACACTAGACTCTTTAAATTATACATTAATATTAAAATGAAAACCTTACAGTAACCCCGACTTCTATGGCAAAAGCAAAACTTTTAAAGTGTTCTTAACCACTAGGTCACCCAGGGTACCCATTTATCTACCAACCAATTGTGCGGAAGAAGAACGCTTACCGAGAGTCGGCTGCCTTCGCAGGGTCTCGAACCCGGAACCGATGGATTCATAGTCAGTGATGCTAACCACCGATTCATGGTATATCATCATCAGAATCGTAACCGAAAACAAGGGTACAGGGTTTTGGGGAATCCTCAGGAAGGACGGTGAGGGGGAGGGGAATTTTCAAATTGATCCGTGTCTGTCTCCGCAATTACAATCATACTTATTGATTGCTCACTCCAACGAAACAAAAGTTGTACGAAAATGAAAAGACATTACATATATATATATATATATATATATATATATATATACAGGGCGTCCCATAAAAATGTATACACACTTTAACAGCTGATAGCTCAATTGATGTTTCTTTCTTTCCAAGTTAAACCCATTAGAATTAATAATGGCAGTCAGACTAAGCTTTGAACAAAGGAAATTCATTCTAAAATGCTACTGGAAGTGTGAAAACGCAGTTGAAGTGCAAAGACAGTTTAGGAGGGAGTTTCAAACAGATCCACCAACGCGACTTACCATCACTCGAATTAGAGATAGGTTTGAAGCCGATGGAACTGTTCAGAATGTCCACAAGAAGCGTTCCGGAAGACCACGGACATCGACAAGCCCCACAAAGCAAGAAAGAGTACTGGAAACGTATCACCAAAGTCCAAGAAAATCTGTGCGGCAAGCGAGTCGTGAGGTAGGATTTTCAGAATCGTCTGTCCAACGCATTTTGAAGCGCTGTCAATGGAAAAGTTACATTCCAAGATTAGTCCATGCTATTAATGAAGATGATCCGGACCGAAGAGTGGAGTATTGCGAGTGGTACTTGGCACGATGTGGATGTGGATTGGACGAAGGGGTTTCGTAGAATACCCTCCGCGTTCACCAGACCTCACACCACTAGACTTTTTTTATGGGGATACTTAAAAAACAAAGTCTACGCTATAAAACCTCCAACAGTCGCTGAATTGAGAGCAGCCATTGAACGAGAATGCACACAAATACCAAACGAAATGTTTCGTGATGTTTGCGATTCCATTGCTTCGCGTTATCAGCAGTGCCTGGACCAGAACGGACGTCAGTTTGAAAACAGGCGTTGACAAAACAATTAAATAATGTCTGTAGATTCTATTACATTTTGAAAATGAAATGTATTTTAATAAACACTGCCTTTATAAGTATTTAAAGTGTGTATACATTTTTTTGGGACGCCCTGTATATACCGGGTGGCCCAAAAAAAATGGCACCAATTTTGAGAAGTGATATCTCAATAACCATTGCAGCTAGGGACTTACAAAAACAACCGAATGAAAGATAATTCTTTTCTCTTTAAATACTTATTCTATGGCTTGATGGTTATAAGCCCATATAATGCCCAAAATTGGCTTCCAAAAAAAATATACAAAAAAAAGTTGCGCATTTATATTTATTCCTTGATCCTAATTTTAAATGAAATTTTTCTATTCCAGACCCCTCAAGATGGGATTGAGAGAATCTGATAAGAACATTATACAAGCACTACGTGAAGAAAAAGGATATTCACTAAACATAATCCTTTACGAATTTCCAAATAGAAATTGGAAAAAAAGAACTGTGGCACATTTTTTACAAAAACTTAAAGAAACCGGCAGCAGTCAACGGCGTCCGGGAAGTGGTCGACCAGAAACTATTAGAACGCCAGAAAACATTGAAAAAGTAAATGAAATGGTTTTAAGTCAAGAGGAACAACCGGGAACAAGTAAAAGTGAACGTGAAGTTGCGAAAGAAACCGGGATTTCACGTTCATCAGTACAGCGAATAATTCGCTGTACTGATGAACGTGAAATCCCGGTTTCTTTCGCAACTTCACGTTCACTTTTACTTGTTCCCGGTTGTTCCTCTTGACTTAAAACCATTTCATTTACTTTTTCAATGTTTTCTGGCGTTCTAATAGTTTCTGGTCGACCACTTCCCAGACGCCGTTGACTGCTGCCGGTTTCTTTAAGTTTTTGTAAAAAATGTGCCACAGTTCTTTTTTTCCAATTTCTATTTGGAAATTCGTAAGGGATTATGTTTAGTGAATATCCTTTTTCGTCACGTAGTGCTTGTATAATGTTCTTATCAGATTCTCTCAATCCCATCTTGAGGGGTCTGGAATAGAAAAATTTCATTTAAAATTAGGATCAATGAATAAATATAAATGCGCAACTTTTTTTTATATATTTCTTTTGGAAGCCAATTTCGGGCATTATATTGGCTTATAACCATCAAGCCATAGAATAAGTATTTAAAGAGAAAAGAATTATCTTTCATTCGGTTGTTTTTTTAAGTCCCTAGCTGCAATGGTTATTGAGATATCACTTCTCAAAATTGGTGCCATTTTTTTTGGGCCACCCGATATATATATATATATATATATATATATAATAATAATAAGTAAATAAATTGCATTCATTTACTTTTGGCAATCCTCTCTATATAAAATGTTTTCAAAATCAACTTCTCTTTTTATTCCACAAAAATGTGTAACGATGTAAAACTTAGTCACTTTACACGCACTGTAACTGTGTGTGTGTGTGTGTGTGTGTGTGTGTGTGTGTGTGTGTTTGTGTTAAACTTTAACATCGTCTCTGTTATTATTATTATGGGGAAAACAAAGTATGAATTAATGTTGTAATTCTTTTTATCCTAAGATACGAAAATTCATGTCTTCAGATAAAAATAATTCTCGATAAACAACATTTTAAATCTCTAAAATTGTTCGCGATCCTTTCTTTGAAAATAACTTTCTGCTGCCTTTCCTCGAATAAAAAAAATCTAACGGTATAAACTCGAAACAGCTTAATCGCCGAGCCGACCAAACCGGTTGAGCGCAAAGGTCCCTCGACACACTTTCGGCTGACCACCAAAGAACCTCTCTCGAATCCTATTTATTGTTTTCATTATTACCATTATTTTTGACGTTAAAAGAAACATAAATAAATACATAAGCATCACGTGCTTGTTTTCCAAATTATTTAGAGGCTAATTTGGCCTTTGATTAAGTAATGAATTTCCTTATCATATTTCCATATGCAACAATATATATATATATATATATATATATATATATATATATATATATGTGGTGCAAATTACAGTAGTAATAATAAGCTAAATAGGTTTTCCTTTTCCTCGAATTGTTCGTTTTCACAAAGATCAAGCTTGTCACTCGCCTTAGACCTACAGTTTAACGTTAAATCCGAACTAGTCTCTGTTATTGAAATGAAATGAATGAATGAAAATGAAAAAAATGGAAAGGTTTATTATAATTATTATTTTAATTTTTATTGCGATGATTTCACGAAGATTTAGCTTATCGCACCTCCTCTCGAGTTGATCTGATGAAGTGGTGAGTTGGCTTCTTTTAATCTCCACCTCACATGGGTACACCCGGGTAGAAAGTCAAGCCGAATACATGAACCAAAGTTGAGGATCGAATAGTATGACAGCAAATAATAATAATGCAAAATATTGTCGTGTTAGAGATTGCAAGTGGCAAATGTTGATCAGTGTTGCAAAGGGGTGAGGGATATTGCATAAAGGGGTGGGTTCTAAAATGGGAAAACCAAGAATAGTATGGGCGAAAATATTAATGCAACTATTGTTGTGGTAGAGATTGCAAGTGGCAATACACCTTGAGATGTGGGCATTAAATCTACGGAGAGAAGATAAAGACACCATTAGTCGGCCAATCAGGACGTCCAAAGCGTGGACCCGTTACATCGGTGCTACGATTGGTGCACAAATTTAACATAGGCCCGCCCAGTTACATCGACAACCAGTCATCAAACTTACGAACCGCCTATTAGTCTTTTGGGGTGGTGCTTGGGGATCCTGCATATAAAAGGAAATATTTTCAGCTGGGAAACACAGTAGTTATTTTCACCAGGGAATAAACATTCCCTCCGTCATGAATCAAGAACTTTACAGTTTACCGGATTTATATCAAGATGGAGACATTGCAGCGTTGTCCACAACTAATCTTTTTAACGCAGCCGACCGAGATGGATTATTTCCAACGCAAACCCTTGATAATATTTGCAATGACGCTTCTTACGATCCGACGCAAGGGACTACCGTAGAAATGTAAGTAATTATTTGCCTGTAATTTTAATTTTTGTAGTCAATTATTCGCGAATTGGTTATTTAATTAGTGTGCCTCTCATTATGAGAAAGAGCACTGTTCTTGATTATTTCATCATATATATATGGATTGATGAGGGAGATGATTCCAGAATGTCTATATATCTGTATGTGTTTTTATATGTAAAATACCGATGCATGCGTTCCTTTATGGTACGTTGAACTCTTTCAGCTAAAGAGGCCTTATACATAGAAATGGTAGTGTAGTAGCTGATACTAAACTCTGTCAGCATGTTCTGAAAAGCTCGGCCTATAAATTCTTTCCCCATATCCGTAGAAAAATAGCCTGGAACCCTGTTTTCTTTCAACATTAATTTTTTGGTGACTTTAGCAACTGTTTCAGGCAATTTATTTTTCAGAGGAATTAGCCACAGATATCTAGAGAATACATCTATTATGAATAGGATGTAGCGGTTATATCTTTGCATGTCTGTTAAATCTCCTTCCCAAATAGAGTTAATCGATGCCGCTGTTGTCTTGGTTGTTTTAAACCTTTTTCTCACAGGCTTATGAAGTGTATAAGCGTCGTGCTCCCGCATAAACCTCTCAACATCTTTTTTCCCTACTCCATCATTGCAAACACTTCTGTACAGTCTATCTACGCCTCCATATGGTGCTTGCGTAACGATGTCATAATAACGTCTTCTTAATATGTTAGCCATTTCGATAGGGTTGACCGGTGTTGTTGTTTGGCCGCCTCTTCTTTCTCCTCTTCAGAGGTGCTACGCTGCGGGTGATGGCGTTCTCATTTGTGGCACATGCGAGGCATTTTCCAAGTATTTTGATCTGTTCAGATTTCCTATCAATGTTTTGGGAACACTTATTTGTTGTAGTCTTGCTTTAATATGCTTCCATCCTGATGGTGAGAGTCTATCCCACTTTCACACTAGATCAATGACGATGTCTTCGATGTTCGATCCCTGTTCCTTTGCTCCATCGACAATGATCTCACCTGTATCGGTCCACTCTATGTTGGGATCCTCATTCAATAGATTACAAAGACTTTATTATAAAGACTTTAAACCTTTATTCCTCAATGTATTTGGGAGGAGTGCTTTTTAATACATGCTCGATATGTTGTAGGGCCGACCGGTTATTCTTTGGTTGGCCAGCTCTATCGTCGGACACAGGTCCGATGTTGCCATGCTTATAGTTGTCCGTGCTGTGCCTAATAACCACGATGATCTCTGTCGGATTCTTATAATTTTCGTACTCGTGAAGAAATTTCGGCAGAGCTTCTTGGTGTAAGATTCTTTTCTCATCAGGTGTTTTTTTCACTCTTTAATAAGGCTAACAATTCACTTTCCATTCTTTTAAGCCTGCTCTTACGGTGTTCTAGAACGATGTCTGGACTCTTTGAACTTTGCAGTGAAGCATACACCTCTTGTGGAATCACTACGACTTTCTTCATTATATTAATCTAGACAGTAAAGGCCCCAAAACTGAAAATAAGATGGGGAGGAATGACACTCCTCTTTGTACAATAATTCGTTTTTCTTCCTCACAGTCTGACTTTTACGAGTGAGTGTACGTATTATGTTCTTCTAACGGCGTAGGCGAGCCTTCTGAGGGGGTTTTATTGATACATTGCAAATTATAACGTTAAGACAGATTTCACAGATGCATTTTAAAAAGTCGGGGTCGATATTTTTAGCAAACATCTGCTGCATTGCCTAGAGCAGTCGATGATAGATTTTTATTAATTCATGGTATTTCTTTAGCTTCTTTGTCATTTTGGAATATACACCGTTTCAGGCTCATTTGGAAATATATTCGTTCTAAGAAGCACCCTAAACGTGTTTCGCGGATGAAGGTCACAAAGCAAATATTCCTAACGTTGACTTGAAGAATCTTTATAAACTTCCAGAAACTCCTTACGCTGATTCTGGAATACTTGATTGGCTAATACCCCAATTTGTGACACATCTCTACGTTGAGCGAATAAGACTAGATATTTTGTATTTAACGAAACATCGCGCATCTATTTATTTTTGAAAAATCGATTCTAAATGATGAAGAACACGCTTATGTTAAGATGGTTGGAGAACACTATAAATGTCTCGGCAAACGTTTTATACATTTCCAACATGAGATCGTCAATTACAATGACTGTATGTTCATTTCCCTTTAACGAATTAACGTCATATACAGCTTTGTGCAACAAAATATCATCTTAGTACTTGTTGACCACTGATTGATACGTCGAATAGCAGCATATAAATTTATGCACAAATTTTGAGAACCTCTCTCCCTTTTCTTTAATGATTTTAAGCATAAACACAGTTTTACCACATCCTGTAGGGCCAGATATAATACATGTGGATGGGCTCGTGAACCTGAATTTTTCTACAGAGTCCATCTCTAACACGTCACACTCCTAAGTGAGTCATTTACAAAATATAATAAAAATCTAAGTGGTGTTCCTTAAATTCTACACTCTTGTTTTTCCTCTTTTTCCACAGAACCGTGAATGACAATGAGGTACAGCATCATGTCCCCAATCATCGATATTACAGACGACGCAGATGAGTGTGTAGTTGTTGTCGCAGACTCCATCCTCGCTGACGAGCCACAACAGCGACACCTGTAACACCACAACGCACCAGTTCAAAGCGGAGGCATGATGAACAGCCTTCCACGTCAGGTATAAAGCGTGCCAGGAGTGCGCCGGTTGTTCGAACCGCAGTAATAGAGCCCCAACCAACTATGTCTTACGACACAACCCTCACACGAGTTCCTTCCTCAAATAAAAATGTACCCCTTTATTCCTGTTCAATTCCGAGTACATCCTCCACAACTGCAGCAGCAGCAGCAGCTTCTCGTGCTGTAGAGGAAGGTATAACATTCGAGTTGGTGCGCACCGCCATCCGCACCCCAGTCCTTACTAGAAATCGCTATAAAGTCAGGGTAGACCCTGGATTCATGTATAGCAATGGTGTTAAACACGGACTACGGCGCGTAATTGAAAGTATTTTGGAGTTTGCCCTTCAGAACCGCGACGAACGTGAAGTCAGGACGAGGCTGTCCTTCGGGTTCAGTTCAGGAGATGGTGATGTAGATGATTTTTGGGTAGTAATTCCATTCAGTTGCTTAGCAGTTGTAGATATAGAGTATATATTAAGCCGTATAATGCAGGCCTCTCAAAGTAGTACAGCCTTCAATATGGACAACTTTACGGTAGATATTGATTGTGTGTTCCGTGTTGCGGGTCATAGTTAGGCTGACCATATTTCCTTGAGACAAAAACGGGACATTGGGATGGCAAAAAAGGGACGGGGTTTATGTAATATTCTGTATTCATGAAAAAGTAAGTACATAAACATATTGAGCTTACAATTATTCTTCAGTGACAGAACCCATACAGAACCCATAAAAAAACGGTACTGTCCCGTTCAAAACGGTACGTATGGTCAGCCTAGTCATAGTGCAACTTCAAATCTCAAGCTATTTACAGGCGGCATATAAACGCCGATCGTGGTTGCGGCTGTATAGCATTAGTCTTGGCCCGTATGTTTACTGTACTAAATACACGGACGCAAACAATTTGGTTGTCTACGGTTGTGCACCGTGCCCGTAAAATGGCTTCAGATTGCAAGCTTGAGTTTGATTGTAATATGGGTCCTGAAGAGCTAAGAAGGGTAGAGGAGGAAATGAATGTTCATATAGCTGTATTTGGAATGGATGCTCGTCGTAGGACTGTGTATGTTTTAAAAGCAGTGTGATAGATCTTAAAAGACCCCTACTTATTTTAGGATTGTCAGGTTCAACGTATCTCCCCATCCATAATATAAGGGCTCTTTACGCGAGTTGTGATAAAAGTCGAAAATATGGAAGGCATCATGAATTGGGTAAGGGAAGTCTCGAGTTTGCGGATGATATACGGGGCTCCAATAAACCTTAGCCCCCCCCCCGCCCATGGCCTAAACCATTAGAGGTACAGTAAAACTAAACATACCTTACAAAAGAGAATTTAATCCTGCATTTAATGAGAAACAATTAAAACTTGGTGTTCCTGCCATTGGTTTTCAAGACAGCCTGAATTCGCTTTGGGTAGCTTGCCAAACGTGACGTGAATAGATCTTGATCGTTACACAAATTTGCTAAAACAATTTCAATGTGTGGCGTCATTGTATCCTTCGAAAATCGATTTGCTGCAGGTTCTTGAAACAAGAGACATTCAACCTTGTCCTTTATAACTGATCCAATGTGTTCACAGACGTTCAGGTCAGGAGAATTTCATGGCCATTCTTCATTTCCAAAGAAATCGATCTCATGGTTCCGCAACAACTGTTGAGTGGCTAGTGCCTTAAAGCAGGGGGCCTTATCGTGCAGAAGTGTGACCTGATCGACATCCATAACATTGTTTGGGTTTCTTAGAAAAGGAATGACATGCTGGGATAGAATAATATCACGAAAATACTGTCCACCCCAACTCTTACCATTTGACTTCAGCACCCACATGAGCTTCTTTCCAGTGAACAAAACAAACACACCAACACAGTCTGGACTTTTTAATAATTCGCGATAATGTTCATTGTCATCGATTTCATCTGGTGTTGTGGCCCACACTCAATCATTTTGTTAATTAGGCCGACGTGTTACGTAAACAAAAAATTCATCGGAGACAGCTAAATGCATGAAGTCATCCACATCCCAATCTTGAAGATAATGGGCAAACCACATTCTGTCATCGATGTTAAGTTGAGTTTTTCTTGGCTTTGGAAGTTCATGCCAAGGCTTTAAACCTTGCCTATGACGGTACAGTCGAATGATCTCACCACTAACGATCTTTCCTCTTAACACTTCGATCTCTCTAGAAAGTTTAGCACAGCTGTTTTTCCACTTACGCTACCGCTTTCAATGATGTCCTTTGTTTCCTGAGAGAGTGGCAAATTTGGGCGCCCATATTTGGTTGTATCCATTTCACATTCATCCAAAGTTTTATTCCAATTTCTTTTGACGAAGTCCTCACTTCTTCGCAACTTTCTGACAACCCATGAACGTGTTATAAAGGTGGCTCCAGCATCACGAGCTTCCCAAAATGTTATTGCTCGTATGCGATCTATCACACGTTGCCTCTCCGAATCACCAATTAATTGAGAAGCCATTATATTATCACTTTATCAGCTAGAGTAATTTTAATACCTGCAATAAATAAAGAATTTTATATATTTTTATAATCACTAAAATCTATTTCGATATAAGTAAACATGTAAGCTGCAAATGGGGGGGCTAAGGTTTTTTGGAACCCCTTAGTGAAACATTGTAAGGATTGCCACATGGTATGTGCGCAGTGTAAAAGCTCCAAATGTAAAATCCATGTGGTTGAAGCTGAGAAGAGGGAATGTGATATATGCAGACGCACATTTTTCAATAATAACTCTTTTGAGCTCCATAAGTCAATTGGCACGTGCAGGAAAATGAGAATCTGTGAATGTGGTATATTTCATATGATGGATAATTGGGAGAATTTCAAGCATAAATGTGATGAAATTCACTGTTCTGCATGCCATGAGAAATATATGGCGGTTGGAGTAAAGCATGTATGTCAAATGAAAGACGCTAAGCCTAAAAATAGACCTTATATAACTGTGTACTACGATATAGAAACATATACGATTGCTGAATCTAAAAAGGTTATCCCACATCTACTTGTAAGCCAGACTCTCTATGATGAGTGCATGGAGGTCGAGTGTGATGAGTGTCACAAATGTGGTAAGCAGATAAAAGTTTTTAAAACGATTGCACACGACAATCTCGTGAAACTCTTTGTGTGCTATATTGTTAAGTTAGCGGACAAGTTAAAAAAAATTAATGTTTATATTCTTGCCCATAACGGGGCAAAATTTGACACACAGTTCCTTTATAAGGAGCTTATAGAGCACGAGTCATCTGAAATATTTACAGGCGATCCCTTGAAAAGAGGAAACAAACTTTATTTTTCACACCTTTTAAATTAGCAAAGCTACCCAAGGTAATGCGCGTAGCCGCCGATGTTTCAAAAGGACATTTCCCTTACACATTCCTCACTAGCGAAACTTTAAATTACGTAGGACTACCTCTACCCAAACATTACTTTAACTATGAATGTATGAGTACAGGTGAACTTGAAGATTTTGACCACTACAACAACAGTTTTAATGAAGATAAAACTTACAACAAAACTGATGAATGTGAGCGTTATTGCGTGAATGATGTGCTCGTGCTTAGAGTATGTTTCCAGGCCTTTAGAAGGATGTACATAGACCGTTTCAAATGTGATCCGTTGCAAGTCGCAACCACGATCGCTCATTGTGCTTTACAGTGTCCAAGAACAATTTCATGCCTAAAGACACACTAGCCATCATTCAAAGAAACAATCCCGCAGTTATGGGTACAAGGCTATTTACTGGCTCATACACATACAGCAGCAGACAGATGTATACATAAAGCATGCCCGCAACACGGGGGAAGTGGGGAAGTACCCATCAAGGTTAATGGTCGTGTATTTTGGGTCGATGGTCTAAGCAAAAACAGTGCCACTTGTGAGAAGACTGTATACTACTTTAACGTTGTGGAATCGTAGGAGATATCCACGGTAGATCCCCTGCCGACAGTCTTGCTTGGACCCGCACCCGTGATCAGCTTATAAGCGCCCAGTCCACTCACAAGGTCTTGTGGGAGCATAAGTATGATGCACGGATGTAAACAGATGGACAGTACCATGAAGAAATAAACACGATCAAGCTGGATCAATGGTGCTGGATCCTCTCAAATGCGGTGATAGCTTGTTCGCAGGGCGTACAAATCCCTTCAAGCTATACTTTCCTCATACGGTGGGCGTGACACTCCATTATTACGACTTCTGTTCTTTATACCCCTAAGTGATCAAGAACAATCCGTACCCCGTAGGTGCACCTGAAAAACTGGTGGGACCTGACCTGCCCACCATCTACGTGCTCTCAACAAATTTGAACAAGTACTATTTCGGTCTTTCTTTCGTAGATGTGCTCCCCCCTCGCGATTTATGGATGCCGATCTTACCCGTCGTTATAGACCACAAGCTCATGTTTCCCCTGTGTGTGAAGTGCGCAGAGGAGAACAATGGGCTTGTAATCACACAACCAATGAACGTAAGATCAGAGGTGTATATATAAGCCCTGAGCTGGACCTAGCCGTTCGCCATGGCTACAGAATATTGAAGATATATGAGGTGTGGAGGGTTCAGAAGCTACCCAACCTTTTCACGCTATATATAACACATTTTTGAAGGATAAGGTAGAGGTATCAAGGTATCCGCAAGGAGAAGATGAAAAAACGGCTTATGTTCAGCTAACTTTACCGTGACCTTCAAGGGATACAGCTTGACCGTTCCCAAATTGTAAAGAACCCAGGCAAGCGGTTTAGTGCAAAGTTGTGTCTAAACAGTCTTTGGGGAAAATTTGCACAGAATACAGTCAAGGGGAATGTTGCTTTGGCCCAAAGTAATAGTGAAGTCTGGGATTATGCCAACGCTCCCGATAAAGAGGTCATGGAGATCGTGAATGTAGGTAATACGTACATAATAAAGTACAACATTACCGAATTGGCCACAGACACATCGTGTGTTACAAACATACCTGTAGCCAGCTTCACAACGGCCTAGGCACGCATCAAACTTTTGGGTCTATTGCATTATCTTGGGTGGTGGGGGTTCTGTACGCCGATACGGATAGTGTGATACTCACAGTGAGGGAGGGTGAATACATGCCGTCTATTGGTGAAATCCTCGGAGAGTTGACTGATGAGAGCAAGGATGAGTATGGAGACATCGCATACGTGACTCCTTTGTATCAACAGGGCCAAAAACCTATGGGGTATGGGTAAGGGTGGGAGAGGATATGAAATATATCATGAAGGCTAAGGGTATCACGCTCAACCAGGTGAATCTGGGGTCGTTAACTTTGAATTGTTAAAGGATCTAGTGTGCTTGGAAGAGGAGGGCGACCAGCCGCCCCAACTGAATGTGGAGACACAACTTTCGGGCGCAGAAGCTGGGTGGCGTGAAGGAACTTAGGGGTACGAAGGTATGCTGCAACACGTATAGGAAACGTTACCAGGTGCCTGGTACCTATGATACTGTACCCTTTGGATGCCATAATCTTTGATTGTTATATATATATATATATATATATGTATATATATATATATATATATATATATATATATATATATATATATATATGTCTATTTGTTAACGATATGTTTATTTTATTTATTACACGTATTTGTAAATATATACCTTGAATAATTCGATTATATGTTTATTTAATAAATCGTGTTTCAATTAGCGTTTCACTTTCTCCTGTGTGTGTGTGTGTGTGTGTGCGCGCGTGCGTATGCATAGGTGAAAGTTCTAAGCTCCGCCCCCTGTATGATCGATGAATGGTCACGTGACTCCTGCTACTACCTTGGCATATCTCTACCCCTGCGTGCTCAGTTGACCGGTAGAAACCCTGGAACTCAGACGTGCATTTGAAGAAATCCCACGTAGACGAAAAATAGTAATGGCTACCTTTAATATTGCGTCTTCGACGTTTATGCAGTGGTATTCGGCAAAGTGTGAAGATGTGGTGGATACTGAAAGACTCCCTATCCCTCCCTCCTTTGCTACTTTTAAGGCTACGCTGAACCGTGCGAAGCTTGAGGAAATAGAGGTACAGATAATCTACGGCTATTCTGGCGAGAGCATTGCAGGATTTCGTGGTACAAACGATGTAATGAACTATGTTGTAGGACTAAACTTTATAAAAGCTTACATATACTTTGAAGTGGAAGAAACAACACGTGAAGAAGAGAACTAACGGCTATGGTTAGTGAGTCTTGTTGATAAGTGGTATGACAAGCGGTATTATGTCATGTCGCATCATTCCGAGTAATCGTACCCTGCGGCTGAGAATGTAAATCTTGTCATAATGGAGAATCTGAAATATTTTTACCACTACATTAATATATATCATGACGAGGTTTGTAGTGAGGTTGTGGTTAAAGGCCTACGTGAGATTTTAAGAGAATTTAGCGAAGAGTATTGTTTGCAAAGCCACAGTATGAATAAAATGTGTTTAGTTCGTGAATATCCCCCTGATCGAAAATATCTGGTGCACATTCTGTGGAGTGGGAGTGATAAAACATTAAAACCGGTATTGCTTCATGTATCGCAGATGGAAAATTTCTCAAAACAACTACCCATTATAATGGGGTACAAGTATTCACATGAATCTTTCACGTTGGAACAACGCCGTACAAGATTCATCAGCTTATTGTGTGACTCACTCCTCCACACCTCCCGTCGAGCCGATCCGCTCACCTGTGGCTCATAGTCATCTCAGAGCTTGAACCGACTGGACGTGCACTCCTCACAATAGAATACGAAGCTTCCTTTGAACAGCATTCTCAATGCCGTGTACGATGTGTCCGTGACGAAGTTATTGCGCGTGTTCAGGCGTAAATCCGGTGCCATTAACTATTTACTGGAAACGACTTGTAGACAAAATCTGGTAACCGGAATGTTGTTTATTTAAGTGTTGAAGAGATAAATTGTCTTCGTCGTAGTTGAGAAGTGGAGCGAGGATCGTTTTAAAATACCTGCAGGTGTAGGTACAAGAAAAGAGCAGATTAGTGATACCCCCTCATATGCCATTGTTAGTACGTTATGTATAAATAAGGATCAACCATGCATTGATATACGATTGATGTCGAAGAATGCTCCTGATAATAACGTTCTTGTCCCTACGCGAAACTGTCATCAACCAGACTCTGTACTGAACGGACGCATTTCCTGAGCTCTCTGATATTGCTTCTACTTTTGCATATTGCTAATAATTTTACTTTTGGAAAGTTTTCAATTTTATATAGTTGCGTTTATATTCACATTGTTATGGTTAAGTAATTGAATATTAGTGGTTTTTAGCGATTTAGAAGTTTTCATAGTGTGCCGGCTTAATTTAACTTATACTTGTGACGGTTATAAGCTAATTTAACTTGCGCGATGCCGTTGCAGAAAGCGTCGTGTGTCGTGTGTGGGGTAAACCGTGGTATACGGATTTTAAAGATTATAACGGCGGTCCTATGGCGATTACCGAGAGATCAGTTTGTTTCTTTTGCCATTTAAGGGAGAAAATAGTTTACATAAAACGCAGTATACGTGAGGTAACGGAAAAACTTGCAACGCTTGATGAGGGCAGAGGTAGGGCTACGGTTGACGAAAGCCGAACCAATACTAACGTTGCAGACGTTAGTAATTTGAAGGGTGAGATGCGTAACCTAGTTTCTAGTTTAGGTAGTTTATCGGGAAGGTTGGATAGAGTTGAGGAAGGGATTAAGGTTGATCCGAGATCAGTAGATGGGGAGCGATTTAGAGAAGTTAAGGGTGGAGCTAGGCCACGTACGTTAGGTGAGAGGAATCCCCCCCCCCCTATCGAAGTTTCGAACCTTTTCGCCCATTTGGAAAGGGACGTTAATGAGGGGGAAACTACTTTAATTCGGGACTCTTTAGTGCACCATATGGACACAGAGTTCGTTGAACGGCATCCGACCAAGAGGAGGAGGGTCTGTCTCCCAGGGGCCAGGGTTGACAGAGTTAGAGACGAAGTGGATAGGATTGACGTTGCCTCCCGTCACTCGATGTTGGTGACGATGGTAGGGGGCAACGACTCGTATAGCCCAGATACGAGAGTGCCTGACCTTTTAGAGAGATATATGGAGTTAATTAGGTCCCTAAAGGCGAGGTTAGATAGGTCTTCAGTTCTAGGTATTATTACCCCTAGGAACAGTTTGGGTCTTAGGATTACGTCTGAAACGATATTTTTTAATATTAAATTAGAAGAGATTTGTGCTGAGGAAAATGTACGAATTCAGTGATCCTAGCCTTTTAATAAAAGATGGGGTGCATTTTAATGAAATAGGTAATGCTAGGCTAGGTAGGTTAATTGACGAAAACGTACGAAAGCTGTATAGGTCCAAGCCTTCGTTAAAAGTTGTGGGTCCGGGGAACGCGGGCCCGACGTGAAAAATAGTTTAAAACGCCGGCCCGTGGTAAAAAATAACTTAAACTTCTTTTATTGGAAATGCGCCTAGTATTAGAAATAAATTAAACGAATTTAAGGCGATAATTTATTCGGGCAACTACGATATAGTTGCTATAACTGAAACGTGGTTAAATACCGGGACTCGGGACTTGTTGGGGGAACTTGATATACCGGGTTTTAAACTCTTTACTAATGATAGGTTACATAGATTTGGTGGCGGCGTTTTGCTGTACATTCGTAATTCCTTTAGGGCTATCGAGGTTAAGATTTTCCGGCTGCAATTAATGCGATATGCGTTGAAGTTAGGGCGCGTAGTATTAGTTTTAATTTTGTTGTTGTTTATAGACCTACCGTTCAACCCCTCGATACCGATACTAGATTTTACTCACTTCTTGGTAACTTTATTGACAATCGGAGTAGTATATTTGTCGGAGACTTTAACTGCCCTAATGTTAATTACGAGACTTTCACTGGAAATGAGGAGGGTTTGAGATTGATTGAGTTCATGGAAGATAATTTTTTACGACAAATGGTTACCGAACCAACGCGCGGTGACAATATTTTAGATTTGGTGATGACGAACGGCGAAAATATAGTCGAAGGTTTAGAAGTAGGCGAGAGTTTAGGATGTAGTGATCATCAAATTCTTAGGTTTAAGTTATTGATAGAAAACACTAAGAATAGTAACGTAATAGGAGTCCCTGATTTTCGTGGGGCCAATTTTGATAGTTTTGCGGATAGGATGAGAGTAGTGCACTGGGATAACTTATTTATGGGTAATGACACAAATTTGCATTGGGAGGCGTTTAAAGAAAGTTTTAGGAATACTGAAAGGGAGTTTATTCCTCATAGGCCCAAGCGCGCTAGAAATCAGGGTAGGCCCAAGTGGTGGAATAGGGAAATAGGCGAGTTCATAAATGAGCGTAACAGAGCGTATAGACTTAATAAGCGCAATGGCACGGCAGCTAAATTTAATAGATATACCGAGCTTAGGCGTCAGGTTAAAAGATCAGTTAGGAATGCTAAGCGTAATTTAGAGATACTTATAGCTGGGGATAGTAAACATAATCCAAAAAAGTTTTTTGAATACGTCAATAATCGTAAGCTGATAAAAAATAATATAGGCCCTCTTGTGGATGTTAACGGCGCTTTGGCTTCTGACGCTCAGGCGATGGCGGGTATTTTCAATAAATTTTTTGCGACAGTTTTTACCGTAGAAGACGTAAATAATGTCCCCGACGTGGACGATATCGTTCCATTTAGTAGCGAGACTATTTTGGATGAAATAACTGTTTACGAGGGTGAGATTGCGCATTATCCCAGACATTTGAAAGATTTGAAAGACGTTATCGTAGGCCCCTTAACGAAGATTTTTAATCAGTCACTCGAAACGGGGATTATTCCTGAACACTTCAAATTAGCTAACGTCACGCCTATTTTTAAAAATGGCGACCACACAGTAGCTAGGAATTATAGGCCCATTAGTTTAACGTCAATTATCGGTAAACTTTTGGGATCCGTCGTTAGGGATCGTATCATCGATCACCTAGAAAGTCGAGATTTGATTAATAGTAGTCAGCATGGGTTTCGACGCAACAGATCTTGTTTAACTAATTTGTTAGAATTTAATAACGAAATAGTGCGCGAATACGATAGGCATAGAGCGGCTGACGTTATTTATTTAGAATTTAAAAATGCGTTCGATACAGTTCCGCATAGAAGATTAAATGCAAAGGTTAAAGCGCACGGTATACGCGGTCAGGTAGCTAACTGGTTAGAGGAATGGCTTCGTGCTAAGAGACAGAGCGTCGTTGTTAATGGTAGTGAATCGGGGTGGTTGGATGTAGGTAGCGGTGTCCCACAAGGTTCAGTGTTAGGCCCATTGCTATTCGTAATCTACATTAACGACATAGATGTAGGATTGACTAGTAACGTGTCAAAATTCGCGGACGATACTAAAATATGCGGTAAGGTTGTTAACGAGGACCAGCGCTGTCCAACTTGCGGCCCGCGGAATGGAATTTTGCCAAATTTCATTACTGAATTTTCTTCCCTATTTTGTCATTTCTAGTAGGGAGAACAACATTCAGCGGGTTCCTAAGTCGTATTAACCAACAGTGTATAATTATAGGCAACATCTTGGCCGCGCTTTATAGAAGTTGGACAGCACTGGCGAGGACGATAGAAATAGGCTACAAGACGATGTAAATAGGATTATGGAATGGACGGTTAAGTGGCAGATGCAATTTAACGTAGACAAATGTAAAGTTTTGCATATAGGTTCTCATAACAATAATTACACCTACACGATGTATGATAGAGAGTTAGCGAGCGTTGACGAAGAAGTAGATTTAGGCGTACGCGTATCTGAGGTTTTAAAGGTTAGGAACCAGTGCCTGGAGTCTTGCGCAAAAGCTAATATGATGTTAGGCTTCATAGCGCGTAATTTCGAATTTAAATCGAAGGATATTATATTTCCCCTTTACAAGTCCCGAGTCAGGCCTCATTTAGAATATGCCGTTCAGTTTTGGTGCCTGTATTTGCGTGAGGATATTGATAGGTTAGAAAGGGTTCAGCGTAGTGCCACGAAATTAATTCCGTCATTGAGCAACAAGCCTTATGAAGATAGGATTAAAGAGTTGGACTTGCATTCACTCGGAACTAGGAGATTAAGGGGAGGAGCTTATTGAAGTTTTCAAAATCGTTAATAACATCGATAACGTAAATTTTGACAAACTTTTCACTTTCGATAATAGAAATACTCGTAATAACAGATTTAAGTTGCGTGGCAGACGTTTAATTACTAATATCGCTAAAAACTTCTTTACGTTTAAAGTAATTGATAAATGGAATAATCTTCCCGCGTCAGTTGTGAACTCTACCAGCGTTAATATGTTTAAGAACCGTTTAGATAGGCATTTTAAAAATATTAACGTTGTTTAAAATAAAAAACAATTAGTAACAGGAGCTCTTGGGGTGGTCATCGAGGATGAATCTGTTGACGTCTAATGCCAGCTTGTGACATGCCAGCGTGTGATGCCAGCAATAAAATTATTAAAAAAAAAAAATTAGACTAACACGAACTTAGATGTAGCTCGTAGCGTAAACTAACCCACTTTTTGTTATACTCTACCTACGCATTGTTTGTAAGCGTTCTTATTTTACTTCTTTTCATCTTTCAATTCTCTCCTGTTGTCTTTGACTATTTTCCTGACTTGTCGGCAGTGGCCGGCAGATGATGATGGTGAGTCTTTTTTCTCTTTTTCTGAATGAATGTTAACCCAAGAGTGATAGGTGTTGCTACTTACTTAAACCCTAATTCTCTTAACCCCCTACTCTTTCCTTTCTCTCGGGCTAACCTTAGAGTGGATCTTAGGGTCTTTGTTAACCTTAGCTTCTGTAGATCTGTAGATCCTCAACAGAATGTTTGAAATCGTCGGTTTCCGCAAGTTGAAGCCTATATTAGACGCTCGTGTTTCAGATATCCTTTATTTTGATACAATTCTTGAGTACGCATACACCGCTGTGCTTGACGGGTTTATCGAGTCTAGGACTGAACAAGGCGAGAATGGTCTAGAGCTGGATGTTTATTTGAAAGGTTTATACCCTTCAAAATATCATGAACTTTGGTACAAAGGACTTGAGCGGTACAGGGCTGAACTCACCTACAACGTTCACCCTGAAGAATTATATCTTTATATAATGAGGTGCTGTCGTTACGACTTAGAAGAATATTTCAACTGTCGCTATGAATTATGAAGATGAGGAGTTCACGATTGAAAAGCTCGGATCGGTAAGAATAAACCCTCGACTGGAAAGGAGTGTTTATAAACTTGAATTTAATAATGATGTGTCAACGATGACCTCTTCGTACGTGCTTTTTGAATGTATCTTGTCCGTGTTTAAAGATAACTTGCCAACCGAATGTAAAGTGGGCACAAAAATAGTATTGAACGAAATGAAGGACCTTTACATCAAGTATAGGCATCACTATAACTTGAGCGATGAAACAATTTTAAATCTTATTTATTGCATAGTGCAAAGCACAATGATGTAACTGTAGACTCAATCATGTGCGAGTTTCGTGTTTAAGTTAAGCGCAGTAGAACATAAAGTGTATGTATTTTGAAGGTTTTGCAGTATATTTATTTTCTATATATTTAATTATTTAATATAAATGTATATATAGATTTCTTCTGTACTATTATTTTATATATATTCTTCGTTCAACTTGTTTATTTCTTATACAATTATTATTTTTTGATTGTATATATATATATTCTTTGTTCAACTTGTGTATTTCTTTTACTATTATTACTTTTTATAGCATATATTCCTCGTTTAAACTTTGTATAGAATGAACTAATTTGATTGTATATTTATTTTCTATATATTTCATGAAATTATTATCAATAATTCGTCGTAAATAAACAGAATGATGTAATGGTGTTTTATTTAATTATTTTGGTTGTATACTGTATATAAACGATATTAATTAAACAAATATATATTTATACCAAATGGCTGGTTATGCCTTCTAAACCGAGTGGCTGCTTAAGATTTCTAAGCTAACTGTCAAGAATATATGAAGGGTCGCGCGTCTTAAGATACCTAAGCGCCACCACAGGCGAAAACGTGTTTTTTATGGATATCACTATTTTCACCCTTCCTCTATCGCGTGGTTTGGGTTATAATGACCTTACGACACTAGAGGTATGGTTGTAAACCTTATGAAGTGAACTACTTTTTTCACCTGTATCGCCAGCCAAAAGTTCACCCAAAGTTTGGCATAATAAAAAAATTAAAAAAAAAAAAAATGTATATAAAATATGAAAATCTATTCCAAAAACTCATCAACATCTTCATTAGCATACTTAGAACTCTAATTTAGCCAAAAATGAACGTTGTAGCTCAATTAATAACAGAGATACTATTGCGAGAATATTGCTGAACTTTGGAGGCGATTTCTGGCTAATTTTAATTTTGGCGCCTAGGTACCTTAAGACGCGGGACCCCTAATTATGCTTTAATTAAATAAATAGTGCAATCTGTCAACTCAAAATAATAATATGCACCTGAACAAGCATTTACGCCTTTTAAGCCAGATTAAACCTTCCAAGCCAACTGGCTGATTAGGACCTTGTAAGCCAAGTACAAAGACCAAGAGCTTTATTATGCGTCTGGCGAATCCAGGAGACGGTTGGTCTCTCTCTCTCTTCTCTCTCTCTTAGGTTAGGTTAGGTTGATTCTCCCCTGCTTGTGGCAGCTGAGTAGAATCCACCTTGCTTCTTTTTTTCTTTTTTTGACACCCTAGTGGTGGGGGTAGCAACAAAGGGAGAGGGGTCTTGCAAGAAAGGGGGAGGGTTTTTTGCACCATTTAACAACATTTGCGCCCACACTACTTTGATCACCTGAAGATCAGGGTCTCCAGCCTCAATTACCAAATGATATCTTCGTTACAACTAAGGAAAGTATCACGTCTTAACCAATCGTCAAGGGCGTACAGTTGACCTAACCGGGCATTCAATTTAATTTATTATTATATTTGGTACTGTAAAGCAAGAAACAAGAATACACGGGGACCCTGATCTTCAGGTGATCCTTTCTTTGAACTGTCCCAAGCTGTAATGGAATATAATAAATGTTGATGGATGAAGGAATAATATAGGGTAAAGAGTGCGTTTTGAGGAAGGGGTTTTGCTAGGTTAAATAATATAGAGAGAATCTTGATATTTTGGATTTGATATGTTGTACGTGACTTTTGAAATTGTTTTTAAATTAATGCTAAATACTTTAACCTCATTCATCTTGCAAGAGTAGTATTTCCAATTTTTATTTTACAGTTTGTATTACTATGTTTTGTGATAATAATTATACAGTATGAGATGAGTTTGTTAGGTTCAATAAAAGTTTATTAGCACACATCCATTTATATACATTTTCTAATTGTCTGTTCGTTTCATTAACCAGAAAGTCTGCGTTTTGATGCGAAGAAGTAAGTGGTATCATCTGCGTATTGTACTCAATTTAATGGGGTTGAGAGATGAAAATCATTCATGTAAATTAGAAATTGTAATGGACCAAGAATAGATCCTTATTGGACTCCACTAGTTAGCATCACCTTGTCGGATAAATTATCGTTTAATTTGACATACTGAATACGATTTGACAAATATGATTTAAACTAATCGAAGAATTTTCCTCTAATTTCGTATAAGTGAAGTTTATTCAACAAGATTTGTGAAAGTGTATCAAATGCTCTTGGGAAGTCGACGAAAACTAAGGCAGTAAATTTTTTACTGTTTAAGTTCTGAAACAGTTTCTCATAGCATGTTTATGGCATTTTCCGTTGTATGTCCACCTCTAAATCCAAATTATGTTTAATTAACATATCATATTTGATTAAGAATTTAGTATTTTTTCAAATAATTTACTTAAAATTGGCAATAAAGAAATTGGGCGATAACACTGCACAAAACAATTTCTGTCCTTTGCACAAATTCTGCTGATTTATATATATTTTGATGCGCTGATTACGAATGTTATTATTTTTTCTCTAACACCCACCATTTTTAAAGAGAACTCTGTTAATATTTCGCAAGAATAATCAAAATTATATCAGTAGTATGACCACAAAAGGAGAGAGTGCAATGCAATTACAAATGTTGATAAATGTTGCAAAGGGGGAGGGGGAATGTTGCAAGAGTTTATGCAACAAGGGGGAAGGTGGGACGACCTCACCCCCTAAAGTGGTATACCTAACCGAAGAAAGAGTGAGAGAGAGTAGAGATGTTCGCCTGGCTACATCCTAACCCATTATGAGAGTCCAGAGGACCAACAACTGTTATCATATATAGAGGGTCAGGAGTTACCAGATCCCACCATTTATTTTAATTATTTATTTATATATAGATGAGTTGAAATATACCACTATATATTTTAATTATTTATAACACACACACACACACACACACACACACACACACCAGTTGGCTTAGAAGCCTGTATATATTAATAAAGTTCATTCGAATTAAAAGCGCACACAAACGCACAGACACTCCCTGACTATACGCCCATAAAGCCCCTATTATTACAGACACTCACACAAACACACACACACACACACACACATATATATATATATATAATATATATATTATATATATATATATATATAATCAGATGCATGCAAAGTAGCAAAATATATACGAGCACATTCGAAATCAGCCAGATGGCCTAATCTACCAAGACGTACAGTTTAACGGGGAATCCGGATCTACCCGAATTGTTCATTCTGACGAAGGTCAAACTTTTCACCCCACCCTAGACCTACAGTTTGACGGAGAATCAGGACCTACCCGAATTGATCATTCGGACGAAGATCAAACTTTTCAACCCGCCATAGACCTACGGTTTAATGGGGAATCCAGCACCCCAGTATTTTCTCATTCATCTCTTATACAAAATGCCTTCAAAACATTTCTTTTTATGCCAAGAAAGAAAAAAAATACCCGAATTGTTTATTCCGTCGAAGGTCAAGCTTTTCATCCCACCCTAGACCTACAGTTTAACGGAGAAACCGGACCTACCCGAATTGTTCATTCTGACGAAATTCAAACTTTTCACCTTACCCTAGACCTACGGTTTAACGGGGAATCCAGCACCCCAGCATTTTATCATTCATCTCTTATACAAAATACATTCAAAACATTTCTTTTTATTCGAAGAAAGACAAAAAATATCTGAATTGTTCATTCCGTCGAAGGTCAAGTTTTTCACCCGACCCTAGACCTACGGTTTAACGGGGAATACAGCACCCCACATCTTAACCACTAGGTCACCCAGAATACCCATTTCATCTACCAACCAATTGTGCGGAAGCTGGGTGTGCAATGCATCTAATAATAAAAGAAATTCACAGGGCTCTCTACACTGCACATTATTCCAACAACATGCGGAAGGATTTTCGTTTACAGTGCGCCGATTGCAAGCGCCGGGGCTCGAGCACGGACACGACGTGGTTCTCGTTTTCGTAAATTTTTTCATACATCCTAATATTCATTCTTTTGATTTGAGAAAGCTATATATTAAATTTTCCATATGAAACCAGATTTAATAATGCGCTGTAGATATACTAAAAACGTATATTAAATCATTCTCATAGAATAACATTCAGCAATCATTTTTATACATTTTTATAGAGAAAATCCCGCCAATTCAAAGTTAACTGTTATTTTTTATAGAAAACAGAGTAAATACATTTACATTAAATTCTCTTCGTATCCACCTTACTTTACGAGAGACGAGAAGGTTTGGTGGCAGGTACATGGAAGGTCAGATCGGAATGTGTTTGACCTATGTATCAGCGGGGGAAAACCCATGATATCCGCACTGCCTCTCTTTACAACCATTCTTTGATTTGTGAATACTAAAATCACAATAAACAACACAAATGTACTATGAGATTAATATTTATTTTTTCACCCTATTATCATCACTATAAACAGAATATATGATCTGCCTTAAAAAATCTAAAAAATAACTTCTTGTCAATTCATGTTTTCAGCTTCAATAAACACTGATAAGCCACACACACACACACACACTCACACACACACACACACACACACACACATCGGGAGTAGTCAACAAATGGAATTGAATGAAATATATATATATACAGAGAGAGAGTCAAAAACTGAAAACGACACACACACACACACACACACACACACACACACACTAGTGATTTGAAATCACTGTTAAAAATGATAATTACCAGAAATGAACCTAAAGGGCATGCATCAGACATCCGGTCAGACGCAGAGCTCAACTCAAATGTTGCATACAATTGTCCTAACACTTGTATTATTATTATTATTATTATTATTATTACGTGCGGTGATTTCACGAATGCCAAGCTTATCCCCCCTTCTCTCGAGTTAGCCTGGTGAAGTAGTGAGTTGACTTCTTTTACTCTCAATCCCAGGTACACCCGGGTCATCGGGGATCTTCTTTTCTATTCCATAGAATTTTAGATCTTCCCCTTTTCCGTACCGTAACAGTTGAAATTTATCATTGTTAAACTTCATATAAAAACCATGCAACATCTCCTAAAACTTACTACATGATTACCCCTAACCCATCCTTCATGCATTAAAAAAGTTCTACTTTATCGGCAAACTTTAATTAGCATCCCCCGAATTGTTCATTCCGACGGTCAAGCTTGTCACTCCACTTTAGACCTACAGTTTAACGTTGAATCCGAACCACGCAACAGCACGGGCGGGGCAGAAATTACAATGTCATCATCCGGACTCGACCTCTCAACCTACGATCAACACTCAGCATCTTAACCACCAGGATATCTAGGGTGTCTATTTATCTACCACCCCAACCAGACATTCATTTTCACGAACTAAACACATTTTTACTCACACCGTCTAATTCTGCGTATTGTAAAAAACACTTAAAAACGTAAAAGATTGGGATCTATCCAACAATAAAGAAATATGAAATGCTGATATATATATATATATTATATATACAGTATATATACATATAAGATCTACTAAGTCCTTTTTCATCATGTAGTTAAACGAATGCATTCACTTTCACCTGTTCAGTCTCAATTGTTTAAGGTTCAAAATTGAGTGTCAAACGCGGTGCAAGTGAGCAATTCCCTCCTCCACCAAACGGTCATGTGTGGCGGAGAGGGTAAGATTGCAGATCGCTCCTCGAACAAGCCAGGCCTAGAGACGTAGCCACCAGATTGACCTCCGTGTGAAGAGAGGCCGAGCAGAGGGGTTACACTAACAAATGGTCAGAAGACAACAAGAAATTTCAACTCTTGAGATGTGATAGAAATGAAGAAATTAAGCAGAGTGAATATTAGGCCAGATGAGCTGGGTGTACATGGCTATGTGCGGTGGAAAGCGCAAGAGAGCGGCTCACTCCTCCACTAAGCCAGTCCTAGAAGCAGGGACCATCAGCTTGTCCTTCGTGTGAAGAGAGAACGACGAGCGGAAATGCATCGTTGTATACACACACATTTTATTCATGCAGTTATCCGTGATTCACGGTCGTCATTTGAGTTAACATGACCTACTAATTGTTACCATCATGCACTTATCCGTGATCGTGGAACGGAGTTAACCGCGACTTGGAGGTGGTTATATCCGCGGGTCCCTCCCGCTATACCACCACAATGCGCATCAGTCAGTGTCTGTCAGCGAAAACAAATCTCGTTTATTTATTTTATTAGCTATCTTCATATATCATTTTCTCCGAACTTCCTCAGTGACAATACGAAGCCTACTGAAGGGGAGAACTTAATTGTAGAAAGGAAAGACTTATCTTGAAACTTTATGTGTAAGAGTAATTTGACTACTCTCTCAATTAATTATCTCTTTTCATTGCTCTCTGCAACCGACACAGTGCTCTCATGTTCACCTATTTATTGCCTAAGAGTCTTATTTTTACCTCTGTGCTTTTGAAATAAACGCTTTACGATTGAGATTACATTACAAAATGGGTACATACAGCTGTTAGTGGGTAAGTAACATCCCCTTAAGCTGATGTGTTTAAATAATGTGCTTAAGTAAAATTTAATTGCGTCTTTAACTGATGACTCATTTACCTTGAGAAAGCCCCCTTTAGCCATCCAAATGCATTTTTAGGCCATCATGCTCTACATTGATTAAAATTAGAATTAGGTTTATTTGGTATTAAGTTGCTCAAGCGAGGCAGTGTTTGATTCTGTGTAATCTGCATGTTGTACTCAGGTGAAGGAGCGAGATGCTCTCTTGCACTCTCTTCCATATATAACAAGGTACATCCGGCTAATCTGGTATGGTACTGAGACAAGCATCTTGACTTCTTTGAAGACTTCAACTTTGATTGTTGTGGCGGTCCTGAGAAACGACCATTTAAGTCTCTGGCAATATCCCAGGATGTATCATAACGCCCTAGGCTAGTGTTACTATTGCGCTGTAGTATTACGGCTTTCCACTCCATGCCGGGCGCATAGTGCCGACCTGTGTTACCCCTTGCCTTTCACACCCCTCACAGTTTCTAAGAATCATAAAATCGGAGATCTTTCTTGTCAATACTTTAAAACTTGATGCACCAAGTTTTAAAGTATCGCTAAGAAAGGTCCTTTTTCTGATTCATAGAAACTGTGAGGGGTGTGAAATGCATGCTTCTAGGACTGGCTTGGTGGAGAAGTGAGCCGCTCTCTTGCGCTCTCCACCGCACATAGCCATGTACACCCAGCTCATCTGACCTAATATGCAGTCTGTTTAATTTCTTAATTTCTACCATATCTCAAGAGTTGAAATTTCTCGGTGTTAAATGCCTTATTATCTTTTAACCATTTGTTAGTGTTCCTCTCTCCTCAGTCTCCCTTCACACGGAGGTCAATTAGCCCCGTCTCTATGCCTGGCTTGTTGGAGGAGCGAGCTGCTCTCTCCGCCGCACGTAACCAGGTACACCGGCTCCTCTGGTACAGTCCTGTGCCTGGGATCTAGTCTTCTCTTGAAGACTTCAACTTTGATTCCCTTTAACGTTTCTGAGGTCCTTAGGAGGCTGGTTAAAAGTCTTGACCCCCTGACAACCAAGCTAATTTCCTTCAGTGTTGGGGAGTTCCCTTGTCAGGTCTTTAGTTTGGGAACACTACATATTCTGCCTTTCCTATTACAGCATTGTTTATTTTGAGGTTTGGTACCACTCGCCGATTTTCTCTGCGTCTTTGATAATTTCGTTCGTAATATTGCCTTTGATAGAGCTGAGAGACACTGACTGATGCGCATTGGGGTAGTATGGCGGGAGGGACCCGCGAATGTAAACACCTCCAAGTCGCGGTTAACTCCGTGTCACGATCACGGATAAATGCATGATGGTAACAATTAGTAGGTCATGTTAACTCAATTGACGACCGTGAATCACGGATAACTGCATGAATAAAATGTGTGTATATACAACAATGCGTTTCCGCTTGTCGTTCTCTCTTCACACGAAGGTCAAACTGATGGTCCCTGTTTGTAGGACAGGCTTGGTGGAGGAGTGAGCCGCTCTCTTGCGCTCTCCACCGCACATAGCCATGTACACCCAGCTCATCTGGCCTAATATGCAATCTGTTTAATTTCTTCATTTCTATCATATAGATGATTCCTCGGTGATGAATGCCCTATTGTTGTCTCTGACCATTTGTTAGTGTACCACTCTGCTCGGCCTCTCTTCACACGGAGGTCAAGCTGGTGGCTACGTCTCCAGGAATGGCTTGTTGGAGGAGCTAGCTGCAATCTTACGCTATCCACAGCACACAGCCATGTACATCCGGCACATCTGGCCTAATATGCAATCTGTTTAATTTCTTCATTTCTATCATATCTCAAGAGTTGAAATTTCTCGGTGATGAATGCCCTATTGGTGTCTCTGGCCATGTGTTAGTGTACCACTCTGCTCGGCCTCTCTTCAAATGGAGGTCAAGCTAGTGGCTACGTCTCTAGACCTGGCTTGTTGGAGGAAGGAGCTGCAATCTTACGCTCTCCGCCACACATGACCGTTTGCTCTTGCAGCGCGTTTGACACTCAATTTTGAACCTTAAACAATTGAGACTGAACAGGTGAAAATGAATTTATTCGTTTAACTACGCCATGAAAAAGGACTTAGTAGGTCTTTTATATATATAATATATATATATATCGAAACATTTCATAATTCTTTATTGTTGGATAGATCCCAATCTTCTGTTTTTAAATGTTTTTAACAATACGCAGAATTAGACGGAGTGAGAATAAAAATGTGTTTAGTTCGTGAAAATGAATGTCTGGTTGGGGTGGTAGATAAATGGATACCCTAGACATCCTGGTGGTTAAGATGCTGGGTGTTGATCGTAGGTTGAGAGGTCGAGTCCGGACGATGATATTGTAATTTCTGCCCCGCCCGTTCTGTTGCGTGGTTCGGATTCAACGTTAAACTGTAGGTCTGAGGTGGAGTGACAAGCTTGACCGTCATCGGAATGAACAATTCGGGCGGATGCTAATCAAAGGTTGGCGATAAAGTAGAACTTTTTTAATGCATGAAGGATGGGTTAGGGGTAATCATGTAGTAAGTTTTCTGAGATGTTGCATGGTGTTTATGTGAAGTTTAACACTGATAAAATTCAACTGTTACGGTACGGAAAGGGGTAGGATCTAAAATACCATGGAATAGAAAAGAAGATCTCCGATGACCCGGGTGTACCTGTGAGATGGAGAGTAAAAGAAGTCAACTCACTACTTCACCAGGCCAACTCGAGAGAGGGGATAAGCTTGGCCTTCGTGAAATCACCGCACGTAATTTAATAATAATACAAGTGTTAGGACAATTGTATGCATCATTTGGGTTGAGCTCTGCGTCTGACCAGAAGTCTGATGCATGCCCTTTAAGTTGATTTCTGATAATTATAATTTTTAACAGTGATTTCAAACACTAATGTGTGTGTGTGTGTGTGTGTGTGTGCCGTCTTCAGTTTTTGAATCTCTGTGTGTGTGTATATATATATATATATTTCATTCAATTCCAATTGTTGACTACTCACGATGTGTGTGTGTGTGTGTGTGTGTGCCGTCTTCAGTTTTTGACTCTCTGTGTGTGTGTGTATATATATATATATTTCATTCAATTCCAATTGTTGACTACTCCCGATGTATGTGTGTGTGTGTGTGTGTGTGGCTTATCGATGTTTATTGAAGCTGAAAACATGAACTGATAAGAAGTTATTTTTTAGATTTTTGAAGGCAGATCATATATTCTGTTTATAGTGATGATAATTGGGTGAAAAAATAAATATTAATTTCATTGAACATTTATGTTTATTGTGATTTTAGTATTCACAAATCAAAGAGTGGTTGTAAAGAGAGGCAGTGCGGACATCATGGGTTTTCCCCCCGCTGATATATAGGTCAAACACATTCCGATGTGACCTTCCATGTACCTGCCACCGAACCTTCTCGTCTCTCGTAAAGTAACGTGGCTGCGAAGAGAATTTAATATAAATGTATTTACTCTGTTTTATTTGATTTATTTTCTCCCTTTATTTATTTCTCATATCAATCATTTCATTAATTTAACAAACGGTTCGTTCGAGTTTGTACGGATATATTTTCTGTATTTTCAAACCACTCCAACCATAAACCGTACCGGCTGCCTCATTAAATCTGCTGGTTTTATATTTTTAGAAAGACTTGAGAGTGAAGTTGCTGAACGGTAAATTGGTTTCAAAGCTCTGAATAGTGAGGTTATAGAATTATTGTGTTTCAAATTTGTTTAGCTAGCTGTGTTGCTGTTTTCTCTTCAGGTTTGTTCAGTGTTTCATAGTAATTTGCATTAAATTGCATTCCTTTTTCAAGTTCAATCATCTATTTCAAATTAGGCTGTTATAAGGCAGTTAGGTATAACATTTCCTTTTCAGAAAACAGGTAATCACTCTTATATATGTTCAAGTGTTATCTAGTAAAGTTTTTACAATTAAAACTACTAAGGTAATGGTCTATTTGTTTTCTTAGAATAGGACAATTACTACCAACTAAAGAGGGTGTTTAACTATAATCAAGTTTAACCCTCTGATAGCATAAAATTTCTATCAGCAGGAATCAATAATATTAGTGAGGATTTAATTTATTGTTCGGGAAATAATTCATAGTCGTAATTTAGTGTTAATAAATTAATAGTTTAGTATTCAAATATTGTGTTGGGTTAAAACAAAATTTTAATTCTAACAGTTTTCTATAAAATTTGCGGGATTTTCTTTATAAAAGTGTATAAAAATGATTGCTGAATGTTATTCTATATTCATATGGAAAGTTTAATGTATAGCTTTTTCAAATCAAACGAATGAATATTCAGATGTATGAAAAAATGTACGAAAACGAGAACCGCATCGTGTCCGTGCTCGAGCCCCGGCGCTTGCAATCGGCGCACGGTAAACGAACATCTTTTTGCATGTTGTTGGAATAATGTGCAGTGTAGCGAGCCCTGTGTATTTCTTTTGGTAAATATGCAGCAAATAGCCCCACCTCGAGTTCATAATTTTTGATGTTAGCATTCGGTAGTATACAGCAATAGAATAAATTTGTTGAAAGCCAGATCCCCCGGAATTCAAAATTAACGAAATTATTGATTTTTTAAGTTTTAACCATTTTTTGTTTCGCGACCTGCCAGCAGGCATAAGACATCTTCGCTCTCAGACAATTTTCTGGAAATGTGTGGACGACCAATCACAGTGCACCTTTTTTAACGAATAGTAGGCTATTAACCACTCAAACACAACCAATTACAGACACGCCTTAATGAACCAATGACAGCTAATTAGAAATTTTAAAGAACCAATCAAGTAGTTTCCAGACCGTGACGTCACGGAAACTCCTCGGTCTTTGACACGGCTGAGCTCGTTCTTTGTTTTAAATTTGCCGCGTGACCATGTCGTGTGAGATTTGTGAAAGTTGTAGAGGTTTTAGGAGATACTGAATACAGTTGAGGTTTATTTTTGTCGCTAACTAAAACTAACCTAACTAAACCGGCGATCTTTCAGAATCTGGCCGTAAATTAGTTTAAAAAAGAAATCGTTATTTGACGAATGGTTATTGCTTTTAATGCACTAAATTAGTTACGTTTTGAATAATTGTAAAAATTGCAGCCTATAATGGCAGACCTACAGTATAATTGAATGCCCGGTTAGTTAACTGAATGCCCGGATAGGTCAACTGTACGCCCGTGATGATTGGTTAGGTACAGTATATCAAAGTTAGGCTACTTGAATGCTTGGTTAGGTCAACTGAATCTCTGGTTAGGTCAACTGAATGTCCAGTTAGGTCAACTGTACACCTTTGACGATTGGTTAGGTTAAGTCATGATATTTTCATTAGTTTAACGATTTTTTTTTTTTTCGAAATCTCTTCATTTAGGTTAGGTTAAATTAGGTAGGTTAGGTTAGGTTAGCAATAACACATTTTACGGGTGCGAAATTTATTTATTAGGATGTGTTTTCATGTGCTTTATTCAGAAATGCTACTCATTTGCCGTGTTTACTTGAAAATAAAACGAAAAAAAATCCGATTTTTTTCGTACTTTCAATTAAACGTGGGGCAAATGAGTGGCATTTCTGAGGAAAGCACATGAGAACACACCCTAATAACTAACTTTTGTATCAAAAGTCGAGGTGGGGCTATTTGCCGCATATTTACCCAATTAGCTTCCCTGATTAATATAATTTTTTAACAATAGTTTACTAATCCACATTTTCAGCAGCTTCCCGGAATTATACAAACGGGCAGTGATTGCGAAATTTCCATAACGTTATGTTACATTATAATACGTTATTACGTTTCAAAACGTCTGGAATATAAGTTGCTGGATATATTGTATATTGAAGGAAGATCCCTTAATTTTTATCGTTGCAAAGGTACATTACTGCGTATATAAAAAACATTCGTTTTTCTCATTAACAAACTATGAAATCTGTGGCATTAGCCAAATTACATAGCGCAAGTACACAACAAATTGAAATTATGGCGAAATATGGAAACTATCTGTGTAATGCAACACAGAGAGATGAA
Organism: Bathynomus jamesi; assembly: GCA_023014485.1. Taxonomy (NCBI): domain Eukaryota; kingdom Metazoa; phylum Arthropoda; class Malacostraca; order Isopoda; family Cirolanidae; genus Bathynomus; species Bathynomus jamesi. Next base: position 439,853 of record JAJOZX010002202.1, read on the forward strand.
GCTATTTAAGCCCAGACTCTAATCAAAATCAGCTTCCTTCATGCGATCTTCACAGCAGAAAGTTTATCACTTCATTCCCCTTTACCAGTTTGTGAGTATTTTTAAACTTTTATAGCATGTTAACTGATAATCATTTTTTTTCAGGCTAGGCTTTGAGTAAAATTCATTCTAGATGCTCGACTCCTTTGCTTGTTCACGAATAATAAATATATATATATATATATATATATATATACTCTGCCATTTTTTAAAATCTATATAGAGTATATACCCAGTCGATCAATCACAGGCGGTTAGAAACGAAGATAATTTCATAGGAACAATCCCTGAAACTACAGTGTATATATATATATATATATATATATATATATATATATATATATATATATATATATATATATACATATACATATATATATGAAAATTATTTCACGAAAGTGACACGTGAAAAATATTTATGATGAATAAAACCACGAAGGGAAAAGAAACACAAAGTGGTGCTCAAGCGCTTTCGTCTAATGACATCCTCAGGAACATCCTCAGTGTTCCTGAGGATGTCATTAGACGAAAGCGCTTGAGCACCACTTTGTGTTTCTTTTCCCTTCGTGGTTTTATTCATCATATATATATATATATATATATTGCAAAGACATTAATCCAACAAGGGGCATAATTAATTCAGAAATATCAATAAAATAATAATAATAATAATAATAATGAAATGATTCACTGTCAACAAAGTAGCTAAATACGGTAAAACAAATTTCATAATTTTGCTAATAAAAGAAATGTGTACCTTCATGAACTTTATACCGATGCGTTCGCTGGAAATTATATAATTATAATTATAGCCTAAAAAATTCAAGGAGCTATACTATAATGCTTAACTTTGGCATGTACACCCTGAACATGGTTTATTACTCCTTTTCATTCTTATACAACGTACTTCAGTACTTTCGTTTCAAAATGTAATCAATCTAGTCCATTTTATTTACAAATGTCGGGTCGTGATCAATAGCAAACTTAGACAAATATTTTAAAACTCGTCAAGCATACCACTCGTACGAAGTAGAACGGGTTATTTAACAAACTATCACATATCCACATCAAAATCACACATTTTGTCCGATTTGAATCTGTGGATTGATTTTAATTACCGATATAAAAAATAATATATATGTAATTTCGTTTAATTACAGGGTGAAATATCGATTAACAACAGAATACTAATAAAATGCTAGGGACTAGTGTGCAATACTGTATTGCTTAGTCATTTCGCGTGCGTAATCTAGAATATGTCCAGCCTCGAAATCTTTGTATAGTATTGTCAACATGTATATAACAGTGACTTTGTATTTTTATTTATGTCGATAATAATGATTGTTGAAAACTAATACATACCCTGAGCTTTAATTCTTATTCATGGTCTATGTATTATTATCTGGATTTATATGTATTCTTCTTAATTAAGAATTAAGTAAAATCTAAAGCTTAAGAACGAAATTAAATAAGTAGATATTACAGTTTCACAATGGCTACCCCTCTCTCTTCTATCCTCTCTACAGCCCATTCATCACATAATCCTCAAAGCCTCGCCAATATATATACATATACAGTATATATGTATATATATATATATATATATATATATATATATATATATATATATGGGAAATAAAAGGACGACGCATGTTGAACAATGTGGGCATACGTTTAAATCAGTTTTAATTTTCGTCACTAGTACTGAAAAGATAAAAATAAGAAATGTAAAATAAATAATATCGCCAACAAAGCATATTCTGTGGTAATTATATTACTATTCCGCATGATTTAGTTTTCCATGTCACGCAGTACTACGTACAGGGTGTCCCGTAAGTCTGGAACCATACGGCAAAATAAGTAATTCACGTTTTTCCGTTTATGCAAGTGCCCATGATATCTTTGAGTAAAGAAGAACGCATCCAGGTAATTCTGCTCGTAGGAAATCGGAGTCAGAGGGAGGTCGCTGAGGAATTTAACAGATTGCATCCGGACCGCGTGCCGATAGCACACAGTTGTGTTGGCAAATTTGTAGCAAAGTTCAGGGAAACGGGATCCACAGGAGATAAACCACGCAGTGGACCTCCGAGGACATCCACCGACGATGACACAGCCGCTACCATCCTCGCTCATTTCACAAACAGTCCCCAATATATATATATATCGGCGAGGCTTTGAGGCTTATGTGATGAATGGGCTGTAGACAGGATAGAAGAGAGAGGGGTAGCCACTGTGAAACTGTAATATCTACTTATTTAATTTCGTTCTTAAGCTTTAGATTTTACTTAATTTTATTTTAAGAACAATACATATAAATCCAGTTAATAATACATAAATCATGAATAAGAATTAATGCTTCGGCGTTTTTATTGCCGTTTTTTATCATTTTGCCCTATGGTTCCAGACTTACGGGACACCCTGTATATTGTTCCTTTACGCAACATTTTTCGGGGAAATGTAAGTATGCTTTACTTTAGTAATATATATATATATATATATATATATATATATATACACAGCCATTTTTACCATTCCTTTATAACATGTCCCCCTGTTTACAAGAGTGAGAATTCTTTCTGTTCTTTCTGTTCTCCATCAGTTTTATTTCTATTTGTCATTCAGATAATTTCATTTACCGTCTTTTCTCCTGATAAATCTCAAAACCGATGCTCAAACCTTGTCACTATCACAATCCTGTGGGCCACTGTGTTACTACTACAATATTTCTCAGAGAAATTGTATTGTCGCCCCTCTTACCTTTAATTTATCAAAGACCTTTTAAATTGAACAATCTACTATACATCTCTATACCAGAGAATCCACCTTCCACATTCCTATTCATCTGACCGTTTTAAGACCCACCGCACTTGGTTCAGATGTATAGTGTTTGACACAGGCATTTTCGATTCTGCTAGACAGAAGATGGGGAGTGCTGGAACATCCATTTCTCCTGCCACTGTCCACCTTAACTGATCTTTTTCCATGGCTTAGCTACCCTGTGACCAGTCCAGTATGATCCCAAACACACATACGTCTCACCCTACTACTCACTACTTATACTGTAGTGTTACACACTACATAATCTTTCCAAATTTAAAAAAGGCTGTAAATTGAAGAGCATCGGAATCCTCTGAGGAGGGGGCCCTTAATGACCCACTTCGGGACCCCGGTTACTGATACAAGGAGCACAGACGTTGGATAGCGGGGCTATCCAACGTTTACCTTTCTCCTAATTTTAATCCCTGTCTAAAATTCTTTAATTACCTCATTTCCAAAGTGGAATACATTCTATTTCGCTCTCCATTGATGAAATCTTCATTTTAGGAGATTTCAATGTTTACCAACACCTTTGGTTTTCCTGAATGACCTAGAACTGTTTGTTCTAATTCGTCGCACTCTTTCAGGCATCTAGGTAAGAACCTCTTCAACAGCTTTACCACATTTATTTGTTAGAATTTTATAACGAAATGTTAGAATTTTTTAACGAAATAGTGCGCGAATACGATAGGCATAGAGCGGCTGACGTTATTTATTTATTTCAAAAAGGCGTTCGATACAGTTCCGCATAGAAGATTAATTGCGAAGGTTAAAGCGCACGGTATACGCGGTCAGGTAGCTAACTGGTTAGAGGAATGGCTTCGTGCTAGGAGACAGAGGGTCGTTGTTAATGGTAGTGAATCGGGGTGGTTGGATGTAGGTAGCGGTGTCCCACAGGGTTCAGTGTTAGGCCCATTGCTATTCGTAATCTACATTAACGACATAGATGTAGGGTTGACTAGTAACGTGTCAAAATTCGCGGACGATACTAAAATAGGCGGTAGGGTTGTTAATGAGGACGATAGAAATAGGCTCTAAGACGATGTAAATAGGATTATGGAGTGGACGGTTAAGTGGCAGATGCAATTTAACGTAGACAAAAGTAAAGTTTTGCATATAGGTTCTCGTAACAATAATTACACCTACACGATGGATGATAGAGAGTTAGCGAGCGTTGACGAGGAAGTAGATTTAGGCGTACGCGTATCTAAGGATTTAAAGGTTAGGAACCAGTGCCTGGAATCTTGCGCAAAAGCTAATATGATGTTAGGCTTCATAGCGCGTAATTTCGAATTTAAATCGAAGGCTATTATATTGCCCCTTTACAAGTCCCTAGTCAGGCCTCATTTAGAATATGCCGTTCAGTTTTGGTGCCCGTATTTGCGTGAGGATATTGATAGGTTAGAAAGGGTTCAGCGTCGTGCCACGAAACTAATTCCGTCATTGCGCAACAAGCCTTATGAAGATAGGATTAAAGTGTTAGACTTGCATTCACTCGGAACTAGGAGATTAAGGGGAGGAGCTTATTGAAGTTTTCAAAATCGTTAATAACATTGATAACGTAAATTTTGACAAACTGTTCACTTTCGATAATAGCAATACTCGTAATAACGGATTTAAGTTGCGTGGCAGACGTTTAATTACTAATATTGCTAAAAACTTCTTTACATTTAAAGTAATTGATAAATGGAATAATCTTCCCGCGTCAGTCGTGAACTCTACCAGCGTTAATGTGTTTGAGAACTGTTTAGATAGGCATTTTAAAAATATTAACGTTGTTTAAAATTAAAAAAAAATTAGTAACAGGAGCTCTGGGGGTAGTGGTCGAGGATGAGTCTGTTGACGATTAATGCCAGCTTGTGACATGCCAGCGTGTGATGCCAGCAATAAAATAAAAAAAAAAAAAATTAGACTAACATGAACGTAGATGGAGCTCGTAGAGTAAACTAACCTACTTTTTGTTTAACTTTACCTACTTTTTTTTCCTTATCCTCTCCTTACTTGCATGTCTGTAACTCTCTTTACTTGCGTGTCTGTAGTTTGCATGGTATGACTGAGTTAAGACTGTGTTTACATGGTTTGTAAGCGTTCTTATTTTACTTCTTTTCATCTTTCACCCCTTTCCTATTCTCTCCGACTATTTTTTTGACTTGTCGGCAGTGGCCGGCGGATGATGATGGTGAGTCTCTTTTCTCTTTTTCTGAATGAATGTTAACCCATGAATGATAGGTGTTGCTACTTATTTGACCCCTTATTTTCTTCTTTTAAACCCTACTCTTTCCTTTCTCTCGGGCTAACTTTAGAGTGGATCTTAGGGTCTTTGTTAGCCTTAGCTTCTGTAGATCTGTAGACCTCTTCTTTCCCTCCTCTCTTCCACCCCGACGGCTCAGCTGCCAGATCTTCTCCTGATAATGCTAAACTCTTCGCTCAAACTTTCGCTTCCTCCTTAGCCATGGACGATTCCGGTACTGTTTCTCCATCCCCTCTGACTTTATTATGTCTGAAATTAGAATCGTTTCCAAAAATGTTCTTTGTAGCCTATCTGGGATCAGATCTAGGATGATGTACGGTCCTGATGGTGTTCCACCTGTTCTTCTTGTGCTTCAGTGCTAACATCCTGACTAGGCAAACTCTGAAGTTTTTGCCTCTCATCTGGTACTTTGCCTTTCTGATAAAAGTTTGCTTTCATTCAACATGTCCCAAGGAAGAATAGCCGCTCTAATCCCTTCTGTCAAACTGTTTTGATTTCTTGCCTTTCTAATATTTTTTTAACCTTAATAGGAAGAATCTTAAGTACTTCTCTTCTCACAATTTTCTTTCAGATCGTCAGTACGGGGACCCAACGGTACTTCTACCGACGACCTTCTTGCATATCGCTCTGACTCATGGTCTTCCTCATTTCAGGATTTCGGTGAAACTCTTGCTATTGCGCTAGACATATCGAAAACTTTTGATGGAGTGTTTACAAATTTTAAATATCCAAAATACCACCCTTCGGATTTTACCCTTCTACCTGTGTCTTCACCTCTAATTCTCCCTCTAGCAGCTCTATAGCTGCGGTTGTAGATGGTCTCTGTTCTTCTCCTAAAGCTATCAACAGAAGCGTTCCTCAAGGACTCTGTTCTGTCAACCAATCTTTTCCTTTTATTTATTAATGATATTTAATTCATCCTTCCTCTCCTATTCACTTCTATGACAATGATCCCACACTTAACTTCTCCATCCGCTTCCCAGAGCTTCCTTCTCAACAGTCGCACTATGACTCGTGTAGGACGACTATGGAACACCTGACTTCTGAGCTTTCTGTTATCTCTGATTGGGTCCGAGAATACCTTGCGACTATACCTTGCGACTTTCATTGGATCAAAACTCTGTTCCTCCGCCTGTCTACTCGTCACATTCTTCAACACAACTATAGCCTTGTCTTCAACAATATACACCTGAGTCTTTCCTCTTTTCTTAACATTCCCGGTGCCTACTTTCTCATGATCTTTCCTGTAATGATCGCACATAATCTTCCTCCAAACCATCTTCTAAGAGGCTAGGTGCAGTGTACTGCCTACACAGTTTCTTCGCCCTCGCACAGTTGGTGCCTCTGTGCAGGGATCTTATCCGTCTCTGCATGGAATACGCTTGGAGGGCGTTTTCGTGGGCAATCGCCCAAGGTTCCTCCTTCATGAATAAAAACAAAAAGAGCATTTTTAAGCACTTGCCCGCATAAATGTATTTCTTTCCGCATATTATGGATTCATCATCTCTACACGTAAATACTTCAGCAACACGGTGCTAGGGTTAATAATACATTTGTTTAATTCCATAGGGTTTCTTATATTCCTCAAACTCTTGAAGAAGCCTTGATGTTTCTTGATAAAAACTTCTTAACTACACAATATGTTTTGAAGGCACAATACATTTAGAAATATATATATATATATATATATATACAGTATATACACATTATAACTGGAAACACGCAGTATAATTAACGTAAAGAACGACGCTTTGTATAGGAGAATATTCCGCGGAAGACGAGAGCGAAAGAACGAAACAAATGAAAAAATGAGGTAACCACCCGGGAATCGAACCCGGGATCTTCCGGGTCTTGCGCGGAATATTCTCCTATACAAAGCGTCGTTCTTTACGTTATATATATATATATACAGGGCGTCCCAAAAAAATGTATACACACTTTAAATAATTATAAAGGCAGTGTTTATTAAAATACATTTCATTTTCAAAATGTAATAGAATCTACAGACATTATTTAATTGTTTTGTCAACGCCTGTTTTCAAACTGACGTCCGTTCTGGTCCAGGCACTGCTGATAACGCGAAGCAATGGAATCGCAAACATCACGAAACATTTCGTTTGGTATTTGTGTGCATTCTCGTTCAATGGCTGCTCTCAATTCAGCGACTGTTGGAGGTTTTATAGCGTAGACTTTGTCTTTTAAGTATCCCCATAAAAAAAGTCTAGTGGTGTGAGGTCTGGTGAACGCGGAGGGTATTCTACGAAACCCCTTCGTCCAATCCACATCCACATCGTGCCAAGTACCACTCGTAATACTCCACTCTTCGGTCCGGATCATCTTCATTAATAGCATGGACTAATCTTGGAATGTAACTTTTCCATTGACAGCGCTTCAAAATGCGTTGGACAGACGATTCTGAAAATCCTACCTCACGACTCGCTTGCCGCACAGATTTTCTTGGACTTTGGTGATACGTTTCCAGTACTCTTTCTTGCTTTGTGGGGCTTGTCGATGTCCGTGGTCTTCCGGAACGCTTCTTGTGGACATTCTGAACAGTTCCATCGCCTTCAAACTTATCTCTAATTCGAGTGATGGTAAGTCGCGTTGGTGGATCTGTTTGAAACTCCCTCCTAAACTGTCTTTGCACTTCAACTGCGTTTTCACACTTCCAGTAGCATTTTAGAATGAATTTCCTTTGTTCAAAGCTTAGTCTGACTGCCATTATTAATTCTAATGGGTTTAACTTGGAAAGAAAGAAACATCAATTGAGCTATCAGCTGTTAAAGTGTGTATACATTTTTTTCGGACGCCCTCTATATATATATATATATATATATATATATATATATATATTAATATATATATAAATCATGTACAGAATTTGAAAATGATGTAACTTTGTCATTAATGAGTCTACTGGCATTAATAACTCTGCTAAGGATAAACATAGATTTGATAAACCTTATGGAGCTACTTATAATACATGTTGATAGCATTGTGAACTTGATTTTTCTTGCGAATCTAACTATTGTATGGTCTGTTTTTAAGAAGCTCGTATTCAGCAATTTTCTCTTCTTTTCCAGGGCATCGTGTGACGAGACCTTTAAAAGATCTCGAAATGCATTACTGCCAACATACTCAAGTGGCTGTAAGCTGGGTCGAAAGAATAACCAGGGACCCATTGACTCTACTATTGAAGTAATCCCTCAAGCAACTAGCCAAGACCCCTACAGTCTAGGGTCATACTATGCATTTTTTTTAAATCAATGGAGAGGGGTACTCAAATGACATATTTTGGTGTGTAGAACACAATTCTGAAGAAAATATTTAATTCTGATAACCCTAACCTACATCATTTTGCAGTTGATTATTATTAAATTGTTGATTATTTTACTATTGTAGTTACCCCAGAATATGTCTTCTCACGTTTTCTATCATGGCTGCTCACGTTATCTCTCATAGAGCATTGTTCTAACTAATTCATATAAACACATATAATGTAATTCATATAATAATAATAATATTTAAATACTCAAATAAAAAGGTGTGCCATTCCACTTAATTGTAATTAGCATACAGTTTGGTATATGAAATATTTTGACGGTTTTCTGGCGCGCATAAGGCCATTTTCTGAGCCACCTTTCTCAGAGGCTAGAATGTAACGTTTCAGAACATTCTAAAACGTTTTGTGAAATATTTGAAGTGACTCATGATTTATGAAGCTATTGGAGAGAAGTGGTGATGAAGATGAGTTTGTTCCTGAAGTTGAGCTCTTCCCTCAAACTGACCCTGAGCCAGCAGCTTCGGCAAAGGTACAGAAAAACTATGATGAGATTCAAAACATTTCCCTTGCTAGTGTAAGGTATGGCATAGGGCTGAGGCCAACTGCAGCGATAGCAACAGCAGCTCTGATTGACGCAGGAATAATCACAGAAGACAATACAAGTAAAGTGATTGATAAGAGCAAGGTCAAGAGAGCACAGAAGTTGATGAGAGAGCTGGGGGAACAGTTCGAGAAGAAGTGCAGGGAGGAAGGGGGGATCTCTTGCATCCTCTTTGATGGGCGGATTGACCTGACCAATGTGATGATGGAAGCTGAGGGCAGTGACCAATCTTTTCCCGCAAAGATCAAGGAAGAACACTATAGTGTTGTTAGTGAGCCTGGCAGCTACTATCTGTTCCACTTTACCCCAGAGAAAGCAACTAAAGAGGAGTCACATGCGGAGAAGATTGCTAAGGTCCTGTTTGCCTGGCTGAAAGAGAGGGGTTATGATAAGACCTTGTTGGCCATTGGAGGAGACTCAACAAATGTCAACACTGGTGTGAAAGCTGGAGTAATGCGGAAGCTGGAGCTGCACCTGGGAAGAAAGCTGGTCTGGTTGGTGTGCAACCTGCACACTGTTGAACTTCCCCTACGCCATCTCATTGTTGACCTTGATGGCCCTACTCTGTCAGACAAAAAATTATCCGGGCCAATAGGAAAGCTCCTTGATTCTGCTACAGACTTTGATATCAATCCAAACTTCACCCGAATCTCTGTTGGCCCTCCACTGATCAAGCTTCCTGACAAGGTCATTCAAGATCTCTCAACTGATCAATACTATGGCTATAAAATTGTCTGTGCAGTTAGGGATGGAGTACTTCCTGCAGGGCTGGCTCTGTTAGAGATAGGACCAGTAAACCACAGCCGCTGGCTCACCACAGCGAACAGACTTCTCAGGCTCTGGGTGTCAAAGCACGGACTTAAAGGAAAGAACCTGAAGATTCTGCAATTCATTGTGGAATTCATCATTGGAGTGTATTACCCATGTTGGTTCAACGTGAAGGTCAAGCACTCCTGGATCGAAGGGCCTAGGCACATCCTCTTTCAGCTGGACTGCCTCAAGTCCCAGAGAAAGGAGGTGCTGGATATTGTGATGCCAACTGTGAGAAGATCTGCTTGGTATGCCCACAGTGAAGTCATCCTCCAAACACTACTCTGCTCTGAGGATCAGAAGGAGAGGATTGAAGGGGTGGAGAGAATCCTGGCCATCAGGGGAGAGGGGGACCCGGACACTCAGCTGGGGGACTCCTCTGTTAGGAGCAGAAGGACACCTGACATCAATTGTGATGCTTCCAGCATCGGTGACTTGATCAGCTGGTCAGAAGGTGTGTCAGAGCCACATCTCACCTGCTCTCTAAGCACCTCAGAGGTGAAAAACTTCATCAACACCCACATGGAGGTGCGCAACTGGCCTTGCCACACACAAAGCATTGAGAGGGTTGTTAAAATGGTGACTGAGGCTTCTGCTAAGTACTTCTCACAGGAAAAGAGGGATGGAGGGATCAGGGCTCAGGAGACCAGCAGGAAGCTGATGTCCAAGTCTGAGTCAAAGCAGGATTTGTGCAACCTGGCAAAGTTCAAGATGTCAGGAGAATGATCTTTGTAATTATATCCAGTGATATACATGCAGTTCACCTATTAATAAATATATGTAAAGTTGATTTGGCCTTGTCAATATAAATGATTTACCTTATATCTTTTAATATATTATAAAGGGGTTCAAAAGGGTAAAATTGGCAATTTAGAAATACAAAATGATGTAGGTTAGAGTTATCCTATCCAAAAAATAAGCTCATATTTGAATTCCCCATGTAAAAACATAATTTAGACACCCCTGATGGTAGGATTTCCTTCAGATTCATGTTGTCACCTGAGTACGACCCCCCCTACCCCTACACCTACTCAGGCATAAAACAAGATTTAGGCCTGTTGAAGATCAGTCTCCGGTCACGTGCGGTATGAAAGCTAAACAAACAAAGTTCAGCGGTTCGTTCAGCTCTAAGGACCAATATCCGTCGCCGACGAATTTATTATCGGGAGAACCTTACACGTCATCTGCAACATTCCAAGCCCCTTCAAGAGCTACCGCTATCCATACAGAGAGAATGAGCTATCATTCATCCAACGGTGTATCTCTTACCTCAATACAAAATGTGAGTAATACCCATACACTTTCTAGGAGTAGCACGAAAGTCAGGATTGACACCCGAGTGGCATATTTGAAGGGCTTCGAACAAGGACTCTCCAACGTAGTTCGATGTATCATCACATATGCTCTTCAGAACAAAAATGATCGGGAGACCCGAGTAAGGCTGGCATTTGGGATTGAGCCAAACAGTGAGGATAGCGATCAGTTCTGGGTAGTAGTACCTTACAGACACCTGGTGGCAGAAGATGTTGACTACATCCTTTCACGTTTTGCACAAGCTTCTCAAAGTGGTTCAAAGTTTAGCCTGGAGAATTTCACGGTTGAAATTGACCATGTATTCCGTGTTTTTGGGACATACCGCCGCGCCTTATACACTCAACTTCAATTCTCCGGTTATTTACTGAACGCATATATAACTCCGAGCGTGGCTGTGGATTTATAGCCGTAATCCTGGCTCATATGTTCACTGTCCTAAATACGTTCACTGTGATAAATACACGGGCCCAAAAAATTTGCCTGCACAAGATAGTGGAGCGAGCCCATAAACTGGCTGTAGACTGTAAACTTGAGTTTGACTGTAATATGGGTCCTGAAGAGTTGACGAAGGTAGAAGAACAGATGAAAGTTAGGATTGCCGTGTTTGGCCTGAATCAAGATGGTAGAACAACGTATGTATTTAAAAGCAGTGTGCGAGATCGTACAAAGCCACTACTTGTTTTACGGCTGGTGGGAGCAACTTACCTTCCTATTAGACGCATTAGAGATCTTTAAGTGAACTATGATAAAAATAGAAAATATGGAAGACAACACGATTTGTGTAAGGGTTGTCTCGAGTTTACGAATGATCTGTTGAAACATTGTAAGGATTGCCACATGGTATGTGCGTAGTGTAGAAGCCCCAAATGCGAAGGTCGGGTAGTTGAAGCTGAGAAGCGTGACTGTAATGTATGTAAGCGCATTTTTACAATAACATGTTTTGCTCACCATAAATCGAATGGCACGTGCAGGAAAATAAGGATTTGTGAGTGTGGTATGTTTCACACAATGGATAATTGGGGTAAGTTTGAGCATAAATGTGATGAAATTCACTGCTCTACATGCCACGAGGAATATAAGGCCGACGGAGTAAAACATGTATGTTATATGAAAGACGCTAAGCCTAAAAATAGACCTTGTATAACTGAACTACGATATAGAAACATATACGAATGCTACGAATATACGAATCTACTTGTAAGCCAGACTATCTGCGATGAGTGCATGGAAGTCGAGTGTGATGAGTGTCACAAATGTGGTAAACGGACAAACATTTTTAAAACGATTGCACACGACAGCTCTGTGAAACTCTTTGTGAACTATATTGTCAAGGTAGCGGACAAGTTCAAAAACTGAGTGGGTATATTCTTGCCCACAACGCGGCAAAATTTGACACACAATTCCTTTATAAGGAACTGCTTGAGCACGAATCATCAGAGATATTTACAGGTGATCCCTTGAAAAGAGGCAACAAACTTATACAAATGCAGATAAGAGGTAAAGTTCAGTTTAAAAACACCCTGCTGTTCACACCTTGTAAATTAGCCAAGCTACCCAAGGTCATGGGCGTAGCTGCTGAAGTTTCAAAAGTGTATTTCCCTTACACATTCCTCACTAGCGAAACTTTAAATTATGTTGATCCACCCCCCCCAAGCGCTACTTTACACCAACATGGGTGATAGTGAGCGTGAAGATTTTGACTGCTACCACAACAGTTTTAATGAAGATAACCCTTACAATATAGCTGATGAATGTGACCGTTACTGTGTGAATGACGTAGGCGTGCTTAGAGTATGCTTTCAAGCCTTTAGAAGTATGTACATAGCCCGTTTCAAATGCGATCTGCTGCAAGTCGCAACCACGATCGCCTCATTATGTTTTAGTGTATTCAAGAATAACTTCATACCTAAAGGCACCTTAGCTGTCATTACTCGAAACGCACCGCGCAGTTATGGGTATAAGGTTATTTACTGGCTTACACATACAGCAACAGACCGGGGTATACATAAAACACGCCTGTAACACGGGGGAAGTACCCATTAAGATCAATGGCCGTATTTTTTGGGTGGATGGCTTAAGTGAGGATCCAACCACTGGTGAGAAGACTGTGTACTCCTTTAACGGCTGTTGGTGGCATGGATGTCCACACTCTGAGTGTGCAGTCACAGGGGACCTCCATGGAAGATCCCCCACCGAGAGCCTCGCATGGACCCGTAACCGCGATCAACTTATAGGCTCCCAGTTCACTCACAAGGTTTTGTGGGAGCATGAATATGATGCCTGGATGGGATGGAAACCGATGAGCAGTACCGCGAAGAAATAAGGGCCATCAAACGTTCAATGGTGGAGAATCCCCTCAAATGCGGTGACAGCTTGTTTGGAGGGCGTACAAACCCATTCAAGCTATACTTTCCGCCTACGGAGGGCGTGAAACTCCATTACTACGACTTCTGTTCTTTATATCCCTACGTGATGAAAAACAATCCGTACCCCGTAGGTGCGCCTGAAAAACTAGTAGGCCCCGCCATGCCAACCATCGAGAAGTTCTCAGCTAACTCGAGTGAGCGCTACTTTGGACTCTCTTTCGTAGACGTACTCCCCCCTCGCAATTTATGGATGCCGATCTTACCTCGTTATAGCTCACAAGCTCATGTTCTCTCTGTGCGTGAAGTGTGCAGAGGAGAATAATGGATCCTGTAATCACACGATCAACCAGCGTAAGATCAGAGGCGTATATACAAGCCCTGAACTGGACCTAGCCGTTCGCCATGGGTACAGAATATTGAAGATATATGAGGTGTGGAGGTTTCGGAAGCTACCCATCCTTTTCACGCCATATATAAACACTTTTTTGAAGGATAAGGTAGAAGCATCAGGGTATCCGTGAGGAGTTGAGACCGAAAATGATAAAATCGGCTTATATTCAGCGTTACTGTGTCCGTGAAGGGATACAGCTTGACCGCATCCAAATTGTGACGAACTCTGGCAAGTGCTTTAGCGCAAAGTTGTGTCTAAACAGTCTTTAGGCAAGTTTTCCCAGAATACAGACAAGGGGAATGTACACTTAGCTCAAAGTTGTAGTGAAGTCTGGGATTATGCCAACGCTCCCGATAAAGAGGTCATGGAAATCGTGATGTTGGTAACACGTACATAAGGTACAACCGAACCGAATTGGCCACAGATACCTCACGTGTCACAATCATACCTCTAGCCAGTTTCACAACGGCATACGCACGTATCAAGCTATGGCATCTGCTGCATTCCCTTGGACGGAGGGTTCTGTACACCGATACAGTTTGTGTGATATTCACGGAGAGGGCAGGTGAATATATGGCTTCTATTGGGGAATTCCTTGGAGAGTTGACTGATGAGATTAAGGATGAGTATGGTGATGGTGCATACGCTGACTCCTTTGTATCAACAGGGCCAAAAACTTATGGGATGCGGGTGAGGGTGGGGAAAGAGCTGAAATATATCGTGAAGGCGAAGGGCATCACGCTTAACTTGGCGAACCGACGAGTCGTTAACTTTGACAAGTTGAAGGAGCTAGTGAGCTTAGATGGTAATGACCGACCGCCCCACCTGGTTGTGGGGACTCACAACTTCAAAGCTCAGAAATTAGGGTGTGTGAAGGAACTTAGGGGAAAGAAGGTTTGTCGTAACACCTATAGGAAACGTTACCAGATACCTGGCAGCTACAACACCGGACGCTTTGGATACTGTATCGACTAGATGCATACCTTGTAATGCTTAGCCGTATTTAAACTATGAATGTATCTGTTACACCTTTTTTATTATATGTTCTTTGTACCACTGTTTGCCATGCCCTTTTAACCATTTTCTGTGTATAGTATTTGTACTGATAATAAATTTCTTGTTTTGTATTAGATTGCTTTCCATTCTAACAACCTTCATTATATTAGTTATGGGGAAACAAAAGTTGTATATTTACACACCAGTCATTAGTAATGCACGGTATTTTTCTCTACAGCTTATTAATGACGTAAACTTAGTCTCAGTATTAACCCTTTCTGTGCCAGCGATTCCATATGGCACCATCAACAAAAAGTATATGTATTTTTCCTCAGACTAGATTCAATGGTGGTTTATGGCAATTGAATAAAAATTAATTGTATAGCAACATCTGGTAGTTTTGGACATGCCCTGAACATTTAGAACCCAAAAAGATGCAGAAACTATATGAAGGGCTACTCTCGTCTATAATGCAGAAAGTGTGATGTCCCATTACGTTTAACGAACGACAAAACTGCCTTAATGGATCGAAGTACTATGGTCTACCCTTGTGTTTAGCAAAGTCCAAATATTATTATTATTTGTTCCATTCAAAATACCAAAGTTATGTTAGTGTCTCTTATTACATGATAGCGTCAATGGAACCCTATAACTTCTAGTGTAATTAATTATTTCTAAGCAAAGTTTCGTTTCCATACCTATTTTTAACATTTTTAATTGTTAAAAACTTTTTTTTAGCTCGAAACAGTAATTTGGGATAGAAAGGGTTAATATTGCAGACACCATCATCGCTCTGTGCAATACATATCATTCAAATATGTACCTACAGATCTGAATAAGTGCATGATGTTTTCCACATTCGGTACTAATGAAGCTAAGACAGCCAATATTATTTTAAATCATTTTATAATCAATGTTTTAATCTTCCCGCAAGCGTTTGAAGACCTTGTTAAGTATACATTCGCTTAGTATGAAAAGTTAAAATACGCCTACGTGAATAAGATGGTTGCTTATCTTCTCATAGTCAAATTTCAGTTGAAGTCTATACATGTTCCGATGTGTCGCGTATTGAAATCTTCTAGCTCATTACAATGTCGTTATTTTCCTGAGGTTATTGCACAAATGAAAACAAATGATAAGAATATGTAATATTACAATGGGTACAAAAGGGTACAAACAACGTCAATCAGGACGGTTTATCGAGAATGTTTGTTTAGGAAGCTCTGATAAAAGATGTAAGAAAATTAAGAATGTAAATGAAAGTTTTAAAGCATAGCATAGGAGAGATTGGAAGGAAATAGAGAACTTTAAAGATAAAGCGAAAATTTAAGAGTAAAGAGATCTGGTGAGAGGTATGGACCACAACTCCGTCCAGAAAACGCAAACATTCCCTTTTAAGTGCAGTTTTTGAGCATATCTCGTTTCATCAAGTGATTTTTCAAAAATGCACTAGTTACCTTTCAAGTATATGAAATATGCCAATGACGTGGTATGTCTGCATATATCATTGCTCTTATCATGTGGGTATATATTTTTCCCCTGGTCAAAAATAAGTATGGAGACATTCTATCCAGCAATAATTACAGGATTATTGTTGTCGCTTCCTGCTTCTCGAAACTACTGGAAAAACTTTTGTCACTCCGATTAAATGATTACCTATTGACATCTATCAGTTTCGTTTTAAAAGGTCCCACTCAACTGACCTGTGTATCTTTGTACTTAAAGAAACAATATCTAAATACACTGACGGTAATTCAACTATTTATAGTTGTTTCCTAGATATATGTAAAGCATATGATAGAGTGAACCACAATATTTTATTTAAAAAACTAGAAGACAGGAAGGTTCCCATGTATCTATTAAATTTATCGAAATTTTGGTATGTCCACCAATCTTTTACCGTTAGGTGGGGCATTGTACTATCCGAATGTTTTGGCTCCTCTTGCGGGGTGAGACAAGACTCCTTGCTCTCTCCTATGCTGTTTAATGTGTATATTGACGGATTAATTGCTTCACTTAATGAGGCAACAGTGGGATGTTGTATAGATAACACAAGGATAAATAACTTAGTTTATGCCGATGATATGGTGTTAATAAGTCCCTCTGTTAACGGTCTGGATCGGCTACTAAAAGTCTGCGAAGTGTATTCGCAGAAACATGATATTCCTTTTAATGTTACAAAAACTAAGGTTGTGCAATTTCATTCTAAAAGCTGTAATCAGCCAGCTGATATTAGGTTTAAAATGAAAGGTGAAGTAATTGAGGAAGTACAAGAGTACAAGTATTTGGGTCAAACTATCACCAGCTCCTTGAGTGATGACTCGGATATAAGAAAACAATCTCGAAGCCTTTGTGCTAAAGTGAATATGACTATAATGAACTTTCGGTTCTGCACAAGTGAAGCTAAAGACATTCTCTTTCGTACTTTCTGCAGTAATATATACGGACATAAAACTCTGGGTGATTTATAAAAAAGGTTCTGGCAGAAGCCTAAATTTGCGGTACAACAGGTCTTTTAGACTCTTACATAAATTACCCTCGAGATGCTCAGCTTCGTAAATGTTTGCTACCCGCAATGTCCCGAGTTTCCCGGAGGTAACAAAACGTGCTCAATACAGTCTAACGCAAAGAATTTAAAAAAATCAACCAACCTGATTACACCAGTACACATTTGAAAACTTGTCGATCGATTTTTACAAATTAGTTGGTGATTCTATATAATTTGAGTGCGCTGATCTCAAAAATATAGTTAGTTTTTCCCTATCACGTATGGTTTTCTTACTACAGGGTGTGTCATAAATCCCCCATTTATCCCCAAATGTGAACCATCTTATCGAGACCAACATTGGATTGCACATGCTAAACCATAAATTTTGTTGTTATAGACTACAGTAACGCTTACATAATAATGTAGGGTAAATATATATAACAACCAGTCCCGTTCCCAGCAAAATACTCTCTCCCCTCCCATCAATGGGTGGTTAACATTTGGGGACAGATGAGGTATTACAACACCCCTTGTAGCACGAAATCTTTAGGTGATAGAGTAAAACCTAATTAAAGCAGAATTAAATAGCTCCGAGCTCTTGGACAAGCATATTGCTTGTTTATGAAACAATAAAAAAATAACTGAAAGAAACAAAATATATTTACCTTCTTTACTTGCAAACATTTCAGGACTTATTCTAAAGTCAAAAGACTACGAAGGTAGATCTGACTAATGACGACTAAACCGGTGCTTCTTTGATGTTTTCTTATGCTGTGCGTTAGGCTTATCTCGTTGCAGACACCAGCAGTAATCCGCCATCATATTTGTATGCCATCTTCCTTGATATCTTCTTTCCATGGTTTTGATGTCCTGGTGAAATCGTCCCCCTTGCTCCTCACTGACATCTCCGAGATTTTCGGGAAAACGGTCAAGATGCGAAAATAAGGAGTGAACTTTCAGGCTCATGTTGCAGCCTAAGGCGCAAAACTTTTTAAGCATATTTTCCACCAGTCTTTCATAATTTTGGCTTTTGTAGTTTCCCAAGAAGTTTTCAAGAACATCTTTGAAACCAAGCCATGCTTCTTTTTCTTTATTGGTCATTGTGTTCAGGAAATGATCGTCTGTCAATAACTTTCTAATCTGAGGACCTATAAAAACACCTTCCTTTATTTTCTCGTAGCTAATCTTTGGATATTTTGAACAAATGTACTTGAAACACTCACCTTCTCTATTCAATGCTTTGACATACTGCTTCATCAAGCCTAACTTAATACCCTTCGTACGCCAAGTGGTAAAAAGTAACACGAAATGCCAAGTGGGGTCTACGGTGACCCCAAATTTAATGGTGGATTTCTGCCATATGCACAAAGTTACAAATACTAAATTTTGTATATATGTTGCCCAGGACACGGCACGTGGAGCCAATTCACCATGTGTCCCTTTTTTTTTTTTTTTTGTTGAAAAAATTGAAATTTATTCATTTACCATAAAAATGCCAGGAAAATAACGCCGTAACAAAAATATTCCTTTAGGTATAAATAAAAATTGACATTTTTTCATAATTTGAATATTACAACCTTCATATTCATTGAACATAAAATAATAAATTTATTATCAGGTCATCTTTACACATCTGTTACACATTCTGTACATACCAAAATTACATGGTCATCACAAATAGGTGTATTACAAGTTTTGCAGGTTTTCTTAGTCTTATCCATTCTCCTCGGACAGAATCCACATCTTTTTCTTTTTGTCTCCCCTCCTTGAGGCTGAGGTGATGATGCTGATGCCCCATCTCCTTCATCCACAAAAGCCTTCATACACATTTTAACATGCATAGGCATAAATCTTTTAGCTGACTGAAAACGGTGTTTGATTTGTGGGAAGCACAACTGTTCTGCCAACTCCCAGAAATTTCCTTCGCTGTCGAGGCCCTTGATATTTAGTAGGATTTTTTTCCTTGAAACATATGAAAGAGTTGTAGCCAGCTACATCCACCATCCAGTAAAATATGACCAAAGGCCTTGGGGTTGTTGTACGCTTACATGAGTAATTTTTTACCACTTGGTCTAACCTGTCTACACCACCTTTTGTCATATTATAATCAAATATTATATGAGGCTTGAAAGGTTCTTCGTCTTGTACTTTCTTGTCAAAATGCATAGTACTTAGCATCAGAACAGCTTTATTTTTCTTTGGGACGTAGCTGGAGATCATAACATGGTTTTCCTTGTCAAAGCCAAATTCTGTTGAGTGGACGATACGATTCTTTGATGCTTGAAATGATGGAGGAATTTCACGTTTATTCTTTCGCAAAGTTCCCAGTAGTGTCAGATTCTCACCAAGAAGTTCTTTGGCAAGGGTGAAGTCAGTAAAAAGGTTGTCCGTAGTCACATTTCTCCCAGAATTTTGAATAGTTGCAGTTAGGTCGTGAACAACCCTTTGGGGTTGTCTGGTTTCTGGAGGACCGCCAACTTTTCCACTATAAATCTGTGCATTCATAAGATAGGCATTCGTTGCATCAGCCATGCTCCATACTTTTATCCAATACTTATCGGGTTTACTTGGGATGTATACCCTGAAAGGGCATTTTCCTTTGAATGCTAGTAGAGACTCGTCAATAGTTACGTATGGGCAGGCTTTGTAATTGACTTGACATGTCCCAATAAACTTCTGGAAAACGTCGTGTATAGGTCCCAGCCTTCCTTGTGGACCATTCCTTCGTTCGTTTCGAGTATTCATATCATCAAATCGTAAACACCTTTTTATTTGCACAAAACGAACACGGCTCATGGTAGCTCGATAAATCGGCGGACCTGTCTTGATGCTAAATAGTTCATCAATATGACGAGAGTTATCCTTGTCAATTCCACTTCTAATATGAAGTCCCACCCAAGCCATCAGCTCAACGGAATTCACATCTTTCCAATCTTCACTATAGAGAGCAACTCCTTTTTGATTTGTTGCTTCAACAATTGCTTCAATTATTTCATCTAATATGAAAAAGCTGAAAGAAGCAGATTCACTATGCGTAGGGAAGGCGCTGTGAACACCAGCTCTCTCCCGCACAATATTTTGCTTTGCTGCACATTCCTTCCAGTCCGGGAAGGTTCAGTATACCATTTTGTTGATTTGTCTCGCCCTAACAGAAACTTAGTATTTTGTTCAAGAGTATCACCATCACTTGAGTTATCACTTTCATTATCACTCATGCCACCCTCACTATCAGAACCTATTTGTCGTTCATAGTCACTGGCATCTGATATATCACTATTAGAGTCAATGTCGGTATGATCAATGGTAGGATCATCTTCATTTTCATCCCTTTGGCTGTAGAACATATCAACAGGCAACGGCATGGTTCAAATTGAAAAAAATCTGAAAAATTGAGAAAAAAAAAAAAGTTACACGGAATGCTATGAGGGGTACTAGAAGACCCCACATAGGTTTGTGGCCTTGTTACTCCCAAACTATAACAGCTTTTTCATTCAAATTTTGTATGTTTATAAACTGGCCTAAAACAAAACAGTCATGGATCGTCAGATCCTTAAAACAATAAATTGTTAAATAGCATCATTTTAAATATGTGCTGGGGTCACAAATACCCCACTTGGCGTACGAAGGGTTATTAATGTGCAAGGGTGGTAGGAGCATTTTATTTGGTTCAACTAGATGTTCATGTAAAATGTTCTTTGATCCTCGGGTAAGATTCTCTCTCGGAGGCCAAGTTTTCCTCTTCCAGTGCTGGTCACGTGCTCGACTATCCCATTCGCAGATGAAACATGGCATCTTAGTGTATCCTGATTGCTGCCCAAGTAACATGCAAAGGACTTTGAGATCCCCACACAATATCCATCTGTAATTTTGATACTGAATTTTTTCCAGAAGCATTTTCATGTTATCATAGGTCTCTTTTAAATGAGTAGAATGGGCCATTGGGATTGATGCATATTTGTTACCGTTGTGCAGTAACACTCCTTTTAGACTGGTTTTAGAGGAATCTATAAACAACCTCCAGTCACTGGTTCGGTATTCGATGCCTAGCTTGCACACTAATCCTGTGATGTCCTTGCAAAATACCAAGAGACCATCTTCTTCGAAAAAAGGCACGAAGTCTTTCTCACGATTTCTGTACCAAGCGAAGTATGTGTCGGATGCCAATAAATTGTTCTCCTGCAATCTAGACCCTAAAATTTCTACAGAGTCCTTAGGCAGATTCAAATCCCTGACTAAGTTATTTAGTTCGGCTTGGGTTAATCGATTAGGAGGATCTCGGTCAGCCGTTGGCTGTTCATAAACATCATCATTGTCTGGATTTGGAGCTGAATCAGAATCTGAATTGTATTGATCCAGACTCTCGGGTGGGCGGGGAATAGGAACTTCTGGACCATGGGGTACCGGCCTTATTGCAGATGGAAGACTTGGGTATTGAAGGCTCTCTTTATTCTTTGCATTATAACCTTTAACATTGCAAGAACAGAAGTAGCAGTCGTCGGTATGGTTTCTAGGCTCGCGCCATACCATAGGGATCCCAAACGGCAAACTTTTCTTTTTACCTTTGCTCCAATTCCTTACTGCCGCAACGCACGTAAGACAAACCTTGTGTGGAGCCCAACTTTTGTCTTGATCTCCTAATTTAATTCTAAAATAAGCATGATAAGCTCTCTTAATGAAGGTCGTTACATTTGTCCTTTGTTTTACAACATACCGACCACAAATATAACAAAATATGTCTGGACTATGGGTACATCCTCTAGAAGCCATTATTAAAATTTTAAAGACGTAATGTTAGAATTATCTATCTGAAAAATATGAAAAAACGAAATTAATTAAAGATAAAAAAGGTAAAAAATTACAAAACGCCCCGAAATTGTTTTGCTAATAACTTTAAAACTGTGGGTGATAGAAAAAAACCGGTAGCATTTTTGAATTCAGCGCAGCGAACTGCTTCAGAATTACAACTCAAAATAAAGAAATCGATTTTCATGCAGACCGGTGTTATCCAAGCTATCCATGAATCCTGCTGTTTATCCTCTAAGCTATGAAATTCTTGGTACGAAAACGTCTGTCTGAAGCTCCACTTAACTTCGACATTACTGTATTATTTCTAATCAACTGTATATATTTCTCTCCTTAGTATGTGAACTGTCATTGTATTAATAATAGTTGTCATATGGACTATAGTCTGCCAGTAAACCTTTTCATTTTCATTTTCATTTATTATAGAGAACTACAATACATGAAGGTTACTAACACCAATCTGTGGTTATTGTAGTGATCTACAATAAATATACTGAAGCATAAGTAGCCTAGTGCATTTCTGCGAAAACAAGGTTAGTAGTATAGCCGCAAAAGGGGAGAGTGCAAGAATGTTGCAAGTGATTACGCAATGTTGCAAAGGGGTGGGGTTGGGTTGCAAAGGGGGTTGTTGCAAGGGGTTTCTTGTAAAGGGGGTGGGGGTTGTTGCAAGTGTTTGTTGCAAAGGAGGTGGGGGTGTTGCGAAAAAAAATTACCCCAAAGGGGGGCTGGTGCAGGTGCAACAAGGAAATCTTGGAGGCGGCGTTATCCCCCAAGAGAAAGGAAAGAAAGGGGGAGAGAAGGGAGGAGAGGTGTTCACCTGGCAGGAGCCAAGTGCATATTAAGACTTCAGCCGAGTAGGCGTTGTTTTATAGGCTCCTAATCAGCCAGTTGGCTTAGAAGGCGTAAATGGCTTGAGTTGCCAGATAGCGCCATGTATTCAGTTTGTGCTATATATTTAATTCTAATCGAAGACTGAGTTGCCAGATACCATTGTATACATTATTATAGACGCCTAATCAGCCAGTAGGCTTAGAAGGCGTAAATGGCTAGAGTTGCCAGATACCACTTTTTAGCATTGTCAGATACCATTGTATACATTATTATAGACTCCTAATCAGCCAGTTGGCTTAGAAGACGTAAATGGCTTGAGTTGCCATGTTGCCAGATACCACTTTTTAGCATTATTATGGTGAGTTGTCTCACTAAACAATTAAAAGATTTCGTGCCATGTATTCAGTTGCCAGATACCACTTTTTAGCATTGCCAGATACCATTGTATACATTTAGAATTCCGCTAGTAGGTTTAGAAGGCGTAACATGTCATAATTAGAATTAAGTAAAACAACATTGCATTATTCTGTTTAATATAAATATATAGAAAATAAATATACATTTCTATAATAAGAAATATATATACACACACACACACACACACACACACACACACACAATTATGGAGCTATATAGAAATAAATATACATTTCAATAATAATAGAAATATGCATATAATCATAACAGTACAGGAGATATATAGAAATAAATATACATTTCAATAATAATAAAAATATGCATATAATCATAACAGTACAGGAGAAATATCAAGCAAAATATATAAATACATTTCACTTTTTTTTCAAAATACTAAACTTGCACTTAATCGAGTTTACAATTACATCATTAATGCTCTGCATTCCGCAGTATACGCGGTTTAATAATATTTCACCGCTTAAAGTATAGGGAAATCTGTATTCGATATGAAGGGCTTTCATATCGTTTCAGTACTATTTTGTTCCCACTTTACAACCGGTGTGGTAAATCATCTTTAAATACGTCTAGAATACAATCAAAAGCACGCACAAAAGAGTTTATCGTTAGCTACATATTAAACAAGTTTATAAGCATGCTTTTTCCAATCGAGGGTTTATTTCTACCGACTCGAGCTTTTCAATCGTGAACTCACTCAACATAGCGGCAATTTGAAAATAATCTTCTAAATCGTTACGACAACTGCGCGTTATATAAAGAAATAGTTTCTTCAGGGTGAACGGTGTAGTGAGCTCAGCTTGTACCGATCAATTGCTTTGTAACCAAAGTTCATGGTATTTCAAAGAGTCTAAACTTTTTAAATAAACGTCCAGCTCTAGACCATTCTCACCAGCCCTACACTCGGTAAAAACCCATCGAGCAAGCGGTGTATGCGTATTCAAGTACAGTATCAAAATAAAGCATATCCGTAACACGCGGTCTATATAGGTTTGAGCTTGCGGAATCCGACGATTTCAAACATTCTGTCGAGGATGAAAACGGTTCGCGTAGGAACAAGAGCGTTATTATCAGAAGCATTCTTCCACATCAGCCGTATATCATGCACGGCCGATCGTTATTTATACACAACGTACATACAACGGCGTATGAGGGTGCGTCACTAATCTGCTCTCTTCTTGTACCTACGTTAGCAGGTATTTTATAACGATCTTCACTCCACTTCTCAACTATCACGAAGATTCTATTCATCTCCTCGACACTTAAATAAACCCGTTTGTTTGTTTGTCTACATTCCGTTTCCAGTACATAGCTAACGGTACCGGATTTACGCCTGAACACGCGCAACGATTTCGTCACGGACACATCGTACGAGGCGTTGAGAATGCTGCTCAAAGGAAGTTCCATCGTATTCGAGGAGCGCACGTCCACTCGGCTCAAGCTCTGAGATAACTATGAGCCGTGTGAGGCACGCAGGTAGGCAGGAACGGTTCGACGGGCGGCTGACTCGATGATACGTGAATGGGGTTGTTCGAACTCGTATGATCCGCGAGTCGTACCGAATTGTTGTACATATTTGTTTTTCCGGTACAAGAATTAATTTCATCACTACCAGCCTACGCACCAGACAGTTTACCTCAGGATAAGAACTAGGCACATTTTATGTTTTACTAAACATCTTCACACTCCGGCGCACTATTTGAGAGGAACATATGCTCATATTTTTCCTTTCTGCCCATCAAACGATACTCGTCTCTAAAGTCTGTTAAAAACTCACGCAGGGCACTAGCCACAACCTCACTACGAACCTCATCATGATATACGTTAATATAGTGATAAAAATACTTAAGATTGTCCATGATCACGAGATTCACATTTTCAGTCGTAGGGTATGAGTAATCGACATGGTGTAGCATGACGTAATACCGCTTGTCACACCACCCATCCGCAAGACTCATTATCCATACCTGCTGCTTCTCTTCTGCACGCGTTGTTTCTTTTACTTCACGGTGTATGTGAGACTTTATAAAGTTTAGCTCTGCAGCATACTTCAGCACATCGTCTGTGCAACGAAAGCCTTCAACGGTCTCACCAGAACATCCGTAGAGTATTTGTACATCTTGGAACTTCGCACAATCCAATGTGTTTTTAAAAGAGGCATAGGAGGGAGGAATAGGAAGTTTTTCGGTATCCACCACATCCTGGCACTTTGCTGAATACCATTTCATAAACGTTGTACAAGCAATATTAAAGGTAGCCATTTGAATACACGTCTGATCTTTTCTTCTGAATACACGTCTGATCTCTCGGGCTTACTGCAGTCGACTGACCACGCAGGGACTCCCAGATAGTAGCATGACTCACGGTCTTACAGTGGGCGGAGCTTAGAACTTTCACCTGCGCGCACACACACACACACACACACAAGGAGAAAGTGAAACGCTAATTGAAACATGATTTATTTAATAAACGAGATATTCAAGTTATATATATTTACAAATACGATTTAATAAACGAGATATTCAAGTTATATATATATTTACAAATACGATTTAATAAACGAGATATTCAAGTTATATATATATTTACAAATACGTGTAATAAATCAATAGATACGATTATATACAAGACAAATACGTGTCAGTTAACAATAGAAGCATCAAGTTATGGTATCCAAAGGGTACGGTATCATAGGTACCAGGTAACTGGTAACGTTTCCTATAGGTGTTACGGCACACCTTCGTACCCCTAAGTTCCTTCACGCCCCCCAGCTTCTGCGCCCGAAAATTGTGGGTGCCTACAATTAGTTGGGGAGGTCGTTCGCCCTCATCATCGTCCAAACACATAGATCCTTCAACGATTCAAAGTTAACAACCCGCCGATTCGCATGGTTGAGCGTAATACCCTTTGCCTTCACGATATATTTCATTTCCTCCCCCACCCTGACCCGTACCCCATAAGTTTTAGGTCCTGTTGAGACAAAAGAGTCGGCGTATGCGTTGTCCCCATACTCATCCTTGATCTCATCAGTGAGCTCGCCGAGGAACTCCCCAATAGCGGGCATGTATTCACCCTCCCTCTCTGTGAATATCACGCTATCTGTATCGGCATACAATACTCTCCGCCCAAGAGAATGCAATAGACCCCAAAGTTTTATACGGGCGTAGGCTGTTGTGAAGCTGGCCACAGGTATGTTTGTAACCCTTGAGGTATCTGTGGCCAATTCAGTGTTGTTGTACTTTATTATGTAAGTATTACCTACATTCACGATCTCCATGACCTCTTTATCGGGAGCATTGGCATAATCCCAGACATCGCTATAACTTTGTGCCAAATGAATGTTCCCTTTGCCGGTATTCTGCGCAAATTTTCCCCATAGACTGTTTAGACACAACTTTGCACTAAAGCGCTTGCCAGGATTCTTTACAATTTGGACACGATCAAGTTGTATACCTTCGCGGTCGCGGTAACGTTGAATATAGGCAGACTTTTCATCTTCGGTATCAACTCCTCGCGGATACCCTGATGCCTCAACCTTATCCTTCAAAAAGGCGTTTATATATGGTGTGAAAAGGTTGGGTAGCTTCTGAAACCTCCACACCTCATGTATCTTCAGTATTCTATAACCATGGCGTACGGCTAGGGCCAGCTCAGGACTTGTATATACGCCTCTGATCTTACGCTGGTGGGGTATATGGTTACAATCGCCGTTATCCTCTTCCGCGCACTTCACGCACAGGGGAAACATGAGCTTGTCGTCGATAACGACAGGTAAGATTGGCATCCATAAATTGCGTGGGGGAGTACGTCTACGAAAGAGAGCCCAAAGTAACGATCATTCAAATTTCTTGAAAATTCATTGATGGAGGGCAGGTTAGGTCCCACCAGTTTCTCAGGAGCGCCCACGGGGTACGGATTGTTCTTCATCACGTATGGGTATAAAGAACAGAAATCGTAGTAATGGAGCTTCACGCCCTCCGTAGGTGGAAAGTATAGTCTGAATGGATTTGTACGTCCTCCAAACAAGCTATCACCACATTTGAGAGGATCCAGCACCATTGAACGCTTGATCGTGTTTATTTCCTCACGGTACACCTCGTCTGTCTCCATCCGTGCATCATATTCATGCTCCCACAAGACTTTGTGAGTGAACTGTGATCCTATAAGTTGATCGCGGGTGCGGGTCCATGCAAGACAGTCGGCAGGAGATTACCGTGGATATCTCCGGCGATTCCGCACTCAGGACGGGGGCATCCATGCCACCAGCAACCGTTAAAGGAGTACACAGTCTTCACACCAGTGACACGGTTTTCACTTAACCCATCAACCCAAAAAACACGTCCATTAATCTTAATGGGTACTTCACCCGTGTTGCGGGCGTGCTTTATGTATACACCTGTCTGTTGCTGTAGGTGTATGAGCCAGTAAATAGCCTTGTGTCCGTAACTGCGGGGGTTGTTTCGGTGAATAATGGCTAAGGTGTCTTTAGGCATGAAGTTATTCTTGAACACCGTAAAACATAATGATGCGATGGTGGTTGCGACTTGCAGTGGATCGCATTTGAAACGGGCTATGTACATCCTTCTAAAGGCCTGGAAACATACTCTAAGCACGCGCACATCATTCACGCAATAACGCTCACATTCATCAGCTATATTATAAGGGTTACTTTCATTAAAACTGTTGTAGTATCGATCAAAGTCTTCACGTTCATCCATACAGTCAAAATAATGTTTGGGTGGTGGTGGGCCTACGTAGTTTAAAGTCTCGCTGGTGAGGAAAGTGTAAGGGAAGTATCCTTTGGAAACTTCAGCTGCTACTCCCATCACCTTGGGTAGCTTTGCTAATTTACAAGGTGTGAATAATAAAGTATCTTTAAATTGTACATTGCCTCTTATCTGCATCTGTATTAATTTGTTGCCTCTTTTCAATGGATCACCTGTAAATATCTCAGAGGATTCGTGTTCAAGCAACTCCTTATAAAGGAACTGCGTGTCAAACTTTGCCCCGTTATGGGCGAGAATATACACAGTCATTTTTTTGAACTTGTCGGCTAACTTGACAATATAGGACACAAATAGTTTCACAGGACTATCGCGGACATTCGTTTTAAAAACGTTTGTCCGTTTACCGCATTTGGGGCACTCGTCACATTCGATACCCATACACTCATCACAGATGGTCTGGCTCACAAGTAAATGTGGAATTACCTCTTTGGTTTCAGCGTTCGTATATGTTTCTATATCGTAGTATACAGTTATACAAGGGTTATTTTTAGGCTTAGCATCTTTCATATAACATACATGCTTTACTCCATCCGCCTTATATTCCTCCTGGCATGTAGGACAGTGAATTACGTCACACTTCTGCTTAAATTTCCCCCAATTATCCATTGTGTGAAACATACCACATTCACAGATTCTCATTTTCCTGCACGTGCCAATTGATTTATGGAAATCAAAACAGCTATTATTGAAAAATGTGCGTCTACACACATCACAGTCTCTCTTCTCAGCTTCAACTACACGGCTTTCACATTGGGTGCAAGGCCGTACTTTTCAGAACATGTTGACAGAGTTTAATATCAGCTATTACACAACCAATTCTATACATAAGGCTTCTTTAGCTGAAAGAGTTCAGCGCACCATGAAGGAACGCATGCACCGCTATTTTACACATAAAAACACATACAGATTTCTAGACATTCTGGAATCATTGGCTTCATCCTACAACCGCTCACACCATCGCACGATTGGGACAACACCTAACGAAGTTTTAGAAAGAGGTAAGCTCCCGAGAAGAGATGGATCACCACCACCACCACACTCTGTGCGCTTCAAAATCAATGATTATGTAAAGCTGTCGCGTTCGGGGAATAAATTCGCAAAGGGTTTTGAGCAAGGATGGACACGCGAGATTTTTAAAGTTAGGGCTATGAGACCTAAAGGTGAGATAATGATGTATTACATTGAAGATTTGAATGGGGAAGAAATCTCAGGAGGCTTTAACCGCGAGGAATTGCAGAAAGTTGCGTTTAATTTAGGAAAAAATGTGTTTAAAATTGAGAAAATTTTAGGAAGCAAAGGTTCAGGAAAGAGAAAAATGTACCTGGTGAAATGGCTAGGGTACCCAGAAAGCTTCAACACCTCTATAAAAGCTGATGCAATAATGAAGCTTAAATAGTATGCAACATGGCTCCTAACCATTTCTACGTCACACTCCCGTCCTCCTCGTCCCTGTCTGTACACCCTAACAACACACTAGCCAACTTTGTAACAGAGCTCCACAAGCACATTGAATTGGGTCGTGATTCGTATGAGGTGGGGATATGCGAAATTCAGCTGGACACCATCTTTTTAAATATTGAACATAAAGAAACCGTTTATACGATTCTTAGAGACATTGACGAGTGTGAAAAAGCTAGGGTAGCTATGGATGAAACTATGCGTATCGCTCGGACTAAGGTTGTACGGTATTACAGTACAGAAGTAAGACTAGGACCGGGTCAATATGGTTCGGCCGAGGATGTTGTGAGAGGCTTAAACGTAAGTTTAAGAAACTCAAACCTTACGAATGATTTAGTATACGAAATCGTAAACAACCCTGCACATACACTAATCCTAAAATCAAAGACTAACAGACGTATTAAAGACCACAGAATGTTCCAAATTCTAACCAATGGCCGATATAGCGCAGTCTTCCAAAGAGACACATTTCACGAGACACAGCATGACTTGTCCAGATTAATGTATCAATTGAAGATGGAGAAATTGGCTGAAAGGTCCCCAGACATGTGCTATATTTACAGTAATATAGTGGAGCACCAGTTTGTTGGGGATACCCAGGCGCGCCTGCTGTGCATTGCTCACATCCCCAACCATAGAGGAAGGAGTTTGAGTATTACATATGACAGACCCCATTATGTGAATGTCGCAACTAATTTAATAACCAATATCTCAATATATATAAGAACGATTGAGGGTGAAAACTTCCCATTCGGTAACGGGAGCTTAACAGTGCAGCTACACTTTCGACGCACTGAGTTATAATGGATAGAAAGCCTTTCACCGTCTATCGAGGGGTGAGATACCAGCGCGGTAGTGGACTTGGATCCATTTTTTCATCCATACTACGTACGGCTGTTCCTTTGCTGAAGAGGGGGGCCAGATACCTCGGAAGGAAAGCGCTACAATCAGGTATTAACACTGCAGAAGACATATTGGCAGGGGCTAAACCTAAAGAAGCTCTAAAAAACATTTAAAGCGTACACGGGACGAAATCATCAAAGATGCAAAGAGAAAAATGCGTGGTGGCGGGAAGAAGAAGAGGGCTGCCCAGAAGAAGAAGGGGTCACGTGGTATTAAACGTAAAAGGCCATCAAAAGAGAAGTGCTGTAAGCGAAGGAAACCTATGGTTGACCACTTTTTTGACTGATATAAGCTAAGGACATTGATCTCATGAATCATAGTTTGTTTACCACTTGTCGAGAGAGGAGCCATTATTTCGCCACGGCACGCTTCATCCACCCATAAAGTTCACAATGCTGTAA
The DNA here is from genome assembly GCA_023014485.1 of Bathynomus jamesi. Classification (NCBI taxonomy): domain Eukaryota; kingdom Metazoa; phylum Arthropoda; class Malacostraca; order Isopoda; family Cirolanidae; genus Bathynomus; species Bathynomus jamesi. Next base: position 470,824 of record JAJOZX010002202.1, read on the forward strand.
ATCGGAGCTGTCCCTTTTTGAGCTGCCTCCAACCCAAGTTTCTATTGAGCACAGTGATTTTATTACAATTAACCCTTTAAACACAATTAGTTCCCCGAGTGCACCTATAGAATTCGTGATACCCAGCTCAGGCCCTTACTTTTTTGATCCAAGCTGTGTGCACATGTACGCTAAGCTACGTATAGCCCATTCTGATGGAACGGTCTGCGATGACAAATATGCTGTATACCCTGAAACAAACTTTCTGCACTCCATATTCAACCAGTGTGACGTATATTTAAATCAGACCAACATATCGGCAGGCACGGGGCACTGTCATCTACGAGCCTATCTGGAAAATGTACTCAACTTTTCCAAAGAAGCGAAGGCTACCTTTTTAAGTGCCGAGGGAAATTATCAAACTAAAGATGAAAATAGTATAAAGGACAAATTTAAAAATTCTAAAAAGAAAATATACGAGTGTTTTGGACGCTTGCACACAGATTTCACTTTCCAGGAGAAGTTGCTTGTCAACGGGGTGGATATGAAAATAAAGCTCACCCGCACGAGTCCTGAGATCTGCTTAAATCTGGATGCTGATCAAGAAGAGGGTGCAAAGCCCGTTGTGGTTCACATTATGGACACATACCTCCGCGTACGGCGAGTGAAATTAAGTTCACCAAAACAACTAGAAATTGAGAAAAATTTACTAAACGCTACAGTGAAATAGCCTATTAACAGAGTGCAAATCAAACTATATACGGTTCCTGCAGGGTTGGCATCGAAGCAGATAGAAAACATTGCCCTGGGAAATCTTCCTAAAAGGATATTAATCGGTATGCAGGACCATGCTTCGGTGAATGGAAAATATAAAAAGAGCGCCTTTAAATTCGAGAATTTCGGACTCAAAAATATCCAGGAAAATGAGAATCTGTGAATGTGGTATGTTTCACACAATGGATAATTGGGGGAAATTTAAGCACAAGTGTGATGTAATTCACTGTCCTACATGCCAGGAGGAATATAAGGCGGAGGGAGTAAAGCATGTATGTTATATGAAAGATACTAAGCCTAAAAATAACCCTTATATAACTGTATACTACGATATAGAAACATATACGAACGCTGAAACCAAAGAGGTAATTCCACATTTACTTGCGAGCCAGACCATCTGTGATGAGTGTATGGGTATCGAATGTGACGAGTGCCCCAAATGCGGTAAACGGACAAACGTTTTTAAAACGAATGTCCGCGATAGTCCTGTGAAACTATTTGTGTCCTATATTGTCAAGTTAGCCGACAAGTTAAAAAAAATGACTGTGTATATTCTCGCCCATAACGGGGCAAAGTTTGACACGCAGTTCCTTTATAAGGAGTTGCTTGAACACGAATCCTCTGAGGTATTTACAGGTGATCCATTGAAAAGAGCCAACAAATTAAAACAGATGCAGATAAGAGGCAATGTACAATTTAAAGATACTTTATTATTCACACCTTGTAAATTAGCAAAGCTACCCAAGGTGATGGGAGTAGCAGCTGAAGTTTCCAAAGGATACTTCCCTTACACTTTCCTCACCAGCGAGACTTTAAACTACGTCGGCCCACCACCGCCCAAACATTATTTTGACTGTATGGATGAATGTGAAGACTTTGATCGATACTACAACAGTTTTACTGAAAGTAACCCTTATAATATAGCTGATGAATGTGAGCGTTATTGCGTGAATGATGTGCGCGTGCTTAGAGTATGTTTCCAGGCCTTTAGAAGGATGTACATAGCCCGTTTCAAATGCGATCCACTGCAAGTCGCAACCACCATCGCATCATTATGTTTTACGGTGTTCAAGAATAACTCCATGCCTAAAGACACCTTAGCCATTATTCACCGAAACAACCCCCGCAGTTACGGACACAAGGCTATTTACTGGCTCATACACCTACAGCAACAGACAGGTGTATACATAAAGCACGCCCGCAACACGGGTGAAGTACCCATTAAGATTAATGGACGTGTTTTTTGGGTTGATGGGTTAAGTGAAAACCATGTCACTGGTGTGAAGACTGTGTACTCCTTTAACGGTTGCTGGTGGCATGGATGCCCCGTCCTGAGTGCGGAATCGCCGGAGATATCCACGGTAAATCTCCTGCCGACTGTCTTGCATGGACCCGCACCCGCGATCAACTTATAGGATCACAGTTCACTCACAAAGTCTTGTGGGAGCATGAATATGATGCACGGATGGAGACAGACGAGGTGTACCGTGAGGAAATAAACACGATCAAGCGTTCAATGGTGCTGGATCCTCTCAAATGTGGTGATAGCTTGTTTGGAGGACGTACAAATCCATTCAGACTATACTTTCCACCTACGGAGGGCGTGAAGCTCCATTACTACGATTTCTGTTCTTTATACCCATACGTGATGAAGAACAATCCGTACCCCGTGGGCGCTCCTGAGAAACTGGTGGGACCTAACCTGCCCTCCATCAATGAATTTTCAAGAAATTTGAATGATCGTTACTTTGGGCTCTCTTTCCTAGACGTACTCCCCCCACGCAATTTATGGATGCCAATCTTACCTTTCGTTCTCGACGACAAGCTCATGTTTCCCCTGTGCGTGAAGTGCGCGGAAGAGGATAACGGCGATTGTAACCATATACCCCACCAGCGTAAGATCAGAGGCGTATATACAAGTCCTGAGCTGGCCCTAGCCGTACGCCATGGTTATAGAATACTGAAGATACATGAGGTGTGGAGGTTTCAGAAGGTACCCAACCTTTTCACACCATATATAAACGGCTTTTTGAAGGATAAGGTTGAGGCATCAGGGTATCCGCGAGGAGTTGATACCGAAGATGAAAAGTCTGCCTATATTCAACGTTACCGCGACCGCGAAGGTATAGAACTTGATCGTGTCCAAATTGTAAAGAATCCTGGCAAACGCTTTAGTGCAAAGTTGTGTCTAAACAGTCTATGGGGAAAACTTATGGGGTACGGGTCAGGGTGGGGGAGGAAATGAAATATATCGTGAAGGCAAAGGGTATTACGCTCAACCGTGCGAATCGGCGGGTTGTTAACTTTGAATCGTTGAAGGATCTAATGTGTTTGGACGATGATGAGGGCGAACGACCTCCCCAACTAATTGTAGGCACCCACAATTTTCGGGCGCAGAAGCTGTGGGGCGTGAAGGAACTTAGGGGTACGAAGGTGTGCCGTAACACCTATAGGAAACGTTACCAGTCACCTGGTACCTATGATACCGTACCCTTTGGATACCATAACGCTTGATGCTTCTATTGTTAACTGACACGTATTTGTCTTGTATATAATCGTATCTATTGATTTATTACACGTATTTGTAAATATGTATATATAACTTGAATATCTCGTTTATTAAATCGTATTTGTAAAAATATATATATACTTGAATATCTCGTTTATTAAATCGTATTTGTAAATATATATAACTTGAATATCTCGTTTATTAAATAAATCATGTTTCAATTAGCGTTTTACTTTCTCCTTTGTGTTTGTGTGTGTGTGTGTGTGTGTGCGCAGGTGAAAGTTCTAAGCTCCGCCCACTGTAAGACCGTGAGTCATGCTACTATCTGGGAGTCCCTGCGTGGTCAGTCGACTGCAGTAAGCCCGAGAGATCAGACGTGTATTCAGAAGAAAAGATCAGACGTGTATTCAAATGGATACCTTTAATATTGCTTGTACAACGTTTATGAAATGGTATTCAGCAAAGTGCTAGGATGTGGTGGATACCGAAAAACTTCCTATTCCTCCCTTCTATGCCTCTTTTAAAAACACATTGCATTGTGCGAAGTTCCAAGATGTACAAATACTCTACGGATGTTCTGGTGAGACCGTTGAAGGCTTTCGTTGCACAGACGATGTGCTGAAGTATACTGCAGAGCTAAACTTTATAAAGTCTCACATACACCGTGAAGTAAAAGAAACAACGCGTGCAGAAGAGAAGCAGCAGGTATGGATAATGAGTCTTGCGGATGGGTGGTGTGACAAGCGGTATTACGTCATGCTACACCATGTCGATTACTCATACCCTACGACTGAAAATGTGAATCTCGTGATCATGGACAATCTTAAGTATTTTTATCACTATATTAACGTATATCATGATGAGGTTCGTAGTGAGGTTGTGGCTAGTGCCCTGCGTGAGTTTTTAACAGACTTTAGAGACAAGTATCGTTTGATGGGCAGAAGGAAAAATATGAGCATATGTTCCTCTCAAATAGTGCGCCGGAGTGTGAAGATGTTTAGTAAAACATAAAATGTGCCTAGTTCTTATCCTGAGGTAAACTGTCTGGTGCGTAGGCGGGTAGTGATGAAATTAATTCTTGTACCGGAAAAACAAATATGTACAACAATTCGGTACGACTCGCGGATCATACGAGTTCGAACAACCCCATTCACGTATCATCGAGTCAGCCGCCCGTCGAACCGTTCCTGCCTACCTGCGTGCCTCACACGGCTCATAGTTATCTCAGAGCTTGAGCCGAGTGGACGTGCGCTCCTCGAATACGATGGAACTTCCTTTGAGCAACATTCTCAACGCCTCGTACGATGTGTCCGTGACGAAATCATTGCGCGTGTTCAGGCGTAAATCCGGTACCGTTAGCTATGTACTGGAAACGGAATGTAGACAAACAAACAAACGGGTTTATTTAAGTGTCGAGGAGATGAATAGAATCTTCGTGATAGTTGAGAAGTGGAGTGAAGATCGTTATAAAATACCTGCTAACGTAGGTACAAGAAGAGAGCAGATTAGTGACGCACCCTCATACGCCGTTGTATGTACGTTGTGTATAAATAACGATCGGCCGTGCATTGATATACGGCTGATGTGGAAGAATGCTTCTGATAATAACGCTCTTGTTCCTACGCGAAACCGTTTCATCCTCGACAGAATGTTTGAAATCGTCGGATTCCGCTAGCTCAAACCTATATTAGACGCGCGTGTTACGGATATGTTTTATTTTGATACAGTACTTGAATACGCATACACCGCTCTGCTCGATGGGTTTACCGAGTGTAGGGCTGGTGAGAATGGTCTAGAGCTGGACGTTTATTTAAAAAGTTTAGATTCTTTGAAATACCATGAACTTTGGTACAAAGCAATTGATCGGTACAAGGCTGAGCTCACCTACACCGTTCACCCTGAAGAACTATTTCTTTATATAACGCGCAGTTGTCGTAACGATTTAGAAGATTATTTCAATTGCCGCTATGTTGAGTGAGTTCACGATTGAAAAGCTCGAGTCGGTAGAAATAAACCCTCGATTGGAAAAGCATGCTTATAAACTTGTGTTTAATAATGTAGCTAACGATGAACTCTTTGTGCGTGCTTTTGATTGTATTCTAGACGTATTTAAAGATGATTTACCAACCGGTTGTAAAGTGGGAACAAAAATAGTACTGAACGATATGAAAGCCCTTCATATCGAATAGAGATTTCCCTATACTTTAAGCGGTGAAATATTATTAAACCGCGTATACTGCGGAATGCAGAGCATTAATGATGTAATTGTAAACTCGATTAAGTGCGAGTTTAGTATTTTGAAAAAAAAGTGAAATGTATTTATATATTTTGCTTGATATTTCTCCTGTACTGTTATGATTATATGCATATTTCTATTATTATTGAAATGTATATTTATTTCTATATATCTCCATAATTGTGTTTGTATATATTTTTTGATTATATACATATTCCTCAATTATTATTGAAATGTATATTTGTTTCTATATATCTCCTGTACTGTTATGATTATATGCATATTTCTATTATTATTGAAATGTATATTTATTTCTATATAGCTCCATAATTGTGTGTGTGTGTGTGTGTGTGTGTGTGTATATATATTTCTTATTATTGAAATGTATATTTATTTTCTATATATTTATATTAAACAGAATGATGAAATGTTGTTTTACTTAATTCTAATTATGACATGTTACGCTTTCTAAACCTACTAGCGGAATTCTAAATGTATACAATGGTATCTGGCAATGCTAAAAAGGTATCTGGCAACTGAATACATGGCACGAAATCTTTTAATTGTTTAGTGAGACAACTCACCATAATAATGCTAAAAAGTGGTATCTGGCAACATGGCAACTCAAGCCATTTTCGTCTTCTAAGCCAACTAGCTGATTAGGAGTATAATAATGTATACAATGGTATCTGACAATGCTAAAAAGTGGTATCTGGGAACTCTAGCCATTTACGCCTTCTAAGCCTACTAGCTGATTAGGCGTCTATAATAATGTATACAATGGTATCTGGCAACTCAGTCTTCGATTAGAATTAAATATATAGCACAAACTGAATACATGGCGCTATCTGGCAACTCAAGCCATTTACGCCTTCTAAGCCAACTGGCTGATTAGGAGCCTATAAAACAACGCCTACTCGGCTGAAGTCTTAATATGCACTTGGCTCCTGCCAGGTGAACACCTCTCCTCCTTTCTCTCCCCCTTTCTCTCCTTTCTCTTGGGGGATAACGCCGCCTCCAAGTTTTCTTTGTTGCACCTGCAGCATCCCCCCTTTGGGGTAATTTTTTTTGCAACACCCCCCTTGCAACACCCCCACCCCTTTTGCAACAACCGCCACCCCTTTGCAACAACCCTCACCCCCTCCTGCAACAACCCTCACCCCATTTGCAACATTACGTAATCACTTGCAACATTCTTGCACTCTCCCCTTTCGCTGCTATACTACTAAGGATAAAACAAAATGCAATCAAACCAGCCCTTGAAAGGATTTTCTTTTTGGACGTTGTTTTGGTAAAAACGGGCTCGTGTAGTGGCCCATGTTATGAGCGAACAAATTCTCTTTGTTGTATATTTTACGTACTTCAGTTACCGTATTAACACTAACCAACGGTGATTACACTTCTCTATTATATATATATATATATACATTTTAACTGCAAACAACACACAGTATAATTAATGTAAAGAACGAGGCGTGCATAGAAGAACGTTCCGCACAAGATGAGGAGGGAGAACGAACAAATGGTTACCTCATTTTCATTTGTTTGTTCTCCCTCCTCATCTTGTGCGGAACGTTCTTCTATACAAGCGTCGTTCTTTATATATATATATATATATATATATAATATAAAATTATATATTATATATATATATATATATATATATATATATATTAGGGTGATTCAAAAAAATCAAAAAAGTAGTGTATGCCAAATTTTGTGAATTTTAAATAAAATTTACTATGTGCTACCAGGCGTCAAAGTTTCCCTCTTTTTCAATTTGTTTGTTTTTACAACTTATGATTTTATGTTTAGATGCTTATATTTCAGAATTTTTAATTAATGGTTTATATACTAGCTTGCTTTTAATTGTTGCTTGGAACTCGTAATTTTGATACCAATTAATCGATTATGGAAGCTAGGCCTAACTCACTCTCACCCAGTTGCTCATTTGGGAGAAGTTCTACGAGAAAAGAAACTGAAGTATGGCTAATTGGGCAGCCCTCTGCAGTACTAAAAACATCCGTATTACCATCAGAGAAGGAAATGATGGCCCTCTTCATGCACTACAGAAATATTAAAAAGCAAGACATTAGAGAATCATGCTGCTCTACTGCAGATGATGTGCTAGCAGTTTGGGAAAAAAGCAGGAATACCAGCAAAACAAAGAATACATGTAGTAGATAAAATTCAAGGAATACTGAAGGAATGACAGCTGCTTAAGAAAAACAAAGCAAACAAATTGAAAAGATCACAAAATTTAAATAATAAAGAAGAAAAATGGAAAGATAAACTGGAAAACTTATTTGACATTGCTCATGAGAATGCTATGCAGCTTATAAAAATAGATGATAAGAAATTCTTGAAAATGCAACGTGAGACAGGACGTCATGGAAAAATGGGTACCATTGATAAGGCTGTTGCTAAAAAAGAGCAAAGAGCAGCAGGAAAGCAACAACGTTATGAAAAGAGGAAAGCAGAAGAAGAGATCAAAAGAAAGAAGAATGAAGAGGCTGTCATACTCACCAGTACATCATCAGAATCAGAGGAGAGTAAAAGTGATGAATCTGGTTTCTGTGCTGCACAACCTTCAACATGGAAAAGTAAGGTTGGCAAACGTAGAAAATTGTTTGATGATAAATTATTAGGAAGTCTTGATGTTGCAAAATTGAGTGACAGAAATGCGTCTCTAGTTTTAATGCAAACAATCAGACATCGCTTGAATGGGACATCTGCGAACAAATAAATGCATGTGTTTCAATACAACGGCAGCCAATACTGGTCCTAGAAATGGTGCAGCTATTCTTCTAGAACAAAAATTCGACAACGATTTATTGTGGCTGGCATGTCGACACCATATATTTGAAATTATGCTGGAAGCTGTTGTTTCAAAGTCTTTATCACCATCTTCTGGCCCAGATATAGTCCTTTTTAAGAAGTTCAGAGAAAAATGGTCAAGCATTAATAAGGAGGACTACGAAACAGCATTATCAGATCCAGATATCTATGAAAATATTCATGACATTAAAGATGACATAATTATATTTGCAACAAATCAACTAGATACATTCCAACCAAGAGACGATTACCTAGAACTATTGCAGTTAACAATTATTTTTTTGGGAGGTGAACCAAAAGGTGGAATCAAATTTAAACATCCTGCGGGACTTCATCGGGCTAGGTGGATGGCCAAAATTACATATTCATTAAAAATTTCTCAGTTCAAAATTTCAGTAAAAGACAAAAAAAGACTAAAAGGCATCTGTCTATTTGCTACTCGGTTATATGTAAAGGCATGGTTTACAGCTCCTGTGCCATCTTGCGCTCCTCGTCTTGCTCTGGAATTATTACAGAATCTTGTAGTCTACAAACAAATAAATGAAATGACACAATTGCATTTGTTGCTATTAAAAAACTGTTAGGTCACCTCTGGTACCTATCAGAAGAACTGGTAGCCTTGGCCTTTTATGATGATGAAGTGCCTACTGAAACGAAAAACAAAATTGTAAAGGCCTTGCAAAATACTGTACAACAGAAACTCTTCCTGCAAAACGGGCTTTTCTAGATCCTGCACTTATTCCAACGAAGAAATTAGAAGATTTTGTCATCAAATACTCAAAGATTCTTTACAATAACAGAATTTAGTTCAAACTTTTTACTCAAAGATGCTAAAGAATGGCATAATGATGAAGAGTATAACTCCGCTAAGAAATCTATCAAACAGTGGAAAGTCGTGAATGATATAGCGGAAAGAGGAGTAAAATTAATGGATGAATATAATAAAATACTAACACATGACGAAGATCAAAAACAATTCTTGCTACAAGTAGTGAAAACCTACAGGGCTGTTTACCCTGATAGAAAGAAAGAAACATTGATGAAGTAAGGACAGCTAATGTCTCAAATATCATGCTAGTTTAATTATGCATGCTTGTGGTTATGGTAGGACCTACTGGGGAGCTTTCCACATTAAAAAAAAGCAATGCGCCTTGTACTGTACCCCCTGGGTGGTGTGGAAAAATTTGACAATTTGAGTCGTTCTGTCAATTTTTAATTGCTGGTAGCAACCCCTAAAAATTAAAAATTTGCTAAAATATTTTAGGATAGTTGGTTTTATGCTGAAATGAACCATTTAAAGGGTTGAACACATTAAAATATAGAAAAAATTTTTTTACCCCCATATATGAATCACCCTAATATATATGTGTGTATGTATGTATGTATATATATATATGCATATATATATATATAATATATATATATATATATATATATATATATATATATATATATATGTGTGTGTGTATATATTAGGGTGATTCAAATATGGGGGTAAAAAATTTTTTTTTATATTTTAATGTGTTCAACCCTTTAAATGGTTCATTTCAGCATAAAAATAACTATCCTAAAATATTTTAGCAAATTTAATTTTTAAGGGTTGCTACCAGCAATTAAAAATTGACATAACGACTCAAATTGTCAAATTTTTCAACACCACCCAGGAGGTACAGTACAAGGCGCATTGCTTTTTTTTAATGTGGAAAGCTCCCTCGTAGGTCCTACCATAACCACAAGCATGCATAATTAAACTAGCATGATATTTGAGACATTAGCTGTCCTTACTTCATCAATGTTTCTTTTTTTCAATCAGGGTAAACAGCCCTGTAGTTTTTCACTACTTGTAGCAAGAATTGTTTTTGATCTTCGTCATGTGTTAGTCTTTAATTATATTCATTCATTACTTTTACTCCTCTTTCCGCTATATCATTCACGACTTTCCACTGTTTGATAGATTTCTTAGCGGAGTTAAACTCTTCATCATTATGCCATTCTTTAGCATCTTTGAGGAAAAATTTTGAACTAAATTCCGTTATTGTAAAGAATCTTTGAGTATTTGATGTGACAAAATCTTCTAATTGCTTCGTTAGAATAAGTGCAGGATCTAGAAAAGCCCGCTTTCCAGGAAGAGTTTCTTTTGTATTTTGCAAGGCCTTTACCATTTTGTTTTTTGTTTCAGTAGGCACTTCATCATCATAAAAGGCCAACGCTACCAGTTCTTCTGATAGGTACCAGAGGTGACCTAACAGTTTTTTAATAGCAACAAATGCAATTGTGTCATTTATTTGTTTGTAGACTACAAGATTCTGTAATAATTCCAGATCAAGATGAGGAGCGCAAGATGACACAGGAGCTGTAAACCATGCCTTTACATATAACCGAGTAGCAAATAGACAGATGTCTTTTAGTCCTTTTTTGTCTTTTACTGAAATTTTGAACTGAGATTTGAACAAAAAATTTTAATGAATATGTAATTTTGGCCATCCACCTAGCCCGATGAAGTCCCGCTGGATGTTTAAATTTGATTCCACCTTTTGGTTCACCTCCCCAAAAAATAACACTGGGCAACACGTATTTTATTGAATGATATCTGACACTTGATTCTAGGTAATTTGGGTGCGCTGAATACGAATTTCAACTCGGTTTGGCTCTATCAGGTCCTGATTCTTGTCGACAGCCTATGTGCCATTTTCCAGATTTTTCAAATTAGGACTAAAAAATTAAGTCGTGTTAAATTTTTTTTTCAAGTTTCATGAATACAAGCAGTTCAAACTACAGTAAAATTACATTATAACGATAGAAATGACTTAAAATAAAAAAACAAACAGATATGAAGCTTTCACTGTGGCAAAAATTTTCTTTTGTAAGACTTTCTAGCGTATTTGCTTGTTGATGAGGTCTCTTTTCAAGCACCAGCAGTAATCAGCCATCATGTGGGAATCCCAGCGGCCTTGGTACCGTTCCTCCATAATTTTGATATCTTGGTGGAATCTCTCCCCTTGTTCGTCACTTACATCACCTAAATTACTTGGAAATTGGTCAAGATGGCTATTCAAAAAATGCATTTTTATGCTCATATTGCAACCTAACTCTTTGTAGTCCCTTAAAAGTTTTTTTACGATTTCTTCGTAGTTATCTGCCCTATAATTGCCTAAAAAGTTTTCTATCAAGTCCACGAATGAGAACCAGCCATTTTTTTCGCGTTCATTCATGACATTAGGAAAATTGCTGTCTTTAATCATTGTTCTTATTTGTGGACCGTCGAAAATTCCCGCCTTGATTTTTTCATAACTTAAACTTGGAAATTTTGAAGTTATGTATTTGAAACACTCGCCGTTCGTATCTAAAGCTTTTACATATTGTTTAATGAGGCCTAGTTTTATGCAGAGGAGGAAATATGATTTTATCTCTGCTCACTAAAGGTGGATTAATTACGTTTTTTTCTCCGACAGTAAGTGATGTTCGTGCTGGCCAGATTTGTTTGAAATAATGTTCTTCCTTGGCTCTGCTGTCCCATAAGCAAAGGAAGCAGGGATATTTAGTATACCCTCCTTGTTGTCCTAGCAGAAAATTAACCATTTTTAAGTCAACACATATGATCCACTCGTGCTCCCTATATTTGATAAGATTTAAAACCTTTTCTATATGTTCATACTTTTCTTTTAATTTTGTTGAGTGCCCAATCGGTATCGAGCCGTATAGATTGCCATTATGCAACAACACACACTTAAGACTTCTTTTCGAACTGTCTAAAAACAAGCGCCAATCATTTGCATCGTAAGACTCAACCCCCATCTTCTTTAACAAACCAACTATGTCGCAGCAATATACTAAACTATCCTCTGTTCTAAAATATTTAACAAGTTCTTCTTCTCTTTTTCTGTAAAATGAAATGTATGTGTTTGAAGTAAGCAAGTTTTTCTCTTTAAGTCTTGAAGCTAAAATTTCCGCAGCCTTTTTTTGCAAATTTAGATCCCTTACAGGCTTACAAGATCATTCAACTCGGCCTGGTTAAACTTTTGCGGATCGTTTTGACTTTCAAATACGCTGGGGTCAAAATCGGTGTCTGACTCCTCAAAGTGCATAACAATATTTTCAGGAACATCTTCAACTAATTCTTGAGTTGGCAGACCCTTAAATTTTGGAATGGGGATCTCATTTGAATGTAGCACAGGTCGTATCGCGGTGTCGAAATTTGGGTACTCGATACAATGTTTTTTTTCTTAGTGAAGACCGAAGTCTTGACAAAGCAAAGGTAGCAATCGGTCTCGTGGTTAGTAGGCTCTCGCCACACCTGATATGGAAAAAAAATTGTAAAGCGTTAACAAAAGCGACGAGAGACTTGTTTTTATGAATTTTATCAAAGTTATCACCCAAACATTTAACATTTCTATGTGTTTCAACCTTATGCAATATTTGAGATTCTTATAAACATTTTCTGTAAATTTTTCTTTATGTACCTAAGTTACAATTACATTTAGGTAAGTTACAGTATACTAGTGATTAAATTACGTAGTTTTATGAAATCATAAACTTACCATCGGAACTCCAAAAGGTATTTTTGAATCCGAACCCTTCGTCCAATGTCGCAGTCTTTAAATGCATATAGTGCAGGCTTTATGTGGAGCCCACGATTTATCTTGGTCCCCCACTTTTATGCCAAAATAAGCTAAGTAAGCTCTTTTTACGAAGTCAGTTATATTTGCTTGTTGATGTGGAAGTGTAAAATTTCCACATATATAACAGAAGGAATCAGGGTTGTTTTTGCATTTGAACTTTCTAGTGCTTGATGACATATTGCTTGATTGTTCTGCCAATTTGTAAAGGTATTTAAAGCCCTTAATTCATATAAATTTAAGAAAATCTGAAATATAAACACAAAAATTAGTTTAAATAGGTACTTATTATGAAATAGGTACTTACGATCTATGAAATTAAACTAGAAACACGGATGAGTAGGTACAATATAAATTACGTCTAATTAAATCAACTATATTAAATCACGATGACAAAATTACTCACTAAATCATATGCCAATTCAAAATTATGTTAATGCCCAAACTTAATTAACTAACTCAACTGACTGACTGACTGACTGACTGATTGAATTGACTGATTAACTCTGGAAACGAGTCGCTTTTATATATTTTAGTTGTCCCTCTAGAATACTCTAAAGAGAACAGGAACGCTCGAGAAAATTTTAGAATTCTATGATATTTTTAGCTTAATTTACTAATAATATTAAAATGGGTTAAAAATGACAAAATTAAAATATTTTTAGGGTGTTACATATAAAAATATACATAATACAACAATACCATAACAATAGGTACAAATACCTAGATAAAAACCTAGTTGCGTAATGTGTAACTGCAAAAAGACAGCGAGTATTGAGAAAAAAACCTTTTTATGAATACGACGAAAGAGGAGGGGTGTTGAGCAAAATCAGGACCTGATAGAGCAAAACCGAGTAAAGATTCGTGCTCAGCGCACCCAAATTACCTAGAAGTAACTGTCAAATCTAATTCAATAGACAAAAATTTGAAATTTGTTCCCCAGTGATAATTGTTAACTGCAATAGTTCTAGGTAATCGTCTCTTGGTTGGAATGTGTCTAGTTGATTTGCTGCAAATATAATTATGTCATCTTTGATGTCATGAATATTTTCATAGATATCTGGATCTGATAATACTGTTTCGTAGTCCTCCTTATTAATGCTTGACCATTTTTCTCTGAACTTCTTAAAAAGGACTATATCTGGGCCAGAAGATGGCGATAAAGACTGAAACAACAGCTTCCAGCATAATTTCAAATATGTGGTGTCGACATGCCAGCCACAAT